>CM069862.1:49545035-50145035 GCA_036172795.1 Pelodytes ibericus | reverse complement strand
GAGTGTTTGGAAGAGTGTAAGTGTGAGTTATGAGTGTGCATGTATGTGTGTGGCAGAGTGTAAGTGTGTGTGAGTGGCAGAGTTTTGGAGTGTTTAAGTGTGAGCAGCAGAGATATGAGTGTGCGTGTGAGTGAGTGTAAGCGTGAGCAGCAGAGTTATGAGTGTGTGCGAGTGGCAGAGTGTAAGTGTTCGAGAGTGAAAGCGTGAGTGGCAGAGTTATGAGTGTGTGTCAGTGGCAGTGAGATTACTAGGAGAAAAGGTGATTAATTACAATTATTCATATTGAATGTGATAATCAAGTGTGAAACAGTGCTCATACCATTTTTATTTTCACACCTGATTATAACATTCAATATGAATAATAGTGATCCATCTTTATATATAATCTTTATATTGATGGCAATGAGTCCATACACATGGCATTAAACATCACATGTACCTCGTTATAGTATTAAACCCATAGATTATGAGTGAATGTGCTACTCATTATATTATAGGCTTTACTCATGAAAGAGAGAATTGCAGGGAAGTGAGATGGGAATTTCAAAATTAAGGCTAAAGTAGCAGAGCTGGAAAAATTCTCCAATTCGATTGAATTCCCCTCTCATTTCCCTGCACTTCTCTCTTTCATGAGGTTGGTAGACGGAGCATACCTTCATACCTCAGCCTATTCTCCCCAGGGTAGAAGGAGCATACCTTCATACCTCAGCCTATTCTCCCCAGGGTAGAAGGAGCATACATTCATACCTCAGCCTATTCTCCCCAGGGTAGAAGGAGCATACCTTCATCCCTCAGCCTATTCTCCCCAGGGTAGAAGGAGCATACCTTCATACCTCAGCCTATTCTCCCCAGGGTAGAAGGAGCATACCTTCATACCTCAGCCTATCCTCCCCAGGGTAGAAGGAGCATACCTTCATACCTCAGCCTATTCTCCCCAGGGTAGAAGGAGCATACCTTCATACCTCAGCCTATTCTCCCCAGGGTAGAAGGAGCACACCTTCATACCTCAGCCTATTCTCCCAGGTTTTGACCCCTTTTTATTAAAAAAAAAATATATATATATTTGTGATGTGCATGTGAGAGTTGCAGGTTTACACACGTGTCTGCGTGGCCATCTGTGTGTATAAGGGTGTCTGTGTGTAAGGTTGTCTGGATGTGTGTGTGTGTGTGTTTGTGAGTGTAAGGTTGTCTATGTAAGGGTGTCTATCTGGGGGGGGGGGGGGGTGTCAGGGTGGTTGTCTGTGTGTGTGATATCCCCTATATTATGGCATATTATGAGACTGGTAAATATTGTATGCAACGTACACACATTTTTATATGCTCAGTTATTTTGAAATCATGGGAATTTGCTCACATACAAGTGTGTGTGTGTGTGATGTAAGTTGGTGTGTGTAAGTGGGATTGTGTGTCTCTGTGTGTAAGGGTGTGTGTATGCAGGGCCGTCTTTAATGTGGGGCAAACGGGGCAGCTGCCCTGGGCCCAGTTACTCCTGGGGGGCCCAAGGCAGCTGTCAGGTGGGCCCCCAGCCCCTGCTTGCCGTGTTCACAGCGCATTGCGCTTGTGAACGCGTTTTTCCGGCAAGCCGCATCCAATAGATGCGACGACCGAAAAAAACAAACAAAACTGACGCCGGATGCGACGTCGCGTAGCAGGTTCATGTAAGTACTAGGGAGGGGGGGGCTTTACAGGCATCTGACTGGCATAATATTACAGGCATCTGACTGGCCCAATATTACAGGCATCTGACTGGCATAATATTACAGGCATCTGACTGGCACAATATTACAGGCATCTGACTGGCATAATATTCCTGGGCTCTGACTGGCACAATATTACAGGCATCTGACTGGCACAATATTACAGGCATCTGACTGGCACAATATTACAGACATCTGACTGGCATAATATTACAGGCATCTGACTGGCACAATATTACAGGCATCTGAATGGCACAATATTACAGGCATCTGACTGGCATAATATTACAGGCATCTGACTGGCACAATATTACAGGCATCTGACTGGCATAATATTACAGGCATCTGACTGGTACAATATTACAGGCATCTGACTGGCACAATATTACAGGCATCTGACTGGCACAATATTACAGGCATCTGACTGGCACAATATTCCTGTGCTCTGACTGGCACAATATTACAGGCATCTGACTGGCATAATATTACAGGCATCTGACTGGCACAATATTACAGGCATCTGACTGGCACAATATTCCTGGGCTCTGACTGGCACAATATTCCTGGTATCTGACTGGCACAATATTCCTGGGCTCTGACTGGAACAATATTCCTGGGCTCTGACTGGCACAATATTCCTGGGCTCTGACTGGCCCAATATTACTGGGCTCTGACTGGCACAATATTACTGGGCTCTGACTGGCCCAAATTTGCAGGCATCTGACTGGCACATTATTACTGGGCTCTGAATGGCACAATATTGCAGGCATCTGACTGGCACAATATTACTGGGGTCTGAATTTCACAATATTCCTGGTATCTGACTGGCACAATATTCCTGGGCTCTGAATGGTACAATATTACTGAGCTCTGAATGCACAATATTACTGGGCTCTGACTGGCACAATATTACTGGGCTCTGAATGGTACAATATTACTGGGGTCTGAATGGCACAATATTACTGGGCTCTGAATTGCACAATATTACTGGCATCTGAAAGGCACAATATTACTGGCATCTGAATGGCACAACAATTATGGCATATATGTGTGTGTGGGGGGTAACATTGCGATGGATGGCGGGATTGCATGCAGGGGAGGGGGCAGGGTCCAGGGGGCACAAGCAAATGCTTGCCCAGGGTCCAATCACTATTAAAGATGGCCCTGTGTGTATGTATGTGTGAATGTGTGTGTATGTGTGGCTGCATGTGTGTGTATTTGTGGCTGTGTATTTTTGTGTATAAGTGTAACTTTGAGTAATGTGAGTTTTTTGTGTGCTGCGAATCTTATTGTGTATTGTGGTACAGTAATGTGCAGCATGAGTGTGTGATACACTCACACACTGCACATTACTGTGAGTTTTATTGCTGTGGAGTCTGTGTTATATTCACACATTGCACATTACTGTGACTTTTTTTGCTGTGGAGGTAGACACATACACACACACACATACAGACAGATACACACAGATACACCGATATAGTCGGTCACAGGCAGACATACAATCAGTCACACACACAGTCAGCCACAGACAGACACACACACACATATGGTCAGTGACAGACACACACACACTCACTCATACAGTCAGCCAGTCACAGACAGATGACAGACACACACATACAGTCAGTCACAGACACACACACATACATTCGGTCACAGTCAGACATACAGTCACACACACACACATACAGGGGGTCACATAAACACACAGTCACACACACACATGCAGTCAGTCATACACACACACACACACACACTCTGTCAGTCACATACACTTACACACAAGTCAGCAATTTTGTTGTTGTTTATGATAAAAAAAATGGCATGTATCAATAAGTCCCCCTCCTGGCTGCTATACCTTATTCTAGCCTGCTCTGTGCCCTGCTGTTGTTTCTAGCCCTGCTGAGCACACTCAGCGCTCGGACACTATAGTACGGTGCATGTGGGGATGGAGCAGGAGGACTGTGCAGCCGGTGCACACACTGCTCCCCCGCGCTCCGCTGGATAAATAAAATGATCCCAGCAGCGAGGGCACCATGCAGGGACAACGATGACTGGGCGCCAGGTATAATTTCCTGGTGCCCGGGATTTGTTGAGCCCTGATATATACCCATATATACCTATTGTTCATTGGCGTCAATTATATCAGTCTGTATGTCGCCTAAGCATGTGATTTTATTAACTCCACTTCTATCAAATCTATCATGGGCTCCAGCCCCGGATCTTTTGGAGACCTAGGAACGCCCCTGCTCCACAGAAACATTTGTCTCCTAATGTAGGCATTTATTTGCAATTTTGTTAACACAATGTATGGATAATCATTGTGATAATCAATCATTTTTTTATTCTCTACATTAACAGTATAAGCAATGTTTAGGCGATACAGTCTTTTTAAACAGGAAAGATGGGTATGATTTTATTTTTCAGTTGTTTGTTTGTTTGGTCTTTTTGTTTTTGATTGGTGTGAATTTATGTTCTAATTAAATATACAACACAAAGTAAAGAATGTTTTATTCCAAAGAGCCATTTGTCTCATAGCTCTCTTTGACAACAATAAAAGATGTAAACCGCTTTCTCTGAGATGGCATAAAGATTATGCACTAGCCAAATCAATACAACTATGGACATCATTGGCGTCAGCATGGAAGTATCCAAAGTTTTCAACATAGAATCCTTAACCTGACAATGTTAAAATTGTGTTTCTATTGTTTAGTGCACTAAATGTGCTCTATGTGCATGGACAGTATAAAAAGAATCTCATAGACAAGAGAGCCTCCGTAAGGTCAAAATATCCGTGCGCCTTGTGTAGGTATGTGATCTTAAATCCATTGGCCATCGGTCCCAAATCTTTATAAACAGGGTTAGCAGCATGGATAATTATATTAAGCTGGTGCAGGCCAAATAACAACAATACTACTACTTAATAACCCCAAATTTCACATAAGAGTCAGAAAGGATCCTGATTTGTTAAGCAGTCTCCATAAAGTCTTTTAGCTGCTCCGGTATTTTACGTATAAGTCTACTGCCTACCACCAAAGTAAACAATGTGTGATGGGAATAGCCAAAACACAAATTAATGGATTTGATTTCTACATGTTGAGGGATTTAAAGGTTATTGGAGAAATCTTTTATATCTCTTATATGTAGTATTAGGAAAATAAACTTCAAATTTAGTGTTAATCATCATGTTTTCAGAATAATATATAAGAAAAACATACCCCCATGGGTGTTAAAAAATATTAGAAGATAAATGACACATTGTTCAAGAACACATTTATAGAACACATTTATAAAACACATTTATCTGAACCACTATGATTTATATAGTGGGAAAGTAAGTCATCAGATTTTATGCATATAGTAAGAATGTCATCAATCGCCAAGAAACTCTGTCGAGCTTCAATCAATAAGGAGAGTAGAACAATCTAATTGAAAAACAGCTGTGCTAAAGCGCGAACAATTCAGGCACAATTGAAAGTCTATTTTTTTAAATTAATAGTGTGATTAATAACATTAAAATATCACCTAAAATAAATTGCTATTTTAATCTTTGCTTTCTACATTTTCTATATGGCTTATCTGATGCACACAAAAGCATACTCTTTAAATTTAGAAGCTACAGTTTGGCCTACACATGTTAGACTAAATAGTTTATGGCTTATTCAAGGTCATATACATATGGTACATAAGCTAAGTGCTATCAGCACAACAATTTTACTTTGCCACATTGTCGGTTCTATTTACTTCACTTCAGTTCATTTGTCAAAGAAACTGGACATCTCATTGTATTGGAAAATAAACAGGTGCGTATGCTCCATATGTGCTAGGTGTGCGCCGTACACCTAACACGGAGCAGCCATGCTGTGTATTTCTGGGGTGTGTGTGCTCCGAACAGAGAGAACACAATTCCTGGAAATACATCCAGGAGACAGGGGGCAGATGCAAATTCGGCAACAGAATCACTCACTCTGTTGGCAATTCGACCAGCAAGAAAGGTATACCAATACTGGTGAGTGACTCTGTTGCCGAATTGGCAGCTGCCATCAGCCCCTCGGATATATCTAGTGTATTTCCGGGGGATGTTCGCAGCACACAAACCCCAAGAAATACATGAGATACATTGTGTCCCTAAGTGACATGTGTGCTCTGGACTGACAGCATGCCTGTCACCCGGGGGCACGATATGCCCCTGAAAATAACGTATTAATGGACTATTCTTGACAAGGTTATACCTTATATAAGATGAAAATTACAATTCCAGCTGAACTTATCCACATAATTACTGGCATGTTAGGAACATTGAATGTGTCGGCAAATAATAACCATTCGGTCCATCGAGTCTGCCCAATTTTCTAAATACTTTTATTAGTCCCCAGCTATTTTATATCTAGGATAACCTTGTGCATATTCCACGCATGCTTACACTCCTTGACTGTGTTTACCTCTACCACTTCCACTGGAAGTCTATTCCATGCATTCTCTACCCTCTTCCTGATACTTCCTGATAACACTTTTAAATCGTTGCCCTCTAATTTAAAGACTATGTCCTCTAGTTATGGTAGTTTTTTTTTTTTTTTATAAATCCTCTTCCTTTACTATGTTGATTCCCTTTATGTATTTAAATGTTGCTTTCAAATTCCCCCTGTTACGTCTTTCCTCCAAGCTATACATGTTAAGATGCTTTAACCTTTCCTGGTAAGTTTTATCCTTCAACCCATGAACCAGTTTAGTAGCCCTTTTCTGAACTCTCTCCAAAGTATCAATATCCTTCTGGTGATACGGTCTCCAGTACTGTGTACAATCAGGGCCGGCCTTATGTGTCCCAGCGCCCTGTGCGGGCTTCCCCCGTGGCGCCCCCCCCCCCCATGTATGTGTCCCTTCCCTCTGTCTCGCTCTAACTCCCCCATACCTGTTTTCTCTCTCTCCCTCTCCCCCCTCCCCTGTTCTGTCTTTCCCCCCCAGACCCCCTTGTTCTGTCTCTCTCCCCCCTCCCCCTGTTCTGTCTCTCCTCCCCCTGTTCTGCCCCCCCCCGTTGTCTCTCCCCCCCAGACACCCGTGTTCTGTCTCTCCCCCCCAGTCACCCGTGTTCTCTGTCTCTCTCCCCCTGTTCTGTCTCTCTCTCCCCCTGTTCTGTCTGTCTCTCTCCCCCTCCTCCTGTTCTGTCTCTCTCTCCCCCTGTTCTGTCTGTCTCTCTCTCCCCCTGTTCTGTCTCTCACTCCCCCCATTCTGTCTCTCTCTCTCTCTCCCCCCCTGTTCTGTCTCTCTCTCTCTCTCCCCCTCCCCTTGTTCTGTCTGACTCTCTCTCCTTGTTCAGTCTGTCTCTCTCTCTCCCCCTCCCCCTGTTCTGTCTGTCTCTCTCTCCCCCTGTTTTGTCTGTCTGTCTCTCTCCCCCGCCCCCTGTTCTGTCTGTCTCTCTCCCCCTCCCCCTGTTCTGTCTGTCTCTCTCTCCCCTTGTTCAGTCTGCCTCTTCCCCCCCCCTCTTGCCTGCAAATGTTGATCAGAGAAGGGGGCGGAGCTAACCGGCTGAGCGGTGTAGCTCCGCCCCCACCCTGTGAAGCAGAGCAGCGTCTGCTTCACGGGGAGCTGTGGGCAGCAAAAGAAAGTGCTGCTCGGCTCCCCATGCTTAATGCAGGGTGGGGACGGAGCTACACCGCTCAGCCGGTTAGCTCCGCCCCCTCCCCGACACAGCAGAGCATGCCGAGCAGAGGGCTGGTGAGGGGGGATCTTTTGATCTCCCCCAGCCAGTGCCTCCTCCGGCTTTTTTTTTTTTTTTTAAACTTTTTTTTTTTATAAGCTGGCGGGCGGCCCTGTGTACAATACTCCAAGTGATGTCTCACCAGTGCTCTGTACAATGGCGTGAGCACTTCCCTCTTCCTACTGCTAATACCTCTCCCTATGCAACCAAGCATTCTGCTAGCATTTCCTGCTACTCTATTATATAGTCTAACTATCCTCTCATCCAGTGTATTTATTATGTATTATTATTTTATTTGGTGATTTTGGAAACGAACCACATGCATTTTAAAGTGTATTTCACCCTATTTGAAGCTGCCTGCTTGGTCTGCTCTCACAGCCTGACTTTCTACAGTCTCAGCTCACCTCATCTACTGCTGGTACAATCCAAGATGTTTGTAGCTACTTTAGGGCATCTCTATATATTGAGTCAGCAAGAGTTGGCTCAGTGAAATTATTGTCCAGTCACGATGTACTGCACTTATAGTTTAAGCTCAAGCTTGATCTACGCTGCTTCTGTAAATATAGTATAGAAAATGATGTCCATATGAAAATCTGCTGTAGAGAAATTCCAATATCAGGAATTAGAATCCTCTCCAGTAATGCACTGTTGAAAGTTCTACAGCATTATGTATGGCAAAGAGACAATAAATATGCAGAAGGTTAAAGTTCCGGGTTGTCCGTCATTCTCAGCAGCACACAGGCAGGCCAGGTCACCTATAAAACTCTATTCAAGGTCAACATACCAGAACCTACTACCCTGAGCAACTGGCTGAACACAGGAAAAACCTGCATCATACCAAACATAGAAACATAGAATGTGTCGGCAGATAAGAACCATTCGGTCCATCTAGTCTGCCCAATTTTCTAAATACTTTTATTAGTCCCTCGTTCCCGGTCTTATAGCTAGGATAGCCTTGTGTCTATCCCACGCATGCTTAAACTCCTTGACTGTGTTTACCTCTACCACTTTCGCTGGCAGGCTATTCCATACATCCACTACCCTCTCAGTAAAGTAATACTTCTTGATATTACTTTTAAATCGTTGCCCCTCTAATTTTAGACTATGTCCTCTAGTTGTGGTAGTTTTTCTTCTTTTAAATATACTCTCTTCCTTTACTGTGTAAAGCTTGCTACAGCGAGACCACTGAGGTTTGCAAGTAAACCAGGGTCAGTCGAACTTTCTAACCTGCTTCCGTGTTTATATAATTACAAATGGTAACAAATTACACATGTAGAAATATGATTACAGACAAATCAGACCGTGCACATGCCCATGTTTTCAGTACATTGCCAGTTTGGCAAAAAAAAAAAGCTAAAAGCTACCTGGCAGGAGTTTAAACAGGCTTTGCATATTTGGCAAAAACTGAGACTTATATTATCAAGTTCTATTAAGCTAAATATTGTTAAGATTCTTAGTGAGTGTTAACCTTGCTTTCAATTAAATTCTGCCTCTTTTTAATCACAATGGGCTCTGTTTTTAGAATTATTCAAAAGGTCTCTGTCATTCTTTGCCTTGGGCAAAAATCTGTTGAAAATATTGTTCTTGATTATAACCCCTAGAGATAACTTTCCAGTTCTTCCGTCTGTAGCTCTCCTTTTGCATGGCAAACTGACGTTTCTGCTGTTTTAAAATTGATGATTTGGGATGCAGTACAAAATGAAAATCATGCAAGTACACATTACCTTGAGATTTTAAAGCTATGAAACAATTTAACTTTGATGCTCTTTAGCATAACCGTTTTAAAGTTGAAAGGCTGGCTCTGTTGGCAGGAAAAAGAAGCTGAAAGTTTTCAAACTAAATTTTACCATAAATACAGAGCTGACCCCATCTCCGTGTTAGAATTATTCCAATGCCCATCCTTGAAGTGAGAAGACAAATGATTGCTCCTTTTTCTTGGATATTCTGATAAAAGCAAGAAGATCTTTGTATTAAGGCAGGCGATTTCACCATTCCTTCATAGAACAGGGACAGATGTTTGTGCATAATATATCCTGTGATGCTCAGCCAGTCATAAGGATGACTGAGCATTATGGGATTTCTAGTTCTCAACAGTGCCAAGGTTAGCTATCCATGCTCTATGTATTTTTTCTTTTGGATAATAAGTTATATTAATTGAATTACATACCCATACTGAAATGATTGAATGCATTAATTAATATATTCTACTCATTATTCCTCCAAGTTTCTATGTTGTAATGTAATTATATACCACTAATTGGAGTTATCCAAATTAAAGACAAAACATTTTTTTTATATGTGAAAGCACATTTCCATGTTTTATATCATTTTTGAATGTCTCTTGTGCAAATTACCATTCAATAGATAGGCTTGGGATAAATCATTTGGGGACATTGCTGTAAGAGGTTTGTATGTGTGTCAATCATGTGAGATGGAAGGGAGGACAGTATGCGTGAATGAGAATGAAAACGTGAACGTCTATATGAATGTTATGGTGAACGGTTAGGAAGGATGACAGGAGCAAATGCGACTAAACGACTCACAGAGGTAAGTCAGCAGAGAAGTCTAATAGTTATACATGACTAGACTACCTAGTTTAAAATAGATAAATGTGTATACTTTCATTCGTTCATGGCCTTATCTAATATCTAGAATACCCCTATACTGACTACACGCATGCGTAAACTCCTTCACTGTACCCTCTACCACTTCCGCTGGAAGGCTATTCCATACATGCACAACCCTCTCAGTAAAGTAATAATTCCTGCTTTTACTTTTAAACCTTTGCCCCTCTTATTTAAAACTATGCCTTGTTGTTGTGGTAGTTTTTCTACTTTTAAATATACTATTCTCCTTTACGGAGTTGATTCCCTTTATGTGTTTAAATGTTTCTTTATGTATTTAAATGATTTAAAATTTTTGCATACTCTTTTGCATACTTTTTTTTGTTACATACTGTGATTTAATACAAGCATATTATTATTATTATTATTATTAACAGTTTGTTGTAATTGATTGAAAACCTGATGAGCATTATTCTTGCATACTGATTATACCTGTTGATATATTAGTAATAAGGAATGGAGGTGTTTTACCACAGAAGATTTTCCATAAAAGCAATGCCAGTGTGTGTTTTTATCGAGTTGTACTAGTGTACAGTTTGGAGACTTGTTTGTTTTTGGTAGTTCATGCTGAATGCCACCATCATCTTTTCTTATATTCTTGGGAATATGTGTGATATTCAATGTAAATGACAGCAGCGACATGCTGTTAAGAGACTATTGAGCGATAGAATGCTTGTAAAATGGAAAAATGTTAATTATAAACATGGGAACCATTGTCAGATTCAGAAGGTCTATTTTAACAAGTGGGAAAAAGTAGCCTTGCTTTTGTGAAAAGTTGTATGAATCCAGCATTCGATTCGTGAGAGCCATGACCTTAAGAAAGGCATTGTCCTGTCACCTATAAAACACCCTTGCTTTTACTCCCAGATTCATTACCATGCATGTGTATGCATTATCGATGTTAAGTACACTTCTCAGTGGAGCCAGCTATTATTTGATTCAACTCAGTGATACAATAACATTACACCGAGACCAATTATACAACTCAACCCATTGTGTCAATCAGTAGAGGATTATGGGAAGAGACTTAATTAGAATAAATTACAATATTTCAATGAGCTGACTCAAATAAATCTATGTAAGTTATGGTGACACACAGGCCAGAATTATCCTTTTTTATGGTAAATTTGTATCTTTATTTCGACTGGCATGTGTGGTGTGCGGTGGCAATATCCAAGGTCATTGTTATACTTAGTCTTGAGAAGCTCCCACAATAGGCAGATTGTAATCTAGATATGTATGTATATTTGCACAAATAATGCTAAGAGATTACTTTGAAAAGATTTTGTGTTAGATCCATTAAATTCCGGTTGAAATCTACTAATTCACAATGATAAAAAAAAAGTTAATAAACTACTTAGGTATCTATGTCTCAAATAACTGTTGATACTTCTTAGAGAAAACAATGTCTGCTCTGGTCAAAGATCCTGAAGAAGATCCTCAGTTTATAAGAGTTTTAATGTTTGTATATAGAAAGGCAGAAAACCAAATACGTACATGGTTTAGGGTGTGATTACCATGGGTTTTAATTAGCCATGACATTAATTAGGTATTATTGCAGTCAGCTTTTAAGTGGTTTATCTTTAGGCTACTCTGGCCTAAAGTTTGAAATTTCCATCTCACTTCCCTACAATTCTTTCTTTATTGAGTAGATAATTGTGTATCATGCAAAACCTTAATTTTCTAATAGTGAAATAAAGCCAATTCCACACTGTCACATTTGAGACATCTTCCGAAATCTAATGCAACTGAAACATGTCCAAAATGCACCAGACCGAAGTGGTAGTCGCAATTGCCCCATTAGATCCTGTAGGAGATTATGGACAGAGAAAAAAATAGCACCAAAAAAAATCTGAAATCCTACCAAAAAAAAATAAACACCCATAGTAAATTAGTTCAGGTTCATGAAATCAATACAAATGATAGGTGCAATCAACTGAAACCCAATCATTGTCGAGGGATGTCTGCATAAATAATGAGCAACATTAACAAAAACAAAATATTCCAAATGGTAAGCCAGGAATCCATGTGACCAGCACAGTGGTAGCAGGAGAGGGGGAAGGCAAGGTCTAAGAGATACCAGCAAAGTTTCTCAGTGAGAACATAGCCTTGGTACACAAGGAAAAGTGACAGCAGTAAAGAGAACAAGTCAGAGGAGTAAAAATTAACTCTGATAGGAGATTGTGGACGCTGTTAACGCATTTGGTGGGAATAGCAGATCCGAGGAGGTGGTGAAGAAAAGGTAAGTGCATTTAACATACTTAAACACCATAGGCAGCTTGTATATCACACTGAACTCATACCTGTACTTCAGTTAACACATGTATTAGCTGTGTTATTATGGCTGCCACACTTGGAGAAGCTGCAAGGATATGTGAGAACTGTAGTTGTGCAGAGCATGTTATTTGGAGAGGGGGTGGACAAGCACATCACATTACAACAATTAATATGTAAAAAATAATGCTGCAAAGGGGGTGAGGGGACAGTTGACACAGACTTGGCTAGTCATAAGTAGAGTTGAGCGGACACCTGGATGTTCGGGTTCGAGAGGTTCGGCCGAACTTCGGAAAAAAGTCTAGGTTCGGGTTCGATCTTGACCCCGAACTTGACCCCGAACCCCATTGAAGTCAATGTGGACATGGACTTTTGGCCACTAAAATGCCTCTAAAAAAGTCCTGGAAAGGGCTAGAGGGCTGCAAAAGGAATTAAAATGTGGGTAAGAGTAGGACAAGTGCCCTGCAAACAAATATGGATAGGGAAATAACTTAAAAAAAAACATAAAATACATAAAAATTTAAAATACTGTACTATTTAGCACCCAAAACTATTAGAATTTTGCAAAGTGCGCTGTAAGCACAGTATTTGACGGTTCTATTTGACTCTCAGATGTAATACATGTAATGCTATTGCTATTCTATAAACCGAAATAGAGTCCCCATTCATAAGAATTTCTTATGAATGGGGACTCTATTTTGGTTTATAGAATAGCAATAGCATTACATGTATTCCATAAACCGAAAGTCTATGAACTGAATGTCTTTCGGTTTATAGACTTTCGGCTTATGGAATACATGTGATACTATTGGCTTTCTATAAACCGAACTAAAGTCCCCATTCATAAGAAATTCATAAGAAATGGGGACAGTGCGGTTCGGGTTCGCTCAACACTAGTCATCAGTAATGAACATTCATTGATATGTTATGCATGCAAATTGCTATGTATAAGGTTATCTCACCTTATTCCTAGCATCTGGCACTGTGCCTTCTCAACCCCATCAACATCTAATGATGAGACCCCATGACCTGCACAGGATGCAGAAGATCTGTCAGCTCTTTCTTCACCCAGTCAGCTGGCTTTAGTGTCATCTACCTCTTCACGCTTCATGCAAATATAGTTGGCTGGTATACATTCTATGTATATACTACTGTACATCCATGTACATGGAAATGTTTACATGGATTTACAGTTGTATGACATTTATGTTATTGCATGCTACAGTGATAGGAATGTGTAACCCTTCATAGGTTAACTGATTGTGTAAATAGCTATGATAACTGCAGAGACACAGTAAAATTGTAATAAGGTGTTCATTAGTTTTAGGAATGTCAATGTACTGATTACAGATAAAAGATTACAATGAGTGTAAAACAGAAAAAAAAAGCTTGTGATTGTGCCGAGTGCAGTCAGTTAGCTGCAGTGCGTCGCAAATCCTCCGAGTAGTATAGACGCTGGTATAGTGCTGGCGGCACTCGGTAGAACAAAGATTCTCAGTCATACAGAAGGCATTTTGACCAGTGCCTTCTTCAAGGTGTTAACTGACTACACCCGTCTTCATCGCATGTTTTATGTTTTACATACGTGCACATTTTGATCGTTTCTCAAGTAAGCCTAACTGAATAGAGGCAAATAAATACCATGTTTATACATACGTGTTTTGAGTTCAAAAAATTGACCAATGCCAGTCTGTATTTTTTGATTTGTATCATCACTTTTTATTATTACCTCACTGCACCACATTATATTTGATTATAAAGGTTTCCAAATCTTTTGTCTACTATATACATATATACAGTGCTGTATTTACCGCGAGGCATCCTAGGCGGATGCCCAGGGCAGCAAATTTTGGGGGGCGCCCCCCAGCACTGACAAAAAACAAATAAAAAAATAAAAAAAACCGGCCCTTTAAAAAAATTTTTAAAAAAAGGCCTCGCTTGCAAGCAGAGACGGAGGTGAGAGGGGATCGGGAGTCAGAGTGTGTGTGTGATGGGAGACAGTGTGTGTGACTGAGTGTGATAGGAGTCAAGAGTGTGTGTGATGGGAGACAGTGTGTGTGACTTAGTGTGATGGGAGTCAGAGTGTGTGTGATGGGAGACAGTGTGTGTGACTGAGTGTGATGGGAGTCAGAGTGTGTGTGATGGGAGACAGTGTGTGTGATGGGAGTGAGTGTGTGTGACTGAGTGTGATGGGAGTCAGAGTGTGTGTGATGGGAGACAGTGTGTGTGATTGAGTGTGATGGGAGTCAGAGTGTGTGTGATGGGAGACAGTGTGTGTGATGGGAGTCAGTGTGTGTGACTGAGTGTGATGGGAGTCAGAGTGTGTGTGATGGGAGACAGTGTGTGTGATGGGAGTCAGTGTGTGTGTGACTGAGTGTGATGGGAGTAGGAGTGTGTGACAGAGTGTGATGGGAGTAGGAGTGTGTGACTGAGTGTGATGGGAGTAGGAGTGTGTGTGTGATGGGAGTATGAGCTTGATGTGAGTCTGAATGTTATGTGTGATGTGGGGTCATGAAATGGAGGTGATGGGGCATGTCTTAGGTGTGTAACGTGGGTGTGCAGCTTGGGTAGGGGGGTGCCCGGATTTTGCCTGCCTAGGGCAGCACAAAATCAAGATACACCACTGCATATATAGATTGATAATATAGGCATGCTGCTAATACATTACCTTGACACTGCAAAAGAGAGAGTTTATTTATACATTATTCTACAAGAAATATTCTTAATTAAGGTGTTTTTGAAGGCAGATAATATGAATGTATGCGTTTTTATAGAACACAAGATCACTGGTTATTTGATGCATATTTTCCATCTGTAAGCCAGGTGTATGTTGTTTTGAGCCATGGAATTATTAATCTGCTTACATGCATAGTGAATGTACATCAAGGCTGTGCATATTGCAATTCTAAGTATAATGTATGAAGCTAGTTAGTTCCATCAGTTGCTCTCATTTATGTAATTACCCAGAATTCATGGCTGCACTACCACTACAGAATTCCAAAAAGGTTCAGTGTTTTATTTATTTATTCTCAAATGAGTAAAGTGTGCACATGTTTATCATTGGAAAACAAAAATGCAACAGCTTGTTAGAATTATGTCCTTATATGAGTAACACATGACTTTCACGTTACTAAAAAGATAAACAGCAGCACTGTGAACATTTCCAGTGTTATTCTTTCAAGCTTAATGTTTAAATTGGAATGCTCAATAATGTGAATTTTCACAAATGTTCTCTGTTCAACGATTTCCAACTGAACCATTGTCTTATATGTTGTCAAACATACAAAGTCTTCTGATTTCACAGATGTCCTGCTTTTACCTAAGTTGGTACACATTACTTACAGTTACGAATGTGTATAAAGTATTTACTGCATAAGATCGAATTGTCAGACCTACTTTATAAACTTACTCTAGTTCAGTAAGAAATAACAGTATGAAGAAAATGGTGCAATTTTTATATTGACTAGTCACACACATAGAAAATGTAATTACATTAAACAAAACATATTACCCCCCCCCCACACACACACACACATACATACACAAAAATAGCAAGTATTGTGACACTATTTTTTAGTTCACTGTAACCCAAATATATTGCAGGCATATCTATGTTAGTATGCATTTTTCTACATATACCCTTAGATAAAAGTAATTTATGGGAGGGGCATAGAACAATGGGAGGAGTATGAACAAAATGGGTGGCATACCGCAAAGTATAGTATGTTTTTTTTGTTATTTATTTAAATATTCTTGGTAAAAGCTAACACGAATACATATTCAGAAAAGCCTCTTCATTACTTAATAATGTCCAGGACACATTATTTACATTCTTAACTAATTAAGCTACATTACAAAGAAGCAGCTTCTATTGAGTCTGGTATCACAGCATACATAGTTACAAATGCCCCTCTGACCAGTTGTCCTGATAGCTACCAGCTTCCCTTTCATTCAGTACATAACAGCATTTATTCAGGCCCAGACTGGGACAAAAAATAGGCCTGGGGAGGAGGCGTGTCCAGCCGTTGATGAAGATGGCAGCATAATCCCTTGTCTCCCAGCCTTCCCAGCTAATAACTTTACAATCCACCAGCATCTGCAGAGATGGGCAGGAATAAAAAGCCCCCGGCGAACCTGAGACCCCAGGGAGTAGAGGACGACACATATCTGCCTCGCTGAGGGAATATTTCCACACGCCAGTGGACCTGGCCTCGCAACCGCCTGATGACCACGAGGCCCCGGAGGCCCACCTACATCTTCTCTGTGATCAGACAACACAATCAGGGCCCATCTGGTGCATCATGATGGGCCTGCCTCGGCCTCTGCATCATCGTTGGCCCATGCCATATTTTCTTTGGCCCCATGGAAGGAGGACTTCGGAATGTTGTTAACGGAACTCAAACTTACCGTTACGAAGGCGGTGCTCCGCACTGATCTGCGAAATGTGGAACAGCGACTATTTAAATAGAAGGTTGAAATCTCCAAGCAGACACAACAGGTCTCCACAATATTATTGGGGCCTCCCATTCAGTTTGCACCTCCGCGAGGGCACCACGGTGAAGATTCACGTTACTACCTCATTCCTGCAGGAGTTGGGGCTCCCAGAGCTGAACATTGCTGACTGGAGTCTGCCACAACTCCTGATCCCCAATGCACAGGCCCCATTGCCCCAACGGCAACGTGCTAGGTATACTACCCAACAATGAGGACCACTGGGGATGCCTCACGGTATACCGGCCTCTCCGTAAACTACCCCTGACTGATTTCCGGAAGACACGCGCTACTTCCATTCACACTTCTATTTTACTTCTATTTTGCTGAGCTGAGACTGACATGACCTGGCCGTTATTTGTAGTGGGAACTGTATAACATTTAGGCATTGAGGCTTTGCTGCGCTACTCACCTGATCAGTGCGGGGATTTATTACAAACTATGCAGAACACTGAGCTGTATGAAGACCCTGGTGAGATCATGGTCTTCCCTTCACCCTCCCCTTCAGGGGATCATTTTCCCATACTGAGGAGCCCCCTGCACTACTGGACCCCTGGTTCCTATCTCCAAACCACGGAACTGAGATGTTCAGGGCAGGTTGTATATTGTTCCCCACCCATGACGGTGCCCCAGTGCCCAGGTCACAAGCTGTTCCCCTATATTTGCTGATTGCAGGTTGCCAAACTCAATGTATATTCACTTTGTTTTATGTAATTGTATACATCCTGTACTTTACTATATTTCATGCATGGTCCTCCCCTGGGGGATTTTATCTGCTTACCGCACTGGCGGTGAGATTCCCGCTCCCAACCAGATATTCATGGACACCAAGCTGTCTTTACTCCCCTCTACCAGCGCGACATGCTGGCCCCAGATGTCGATGTTGTCATTATCTACTTTTAGCCAGTGTTCTTAATGTTGCGTTAGAGCCCCATATTGACACATCCAATGCCCACTCACGCTCACCCTCCCATGTTGCTGTAAGGATTAAAAAAATGCTACGCAAGCTCCAACTGGTAGACATATGGAGGGAACTATACTCCACAGACAGAGATCAGTTTCTTCTCCCCTCACAATTCCTATTCTCGCACTGACTATTTACTTGTGCCCTATTACCATTTGCTGTTGCTGACCAAGTCAGCTTATGGCTCCATCACGTGGTCAGACCATGCGCCCCTCACAATATCACTTAAATCCCCCTTAACTATACCAATACACAAAACTTGGAGATTGAATGAATCCATCCTCTTAGACAAGGCGTTGTTGAACACTACTTCTGTACTCCTCACAGACTATTTCACATATAATCTCACACCAGGTGTCCCTCTGACTACTATCTGGGATTTGTTTGGATGCAATAAACCAGATTAAATACATCACCTTTGACTATTAACCACCTGAGTGCCGACCTGCTTTTTTCTTTTGCCTGTTGACATTTTGTGCTAGCCCAGCGGAGGCACCGGTGGATAGGAGTGGGTTACATCCTATATCGCTTCACGCTCACCCGAGAGCCCGGACTTATCTTCTTTTACTATCTGGGAAGCCCACAAATGTCCAATTCGGGGTCATTTTATTTTCCACTGTTCTATGCTGAAAAAACAACAGTCGGCCTCCTTTGCCTCTTTATATTCTCAAATTGCTGTCCTAGAAAATACACATAAGACTACCCTGGATACGACCGAATTTATGCAATTGACTAAGTTGAGACAGGATCTACACTCTATCCTTAATCTTTAACCCCACAGATCATTCATCAAACTCAAGGCTCTGTACTATGATCACGGAGATAAACCCAGCAAATACCTAGTCAGAGCTCTACGAGACCGAAAGGTAAGCACCGCCATCTCCCAATAGAAATCTCCAAGGAGTTTATGTCGTATTACTCTCAATTGTATAATCTCTTTATTGCATGGGCAATAAAGAACACAAAAACGGGTGAATGTCCTGGCCCAGATGGTCTCCCAGTATCTTATTATAAGACATTTCTTGATATCCTTAGTCCACATTTTGTACAGGTCTTCAACGGCCTCCTGGAGGGATCACACATCGACGCCCACACCCTTTCGCAAACCATTTCGCTGATCCCTAAGGAGGGTAAGGACCCTGACCCCTGTGGTAGCTTCCGCCCAATTTCTCTGCTTAACGCAGATATCAAATTGTTTTCTAAAATCCTGGCTCTGAGAATTAATAGGCTTTGTCCCGGGTCAGGAGTCCTGGGACTGGCCAATTCGACTGCTGAACCTGATGCACCATGCAAGACCCACAGACAGTGGTACAATCCTCCTGTCGACCGATGCCGAAAAGGCCTTTGACAGGGTGGATTGGCATTTTATGCTGGAAGTCTTGCAACAGATGGGTTTTAGCCCCAACATCCTCCTGTGGGTGGCGTCCCTGTACTCCCGACCCTCGACTAGGCTCAGGGTTAATGGGGCAATGTCTGATACATTCCAGATAACGAATGGGATGAGGCAGGGCTGTCGCATCTTTCCCCTGTTGTTCATACTTTCACTGGAACGCTTACTAGATGCTGTCCGTCAGAACCCTGATTTTCAGGGCTAACAATTGCCGGCACTCAACACAAAGTTCTCGGATATGCAGATGATTTATTATTACCCTTAACTAATCCTCAAGTTTCTATTCCGATTTTACTTGA
Source organism: Pelodytes ibericus (assembly GCA_036172795.1). Classification (NCBI taxonomy): domain Eukaryota; kingdom Metazoa; phylum Chordata; class Amphibia; order Anura; family Pelodytidae; genus Pelodytes; species Pelodytes ibericus. The sequence goes on along the minus strand of CM069862.1, from coordinate 50,125,598 downwards.
GGAATTCCGTATCTAAGGGGCTCTGGCCAACATGAAAATCAATTTTAAAAAATCAGAAATACTGAATATTAATGTGCCACGTCCCATGGCCGACATGTTGGCCAAATCTTTCTCATTCCGGCTCATGGGCACCCCAACACATTTCCTGGACGGGGCGGATTAACACAATTAAAATGAACATTCTTCTGCGTCTTTTCTACCTGTTCCAGACAATCCCTATCAAACTTCCACCAGCCTTTTTTACCTCACTTCGATCATTGTTTATATGTTTTATCTGGGCTCAAAAGGCTCCACGGATAAAACTGGATTTATTAAAACGACACAAACTCAAAGGGGGACTTGGTCTCCCCTGCATATGTACCTATTATAAATCAACGTTGAGAAGTCTACTCTCCACATTCCCATCAATGCCATACCATGGTTCACGCCCTCTAAGGCTGGAGCCGCGGCAAAGACCCACCCCTTTATCCTGGCTTCATTACATGTGTTACATCTTAACCACCGTCCTCTTGATCTCACTACGCACCCTTCACCGATGACCTTACTACGTGGTAACCCGGATTTTACACCCGGTATGACCGCGAGACCATGACATATCTCTGTTATATAAAACACTGCAAAGCAGCGACACGAGCTCCTTCCCGCCATTCGTTGGCTGTTGGGAAAACGCACTACAATTGACGCTGTCTATCCCTTAATGGGAAAAGATTTTCACGCTTACCCATAAAACGTCACCACAAAACAAAACTCAGGAAATATCATATAAGTTGCTATGACAGTGCTATAGAACCCTGTCAGTACTCCATAAGATGTTTCCTGACTGCCCTGACACATGCTGGAGGTGTGGTGCCTCTCCAGGCCACCTTTTACACATCTGGTGGGAATGCCCTCAGATTTTCCCATTTTGGGAAAAAGTTCATAAAACTTTACACCACTTCACAGATCGCCCACACCATGTTGCACCATACTCCCGTCCCGATCAGCCTCTATAAGAAGTCAGTGGTCAGACACTTGGTTAACGCTGTTAATTTGCTCATCCCACTTCATTGGGGAGACACAACCCCTCCCTCTATGATGGAATGGATTCGAGTTGTGGAATCTACCCTCCGCATGGAGCAATTACACGCCCAATCTGATGACCAAATTGAGCATTACACGCAGATATGGTACTATTGGCTTGAATTTCTGGGTGACCAGCAAACATTGGTATAAACTGGCCTAGGCTTCCTCTCCTCCCCACCCCGACGTGACCTGACACTGACTTATTGACTATTTGACTTGATTTTTACACCTGCCCATTACAATATTGTGATTTTACTCCAACAATGTATAAGATAACCTGTCCCTTCTCTTTTTTGTTATTATATTGCTATGTACTGTACCCCCCCCCCCCCCTCTCCCTACCCCACCCCACCCTCTCCTCTCCATACCTGAATTTCTTGTATGATTCATAAAACCAATAAACACTGATTTGAAAATAAATAAATAAATAGTCCCGGGCATTTAAGACTGAGCAGCCCATATTTATTTTATTTTTTTGTTAAACCAAATGGCCAATTATGACAAATATAACATACTTGTGTCTTGCTATCTATTAGTTATATTTAGCATGCTTCAGTCACTGTAATTGATCAGTTGGCATTAAATAAATATTTGATAATAAATGAAACACAACATAATGCAATTTATGAAGTGCAATATCTTTAATGAAAGATTCAAAACAATGAAGCATTTTGGTAAAAAAGAAAAAACTCTCACTTTGAAACTAAGCTCTGCTTACTTTAAAAAAAATACGCTGGTGAGCAAGATCACTGCTTACGCATGATCAATGGCAGGGAAGGGGTTAAACACAGGGAATTGCTTTTATAAAAGCCATTGGTCTCAATTTTTTTTTTTTATTGTTTTATTGTATTTTTATTATTTTATGTTACTTTCACTTACTTTTACTACTTTGATCTGTCTCTCTCCCTCACTAAAAACAATGTGAGGAGAGGGAGGCAGATCCAAAGTGGTCAGATGCATATTTGTAAAATAAGGATCTGACCAGGCAGTGGGATGCTCATCTGAGCATCCCCACTGCCTGTCAGTCTGCCTGGCAGTCACAGATTGCCTCTGTGACAGCGTCCAAAGCCTCCACCTAGTCCGTCCTGTGTCGGCAAGTGGTAAAGTGTTGGCCCAGATGGGTCAGCCCATCGGGGCAAATGCCCGGTGTGCCCGATGGCCAGTCCGGGCCTGCATCTATGTATGGGTGATAAGTACCTAACTATGAAATACATGTGTAAATTACTTATTTGAATGAGCGTGTGTTCACGCGAGACGCGTAAAGGCATATTGCTGTACCCCATGTCTTGTCTCTGTTTTTGTGGATTTTATATGGAGTTTTAATCGGATCCTTCTAATAAATATTCATCTATTTTTCACTGCATTGGGAGCGCATACGCCTTTGTTCGCTACTTTCTTCCTCATTTTCAGCGCTGCCACTACAGCCCGGCTGGAGCACCCCTTATCAGGTGATATTTACGAGACATATGTCAATTGTTCTCTGGTGGAGTCGGCTTGTTTTCTCTTTTGTTCTTGTAAATTACTTAGACTTTGTGATAATTAATAGCTACCACAGTCAAGTTTGAGAAGGCAACTTCGGGTCTACCCTCACTTAACAAATGGATTGATCTAAATGTCTAAATGGAAAATATAGCGTAGAAATGCAAATATTTATTTATGTTTAATATATTATATTTTGTCTAATATCTTCATTTTCTACGGCATCTTCACAGAGGTGCACCCAGAATGAGAAGTGTGCCACACTTTGCAGAAGATGAGCAGCAGGATTTAGAACAGTTCAGGGGATATATCAAAATAAAAAAATAATCTGTATGTGAAGGAGAAAGGGATGAGTATCATCAGAAACACATGCTTCCATGGAGCAACTCACACAACTAAAAAAAATGATGATCAGTGATCCAGCAGCATTCGTTGTAGACTCAGGGTGAAGGTTCAAGCAACTTTGGAGATATAATATCATTGAATGATGTGGATACTCTTTCTGAGAGTAATAATATATATATTTACACTGATCAGCCATAACATTATGATCACCTGCCTAATATTGTGTATATTGTGACGCTCGATTGGATTGAGTTATGGGGAATTTGGAAGTCAAGTCAACACCTTAACATTGTTGTTGTGTTCCTCCCACCATTCCTTAACCATTTTTGCTTTGTGGCAGGATGTATTATCCTGCTTAAAGAGCCAATGCCATCAGGGAATACCTTTTCCATGAAATGTAGGTGGTACTTGCCAAACTAACATCCAAATGGATGTCAGGACCCAAGGTTTCCCAGGAAAACATTACCCAAAGCATCACACTGCCTCTGCTGGCTTGCCAACTTGTCAGTGGTCATAAATTTGATTCTTTGATTCTCATGATTTTTGTGAGAATTGTATGATTACTGCTCTTGAACAGTTGCAGAATGAAAGTGCTTATCCTGGGAAACGGGTTACTATTAATAATATTAATTCGGGGCTCAAGCCTAGTTCCATCTTTTATCCCATAAACACTAATTGAACACATTAATGAATACAATTGGATACAATTCCAAATTGTGTGGGAAAAGATTTGATCGCCCTCTCTCTCCAGGTCATTTAATTCCCTTTCATCCAACAAAGATCTGATAATTAAAAATGTGTGGTCACGAATAAGTATTTAAGAGAGGCCAAACAACAGCTGTTAGATTCTACCGTTTACCAGAGACTTAAATCAGTTCCAACTTTAAAGTTCATGAATGAATTGTCTTGTTTATTAGATACAGGTTTCTACATGGGAATCTTAAATCGTGATGAGTCCAGTATATATACAATTGGGCCAAAGAGTTATCACGCTCCTAAATTTTTTACAGAAGATACAGAAATCACAATCTTTATAACCTACTCGACCATTGTGTCAGGGATTGGTGATCCCAGACTTTGTCAGTTATGCTAATACTAATAACTTAAAAATTGATTTTACTTTTGAGAAAGATCCAGTTGCTGTGTCCTTTCAGGACTTGACCTTAACCATTCAAAATGAACACAGCACCTTCCATAAAGTAGTTTCAGGTAACACTATTTTATACTCTAAAAGTGGCCATCTCTGTAGTGTGATTTAGGGTATGGAGGTTGGTCAATTCATTGGTTTGCAAGAAATTTTGCTTATCCCATCTTGTGAACTGAGAGATTATACAGGCAGATATGAAGTTAGACACTGACTGGGCCTGTACTAAAGCCAAATAAGCAAACACTAGAGAGGGCATGTTGAGGGATGGACCTATATCTGACACTTTTTCCAATAACAGGAAGAAACTGTCCAGCAAATAATAATAATAATAATAATGACAGTGATATTGTCTATACAACTCCCATCAGTAAATAGTTTCATATGATAAAGTCCATCTTCAAAATACATTTGTTGGTTTTGTGGTCTGATGATACATCTAGGGAAATACTCAAGAAGCATTTAAGGTTTATCCCAAAAAGTGCTTTGGTAATATTTTTTTTCCCCTATATTTTTTACAAACGAAGTAGCAAGAGGACATACATGGCTACATACAACAGGTATGTTCCCCTGTGGACACTCAACAAATGTTAATCGTTCTGTTGAATTGTTTTCAATAGTTAATGGCAAGTCCCTTCAGGTAAACAATACATACATCTTACCAAGCAGTATGTTATACACTTAATTCACTGTGGTAAATGTGGCATTCAATATATAGACCATCCAGTGTGTGAACTAAAAGAGTATATGAGAGCTCTACTGGATTTTTAAAACGGAGACAATGAAGCCTCGTGGATTAAACTCAAAGTATGATGTATCTTGTTTTTAGGTTTCATACATTTTATCATCTATCGTATCATTTATTAGATACTGGTGGGTATCTATCATTTCAAGTAGACTATAGTTCCTTTAAATTACTTATGTGAAGGGTCACATACTGTTGAGATGCAAAACAATAAAACCAACACGGAAAATAGAAAAATTAGACCATAAACCATCTGATTAGTGTCACGTCACATTGACAACAATGCTTTTATTCATTTTTAGTATGGTCAATACACCACCAACAGTATTTCTTAATTGAATCAACTAACAATCACCATTTAAGTAAATCTATGTTCATTTAAGACAATAAACAGGTACTGCCCACTGTTCATCCTTGTACTGCTCCTTAAATTATACATTTAATAACTTAGTTAATAAAATAGGAACTTCTATTAATTCCCAATTATAATATAATATTTGTTAATACTACATTAAGAGCCTAAATATTTGTTATATTAATACATTGTAGAAAATCTGTCTCTTTTTCTGAGTTTTTATAATCTACCTTTCACATTGCTAAAATACTTCACAGCAATAAAATCTCTACAGCAGCAACACTTCTGATACCCAAGGTATTCATAGAATGTTTTGTCTCCAAAGATTATTGTCTCATCATGGAGTCTAAACACACATAGGAGCAGAATAATTTGTTGGAGTGCAGAATACCAAATAAGATGCAAGCCTATGCAATGTCACAGATCATCAGTGTTTTTTTGTATTTGGGGATTTCCCTTTCAAGACAAAATAATGAATTGTTTGTCAAACAGAAAAATCCAATACACATGTGTGCTATAATGTCCATTAATTTCCTTTAATTTTAATTAAATCCGATAACAATATGTTTTTTTGCATCCACCCTTCTACCTAAAGAAAGCTATTTAAAATGTCATGTAAAATTGAAATTTTGAACAACACTAAAACAGCCTTATCTCTAAATCAGTGTTTATCTTTCATGTTAAAGGTTATATTTTTTATTTCCTTCAGTGATTATGGTTTATTGTGTAAAATGATTTTATTTAAGTAAAATTAACTCTGTAGGAAATATAATCATGTTTTGAACATATTTTTTGCAATAATCATATTAGCCAGAATTTAGCTTACATCTCATACTGAATACCAAGATGTTGTAAACTTTTTTTTGGCAGACACAACTAGATTTTCTTGCCTTGATATTTTTAATTAAATCTCTAAATTTTAAGTGACAGTACTTAGCAACATTTTTTTCAAAAAGCACACCATAAAAATAATTATTATTATTATAAAAATAATAAATAATAGATCTCCCAAAAATGAAGACATAGGTTATGGTTTATTACTTTGGTAAAGCACATCCATGCACATCTAAAAAATAAAACAAAATATATATCTTTAAGCAATAATGATAGTTATTAAATATGAAATAATAAAATGGATATATTTTCATTACCAACAATGACTGCAACTCCGCCAGGGAGGCTGCTCCCTAACGCTACACGAGCTATGCAGGGCTAAATGAAATACATTTCACTGGTTTCTGAGCTCTCGATCTTCTCTGTTTTTTGTTTGTATTAAATGATATCACTTAAATCAAATAACCACCCGCAGACGTTGTCAGCATTAAGTCTAGACGTTTACACTATACTGATGGACATAGTGCCAATCAACCACACACAATTGGGCTGCCAAAGTCCTTGATAATGATTAACCATTGCGCATACAGTGAGGGACAGTTGGGGGTCATTACTGTACTGGACTTAATTATCATTCAAATTATGAGAAAAAAATTATTTACAGGTGGGAAAACCAAAAAGGAGACTGAAATCATCCATCAGGGGTTTGAATGACATATTGAAGGTTTAGTATGCCCCATAATTTAAATTCATGACAATTGCAGAAATGTTCTTATTAATCTGTAGTCCATATGAAGTTATTCCACTCACTTATAAAATCATCCCTGCCAGTTATTATTTGTGGCAGAAATTGTTTTAGATGCTGTTTTGAGATACATAAAGAACAACAGAAAAAATGCCATTCTAGACAATTTCAGAAGGTTAGTGGAGTGAGAAAATGTTATCCTATAATGTTTTCTGATAATGATTTTTTGGAAATTAGCATAAATCAATGGAAGAATGCAAGAAAAGTTGCCTTCACAAATGTTTTGGGAATGAAACACTCCCTGACCTTTAAATCGGCCACAGGAAATACCAAAGGTAAGATTTTCAACACCTGAAATTCAGCAGGCGAAAGAAATACCTGCTTCAACAAAACATGTGTATCTGTGACCCTATAAAAAGAAGACTTATGTAACATGTCTAAAGATTATGGAAAAAAGACTATATTATCAGTAGTGTATCTTCCACAAAGCAAACAAGGCACTCGCCTAGGGCGGCACTTTGCCAGAGGGTGTTAAAGCACACTTCTGGTGCTTGAAACATTTTCGCTCCCTCCCCCACAGTTCAGCAAGCTTTAGCTCTTTGCAGTTAATTGGGGTGATGGGGGCATGTAATGGGGGTGATGGGGCAGTTAGTGTGTGTGCAATGTGGGTGATGGGGCATGTAATGGGGTGATGGGGCATGTCGTGGGTGTGCAACATGGGTGGGGGGGTGCCCGAATTTTGGGTGCCTAGGGCAGCACAAAACCAAGATACACCACTGTATATTATATTAAGAAGAAATATGTCCACTTTGGTAGATAGCCTAATCAGTTTCATTCTTATATGAATCATTTTTCTCAGAAATGACAAATAGAAAACAGACAATGCAAAACAAAACAAAAAAACACACTGAAACCTCAATTTGAAGACATGCATGATTAATTTTCTCCTGCTGAGCTAAAAAAAATAAAAAAATAGACTACTGTGCATTTGAAGATTTAATCTGACCTTTCTGGTCCTTGAGTTAAACTGTGTTTACATAATGGGCCAAGATAATTGAAACTGTTTGAAGAAATAAACAAGACAAATATTCCAAAATGTGATAATACATTCCAAGAATAATTCTATATCTTTTTTTTCCAGGCATGTCTAAAACATCTTGGCTTGTGTGTATAGAATAAAATTGTAAAAGTATGTTTTCATTAAAAATAAATAAATAATACACAAATCATTGTTTCCCAACAATACGTTCCTTGTGATTAGATTCTACATTCCACTGCATTCACAATGTTCTAAGACTTTTGTCGAATTTTATGCAGCAGATATTATGCTTATGTTGGTCTTGTTTCAAAATAACAAAAACTAGTTTTTCAGACCCATCAACCATGTTACAATGTGGTTGTAAGGTGACATTGCTTGGTGTGATATGAATATTAGTGAATGAGTAGGTGTTTGAGGTGTGTACATATATACATACACTTCCCAACACCACAATTTGCAAAAGACAGAGGCTGCAGAGGGCGTTATAACAAGAATCTAGATGTCTTCATGACCTGTTTATACAATGATGTGATCTGTCCCATGTTACTACAAACTATTAAAAGTAAGAAGATTGTAATGAGAGATATAAATAACAATATTAAATAAATGATACACAAAAATGATGCTTCTCTGGCAGTTCTTTGTCCATAGCTGATTCAACATTCAATAAACTTGTGTGAAATCATTTGGATTCAACATTTCTGAATGCACCATCTTGAGCAGCAATGTCCCCAAAAAAGTGTTTGCTGTACATATCTGATAATCTCTTACACCAGTTTTGGGATAATTCTGCTCCATACTTCACTTGCTCTAGTGGATGACGTTTCAGCACTAGAGTTGAGCGGACACCTGGATGTTCGGGTTCGAGAGGTTCGACGAACTTTGAAAAAATGTCCGGGTCCGTGCTCGAACTTCACCCCGAACTTGACCCCAAACACGAACCCCACTAAAGTCAATGGGGACACAGACTTTTGGCCACTAAAATCCCTCTAAAAAGGTCATGGAAAGGGCTAGAGGTCTGCAAAAGGAATTAAAATGTGGGTAAGAGTAGGACAAGTGCCCTGCAAGCAAATGTGAATAGGGAAATAACTTAAAATAACATAAAATGCATACAAATTACAAATACAGCTAAGCCATAACATAGCACTAGATGGAATCTTTGATTTTAGCTTTGGAAGAACATAAATCTCAATCTAAAGCATGGCTGCCAGGAGGATCAATAGAATTATCCATTTGAGAGAGGGTTGGAGTGCAGGGTATTCTCTTTCAGTTTATACTAAGTGACCCATAGGTTAAGGAGGCGGTGACCGTGGCGGTGTAGGTGGAAGCGGCGCTGGAGGAGGAGGAGGTAGCCAACACTGTTTTTTATTTGTTTTTGGTTTTTTAAATTGGGGCAGCCCCCAAAATATTGGGACATATAACAACAGAAAACAAAGAATAAGTGCACTAACACTTGAGTGCACTAAATAACAATGACTGGGTGAGGCCGGTATAAATGTCTATTCTGCACAAGGTACAAACAAGTCGGGTGGGATCCATGCCTGGTTAATCTTAATAAACGTGAGCTTGTCCACGTTGGCTGTGGACAGGCGGCTGCGCTTGTCTGTGATAACGCCCCCTGCCGTGCTAAACACATGTTCAGACAATACACTGGCTGAAGAGCAGGCCAGCACCTCCAAGGCATAAAGGGCAAGCTCAGGCCATGTGCCCAATTTGGAGACCCAGAAGTTGAATGGGGCAGACCCATCAGTCAGTAGGTGTAGGCCTGTGCATACGTACTGTTCCACCATGTTGCTGAAATGCTGCCTCCTGCTAAGATGTTGCATATCAGATGGTGTTGCTGCTTGTTGTGGTGTGCTGACAAAGCTTTTTCGGTCATGCTTCCAGATTTCGGCCATGCTAACCCTGCCTTCTGAGGTGCTGGTGGTGCCCCAGCTGCGTTGGCGACCTCTTCCTCTGCCTTCGCCTTATGCTTCTATTGAGCCCCCAGTGTCATTTTGGAATGTCCTTAGCAGCGCGTCTACCAGCATGCGCTTGTAGTCGGGCATCTTACGATCACGCTCCAGTGATGGAATTAAGGACGGCATGTTGTCCTTGTAACGGGGATCCAGCAGGGTGGCCACCCAGAAATCAGCACAAGTTAGAATGTGGGCAACTCGGCAGTCGTTGTGCAGGCACTGCAGCATGTAGTCGCTCATGTGTGCCAAGCTGCCCAGAGGCAAGGACAAGCTGTTCTCTGTGGGAGGTGTATCATCTGTGTCCTCCGTATCCCCCCAGCCACGCTCCAGTGATGCCCACGAGCTGCGTTGGGTGCCACCCTGCTGAGAACACGGTTCATCCTCATCATCCTCATCCTCCTCTTGATGCCTTGAGAAAGCGACCTGTTTTGGCGCGAAACGCGTAGGCTTGTCACTTTTATCACCGGGTAGGAGCAATGCATTGCCCAAGCTGCTTCATGTTCCAGTAAACAACGTTTTGCAGCATATCCCGTGTCTGGTCATTTTTTGCTTCTTCCAGAGCCTCTGCAACTCACCTTTAAACTCCGTTTTCCTCTTTGTTGTTGTATGCCCGACGGAAGCGCCGGGACAGCAGTAAGGCACCTTAGCAACACAAGGGATTTCCTCAGTTCTCTCAAAGTCTCAAGTCACAGGGACCGGACCTTCGTTTTCGCCTTGACAGTTGTGTACCTGGCCTATGCTGGTGCAAGAACCCACCTTCCAAGCCACTTGTGAATGACTGGCCTCGTAACCGTGGAAATGACCCCTCTTCTTCCTCCTCCTCTTCCTCCTGTGCCACATCCTCTTCCATCATCGCCCTAAGCGTTTTGGAGACATACAATAGTAAGGCTGAGAACGCCATCATTGGCACTGGCCATGTTGGTGGAGTACTCGAAATAGTGCAAAATGGCACACAGGTCTCGCATGGAGGCCTACTCATTGGTGGTGAAGTTGTGCTGTTCCGCAGAGCGACTGACCCGTGCGTGCTGCAGCTGATACTCCACTATTGCCTGCTGCTGTTCGCACAATCTCTCCAGCATGTGCAAGGTGGAGTTCCACCTTGTGGGCACGTCGCATATGAGGCGGTGAGCGGGAAGGCCTAAGTTACGCTGCAGCGCAGACAGGCGGGCAGCAGCAGGGTGAGAACGCCTAAAGTGCGCACAGACGGACCGCACTTTCTGTAGCAGCTCTGATATATCTAGGTAGTTTTTCAGGAATTTCTGCACCACCAAATTCAGCACATGCGCCAGGCAAGGGATGTGCGTCAAACCGGCTAGGCTCAGAGCTGCTACGAGATTTCGCCCATTATCGCACACCACCAGGCCGGGCTTGAGGCTCAGTGGCAACAACCCCTCATTGATCTGTTGTTCCATGCCCATCCACAGCTCCTGCGTGCTGTGGGGTTTTCCCCCCAAACATATGAGTTTTAAAAGAGCCTGCTGTCGTTTCCCCCTGGCTGTGCTGAAGTTGGTGGTGAAGGTGTTACGCTGACCGCATGAAGAGGTGGTAGAGAAGGTGGTAGAGGAGAAGGAAGAAGCTGAGTAGGAGGAGGAGCCAACAGGAGGCAAAGAGAAATGCCCTGCAATCCTCTGTGGCGGAAGGACATGCGCCAAACTGCTATCTGGCTCAGGCCCAGCCGACACTTCATTTGCCCAATGTGCAGTTAGGGAGATATAGCGTCCCTGCCCGTGCTTACTGGTCCACATATCTGTGGTTATGTGGACCTTGCCATAGATAACGTTGCGCAGTGCACACTTGATTTTGTCCGCCAATTGCTTGTGCAGGTAAGGGATGGCTCGCCGGGAAAAGTAGTGGCGGCTGGGAACCACATACTGTGGGACAGCCACCACCATCAGGTTTCTAAAACTGTCCGTCTCCAACAGATGGAATGACAGCATTTCAAAGGCCAGGAATTTGGAAATGCTGGCATTCAAGGCCAGTGTTCGCGGGTGGGTAGGGCCATACTTCCTCTTTCTCTCCAGTGTTTGGGAGATGGACAGCTGAAAGCTTCCATGGGACGTTGTGGAGTTGCTGTCACTGTGATTTCAGAGCTGGAGGAAGAGGCCAAGACAGCAGCAGAAGAGGAAGCAGGAGGAGCCTGAGACCTTTCTTGGGTTTTGAGATGCTTACTACACTGCAACTTGTGCTTTGCATGTAGATGCCTGGTCATGCAGGTTGTGCTCAGGTTTAGCACATTTATGCCTCGCTTTAGGTTCTGATTGCACAGCTTGCAAACCACTCGTGTCTTGTCGTCAGTCTAAAGAACTGCCACGCCAGCTGGCTTTGGTGTGCTCGGCCCCTGGGTGCGGTGGGCAGTAGCAGGCGTACTGTCTAGGGGATGGCCACTACGGTTTTGCACCCTACTCCCTCTTATGCTGCGCTGGTGCCTCTTTGCGACCACCGCCTCTTCCTCCAAACTGGACACGTCACTCGCATGACCTTGATTCCACGTGGTCTAGGACCTCATCATCCTCCACATAATCTTCCACCCACTCCTCAACCCTACTGTAAGGTAGTGTACGTACCGTGATTCAGCGCAGGGGGGACCCCAGTTGCAGAAGAAGACAATCCTTGCCTGATACCACCACTACCGAGGGCTACAGAGGAGGCAGACTTCAATAGATGGCAGCAGGCACGAAGGTCTAGAGTAGTCGAGGTGTAGTCCGAGTCGGGGAGCCAGAGAGTAGAATGGTCAATAAAACGATAGCCGGGTCAGGGAGAACAGAGAGCACCAGAATCCAATAGAAAGCCAATTATTCGGGGCACAGACGAGAGAGGTGGTCAGGAGTAAGCCAGGTCAGGAGTCCAGTAAATCAGGAGAGCAAAATAATACTTAGGCAGCAAAAACGAAGAAGCTGGGAGCCATCCACGCTGAGCTAGCTTGAGAAATCTTCAAGCAAGTTTGAATTGCGCGCCCAGAAGATTTAAAGGGCATAGCTCCGCCCCCGTGACGTACGTGACGCGCGCCTCGCTGCCCGTCGCCATAGCGATGATGAAGACAGCATGGAAAGAGCTTTGCGGCGTGCACGCGCTTGTCTCCAGTTGCGGCCGCGTTCAGAGGGGGATAGTCGACGGTGACGAGATCCGAAAGTGCTGGTAATCGTTTTGTGAGGTAAGTGACGGGGACCAGCGGAGAGGACGTTACACCTACCATCCTTGCCGGTCTGCACATTGCCGAAAGCCACAGCAGTTGGCACCTGTGTTTCGTCATCATCAGAGACGTTCTATGGTGGTCATCGCATGTCCACATCCTGATACATAAGTGGTTGCGCATCAGTGCACTCAATCTCTTCCACTTCTGGGGCAAGGCTAGGTTTGATGACCCCACCAGCAGAGTCATCAAAAAGCAAAAGAGACTGCTACATGACTTGTGGCTCAGACTGGTTGGCTGATTTGCAAGGGGGTGAGGTGAAAGACAGATGGCCATGGGTTGCAGGTGTCGACTCTGAGCTTTCAGCAGGGGACCGGGTGGGAGACAATGTGTAGGAACTGGAGGCACTGTCAGCCACCCAATCTACTATCACCTGTACTTGTTCTGGCCTCACCATTCTAAGAGTGGCATTCAGGCCTACCAAATAACGCTGAAGGTTCTGTCGCGTACTAGCACCTGAGGAAGGTGTTTCACTTGTGCGTGTAGCTGGCACAGATCGACCACATCCCCTACTTGCAACAGGAGCTCCACCAACACCAGCAGCACCACGACCAGGGCCACGTCCCTTATTTGACGCTCTCCTCATTCTTTGCGGACACCCACCAAAGCAACAGATGGTTTATGTCAGGCGACAATGTAACCTCCAATAGTCAAGAATTTGTATTTGTATTTTTTTATTGGACTGCAAGAAATGCCCCGCAAGATGCAAATGTACTATTTAAGTGCGCTGTAAGCACAGTATTTAACTGTTCTGTTTGACTCTCAGATATGAAGTGCACCTCAAGAAGCAAATGTACTATTTACAACCCAAAACAATTAGAATTTTTCAAAGTGCGCTGTAAGCACAGTATTTAACTGTTCTGTTTGACTCTCAGATATGAAGTGCACCGCAAGACGCAAATGTACTATTTACCACCCAAAACTATTAGAATTTTTCAAAGTGCGCTGTAAGCACAGTATTGGACTGTCCTATTTGACTCTCAGATATGAAGTGCACCGCAAGACACAAATGTACTATTTACCACCCAAAACAATTAGAATTTTTCAAAGTGCGCTGTAAGCACAGTATTGGACTGTTCTATTTGACTCTCAGATATGAAGTGCAGGAAGCAAATGTACTATTTATCACCCAAAACAATTACAATTTTTCGAAGTGCGCTGTAAGCACAGTATTTGACGGTTCTATTTGACTCTCGGATATGAAGTGCAGGACGCAAATGTAATATTTAACACCAACAAATTGCAGTATTTAAAAATGCTCACTGAGCTAACAGAACAGGATTAAAGTCATGTGCCTGGCACACATGCAGTTGCAAGTGCACTGCACTCTCCGTGGCATTGGGCTCAGGGCAGGGTACAAATATGTAGTATAGCACCCACTAAAATAATCACTGTAATCTGAATAATCGCTGTTGTTTGAATAATTGCTGTAGTTTGCAGATTCAACACCAGAATTTTTTTTAATCTGTCCCTCACAGCTGCAGCATCCTCTCCCTACACTAAGAAGAGCTCATGTGATGTGCGTGTATGTGACTCCAGCTTATATATAGAGGCTGGGTCACTTGCTGCACTGGCCAATCACATCCATGCCATTAGTAGGCATGGCTGTGATGGCTTCTAAGGGCAAATGAGTCAAACGCTTGTTGATTGGCTGCCCTGCAGCCTTTCAACATGCGCCATTAAATCGTCAAACCTCGAACTCCAACACGGACATACAGTGAAATGTCCGGGTTCGGGTTCGTGGCACCGACACCGTAATGTCCGGTACGAACCCGAACAGTGCGGTTCGGGTTCGCTCAACACTATTCAGCACTTCTTGGTACCAAGTACTTTCAGCTCTTGCAACAATATGTGTGGTATACGTTGACTGGGGTGTTGAGAGAGATAGAATTGTGTTTTTTGTGGGGGGTTTTGCCAGACCAGATTTTTTTAAGATCAGGTGGATTCATTTTTATTTTTATTTTTTTTGGGGTGGTCACTTTCCCTGGGCTGATTATGAGGAGTGAGAGCATTGCTCATCATCGGGGGACGTATTTAATTAAGGTAATATTCTATTTACAGGGCATCCATTTTATGTCAGGAGGGTGGGCAGTGTTTTGTTTTTTTACAGATTTTGGGTAGGATTGAGAATCAGCCCCCTATGTATAGGGGGGTAGGTATGGTTAATTTTATTTAATTTATTTATTAGTTATGTTATCTGGGGGCATTGGGTCTGCCCTTGGAGGGGGCTAGTTTAATTTTATAAAAGTAGAAAAAAGGGAGGCTTGCCCACTTTATCAGTAAAGGATACCAGGGTCTTGCGGTATTTCTCCCCAAATGTGAAAAATGCTTAGAATCTGGTAAAGACAAGGTACAGAGAGCAATCACTTCACAATAATCCTTTATAGTGTCCAACGCAAACATACCCTTAAGTGAGGGGAGCCACTCAAACTGGGCAGGAAAAAGACACAGCTGCCATACATGTTTCACGTCCTTCTCTGGCGCTTAATCATAGACATAAGCCTACTTATTTCATCTGGGGCCTTAGGGCGGCCCTGGATGGTAGGAGGTAAAAAAACCTCTGTGGCAGTGGATAATATTAAATTAGATAACAGTGGCCTTGGGCAAGCCCATGGAATATTACTTAAGTGTACTTACGTGTAAATGGGGGGAGGTTAAATTAGTTTGTCCTGATATATCCAGGTCTGTTGTTTTTTTAAAGAAGGGGACTTTAATGTCTATGGTGACCAGCACCAGGAAGGAACCACAATGCAGAGGTAGTGCAGAGAAACCAACCAATGAAATCAGGGTAAAAGAGAAGAGCTAATCACTTGATTGGAATCCTCCGTATGGTTGAGCCTCAGGATTCTTTGCACTCTATCCAGGTACAAGTTATCGGAGTTGTGCCTGGGATGCCATCACCGTGTGGTGGCCACTGCGAGGAGGACACGTAGTGGTAGTGCGGTCGATTCCCACTAGGGGAACAAGCTGGACAATGGGTATCAGAGCTCCGGACCACAGGGGACACAGAGAAGATAGTGGGAGTTGAAGGTGTAGGATTTGACAGGGATAGCATTGAAGAGGCCCTAAAGCTATTTAAATGTATAGGCCTGAGTTGGGGAATATGGCAAATATGCTGGGTTATATGCTGGATTAGCTGCACACTCTGTGCGTGCAGCAAGTAGGAGAATAGCACCGCAGAGAGGGTCTGTTTTAGGGTCTGCAGAGGGTCTGTTTAATCCCAGCAATGCAGAGATGGCTGCAGGCACCCACATGCTTAAAGAAACACACACATATTCATACATAGTTTTTACTTACCAGGAGAGCACATGACAGCAGGAGCTGAGCAGGGTAGATGTTAATACAATGGAGGAGTGAGCTCAGATATTCCTTCTAAGTGGCAGCAGTGCCAGTACACAAGATTCCCATCAAGAACTGCAGAAGTAGCTGCAGATATAGGAGGGCACACATGGGCTGAGGGAGCGTGAGTGACAAAATATGAGATCCAGTGAGAGATTCAAAGAGAGAAACAATTCTACAGAAGAATGGCAAGTTGTTTTTTTAAAACAAGAATAAGGTAATTTGACACACATTCAAGGGTACAACACACTGATATAAGTACATAAGTAAATGTGCAAAAAAAGACTATGAAGAACAGCACATTTAAGGATATTTTATGTTGCACCACCTTTATGCCTGAATGTTCCATATACTTACCGGTATATAAATAAAAAATGCAGCTTACATACAATGTTTCGGGTCTATAACGAATGCTTTGTCTAGCATGTGCTTTATTTTTTGATGCAGTAAACGGAATCTTTTTCCAGCTTGGTAAGACCCATGCAATCCCTTTTTCTTCTATTTTGGATCATATTATTTTTAATGGATAAGAACCCGAGTATTGAAACTTCATATCGACCCAAGAGCGCTGACTGACTGGATGGTATTTATATATGTATCTATATATATCTATATGTAGATATATATATTCATTTAGTTTGTTGTAGCCCAGGGTCTCGAGCACCTTGAATTGGTTGAAAAAGAAATATTTCTTGCTTGTAATAGGTTTTTATGATATCTTTAGTTAGACATAATTAGATATTTGACTAGCAGTATGAGGTTATGCTGGTGTGGGTATATGTATAAACTAGACTTCTATTACAGTTTTGTATGGTTTTATTAAGTTGTCTTTTTATATTTACCCATTAATTCTATTGAGAAATTGGTTAATTCACAGTATATGCAGAATACACGTTTTTGTTTTATTTTATTTTTTTACCACCATAATAAATGAGCAGTGGCAAACACAATCTTTTGTTATATGTAACATGCTTCAAAACATTGTTTACACTCACATAGACCTCTAAGTTGGGTTTCCAGGTTGTACCATTTAGCCCCATACTACTGGGGTACTCTGCCATGAGTAAGCTAAATGGCCTCCATTGCCTGCTATTCTGTTGTAATGTGTGTAAGAGCTAAAAATGGCTTCCACCAATATTCCCACGGCAATAGTATGTAAATGGTATGTAATGGTATGTAAATGTGGTATGTATTTCCCTGTGCCTCACCTCTATCTTCTAGCCATATTAGATAATTTAAACAAAACCCTTCTTGCTAGAAACAGACAGTAAATGCAAATTTCTGGTAATCACAACATTTCCCAGTTATGATCTGAACTGCTTGACTCTCTATATACTGCGGGGGAATGCCAGCGTTGTTTAGAATTTATTTGGTAAATAGCTGCTGCTACTTTGAATGAAAGAGTATGTTTTTCTTCACTCATCAACCCCCCAAAGCGAAAGCTCAGCTCTCTGTAGTAATTTATCTGCCTGTCACAGCAAAGTAAAAATAATATTTTTCATGAATGAATAGATGCTTAAGTTCAGTTCTATTGAGTATTTAACAAAACATATTTGGTGTACAAATCGAACAACTTTGTTATAAGAAGGACACGCTCAAGATTACATTTGCTACCAATTGGCACAGGTACATTTTAGAATTATCAGAGAGTATTGTAGGACCGCACTTTAAGGAGTTCTAGAGAACATTTCTGTTTGTGCTGTTCATTCAGGCCTAGATTTGGAAATCATGTGTTTAATACTATGATAGCTATCCTTTGGCTACCGAGTGCTTTTAGTCAAAAGTTGCCATCAGCGACACCAACCTTGACCCCAGCCTTCTTACTCCAATATGGTTATTGATATTACTGTCTCTCCCCTCTATCCATAATTGTAATACCTATTCCCTAGTTTTTTTTCCCACTTCCTATCTTTTTTCCCCAGTTCACAGTTTATTGAATAGATTAGAGCCAACGTCACTGAGGAATAGTAAATTCACAATAGATTAATTTTGAAAACAATGGTATCATGATGCAGAATGTAAATCTTTATATCCGTGAAATCCCCCCAAATTTATTTCTAAATGTTTAGCATCACTATGGATGTCTTATGCATGGAGAGTTTGTATATACCTCTTCCTCAGACAGGGGCTGTGTAATAGTTTTCCATTTGCAGGTTAACAAGTCTGTGTCAACTTAAACATTGCTTATATTGAGAATGAAGAGAATTAAAAAAAAAAATGCAAAAAAAGTATCTATACGTTGATAAATTGTATACAAATGCATAAAATACGAGACATATATGTTTGAAACGTGTCTGTAGAAACTGACATCACCTTGTGGCTTGGAATGCAAGTTATACATTTCCCATAGAAAATTAGTTCATTTGCGTATCAAGCGAGTGATGTCATAAGCAGGAGACAAAACAGACACATTTAAAACTCATTGGCCCGGATTCAGTGACCCCTGTTATGCTAGAAACTGGCGTCAGCGGTAAATTAACGGGCAGTTTTGCCCATTGCTAACACCAATAACGGGTGCAGTAATATTACTGCACCCTTTAAAAATGTACTGCACCCACTAAATATTTCAATGTTTCCATGGAGGTTTAGCGGAACCAGTAAAAATAAAAAGTATTGAAACACCATTTGTTTAGTAATTACTAGGGATCGACCGATTATCGGATTAACCGATATTATCGGCCGATATTCACAGTTTCCTAAATTATCGGTATCGGCATCTAACTTTACCGATAATGCCGATAATATTTGAATGAAGCAGTTTTCGTGATCAACGATCGCGAAAACCGCTTTAACAGTGCTGGTCTATTGCCTCGACATCGAGGCAATAGCCAGCACCGATATTTCTATTTTGGGACCCCCACGATCGCCCCACGGAGCGATCGTGGGGAGCCCTATTGACGGAGCATGCTGCTCCGTCAATATGGCTAAGTCCTCTGCCGGTCTGAGCTTCGGAAGTGAAAGTAACTTCACTTCCGTCGCTCTGAATATGCTACTTGACTACCCCTAGTGGTAGTTTAGTAGCATTGCAATGGAAAATAATTAAAATACATATTTAATTAAATAAAAATAGGTTATTTAGCTATATTAGCCTATAGGGTTAAAATTAAATATTTTTTAGCATAAGGGATAGGGTTAAAATTAAATTAAAGTTAAAAAATATTAAGGGATATAATAAGGATTAGAGTTGGGGTAAAATTTAGTGTTAGGGTTAAATTTTGGGTTCGGGTTGGGGTCAAAAGATCAATATAGGAAAAAACCAAAAAACACTATTTTTGGTTTTTGCCCCATAACTCGCAAAAAAATACCGAAAAATATGGAAACATGCATATTTTTGAACTCGGGACAACATTTAGAAACTATTTAGCCGGGGTCTTTTTTAATGATTTTATTTGTGTAAATTATATTTTAGGTCAAAGTTAGAAAAAGTGGGTTTTTTTAAATTTTTCATCATATTTTATGATTTTTTTTGTAGTAAATTATAAGATATGATGAACATAATGGTATCTAATGAAAGCCCTTCTTATGACGATAAAAACAACATATAATTTGTGTGGGTACTGTATGTGAGAAAGCAAAAAATTACAGCTAAACACAAACACCCTAGAAATGTCAAAACAGCCATTGTCACCAAGGGAAAGTCAAGGTGAAAATGTCTTGTCACTAAGGGGTTAATTAAGCTGTTTTGATGCCTTGCTTATATTTACTGTAGTGTCCCTTTGATATAATTGCCTATGTCATTGCTGCTCATTTTACTAAGATTTAATCTAAGTATGGACTATGTGCAATTGAACATTGTTGTTCTTGTTACCTATTGACTGATATTTATTTAAAAAAAAAAAAAAAGTGGTCCAATTTGTTGTATTTGACCAAATCACCATTGTTTTGCTGCATTATTTATTTTTATTTAGCAATGAAAAAGATTTACAAAAAAAAGCTAAACGTTAACAATAAACATGTTCATTTAACAGCAGATTTGTGTAGAAATTGTTTTTTTTCCCAAAAAATTAAAATGCACGAAATATCGGTATAAGTTATCGGCTATCGGCCTGAAAGTTCACAGGTTATCGGTATCGGTATCGGTATCGGCTCTAAAAAATCAATATCGGTCGATCCCTAGTAATTACCCCGCAAACAGATATTCAATGCCTATCAGTATTTGGACATTTTAACTACAGCACTGAATGGATTCACATAAAAAATAAACTGGCACTCAAAGGGTGTCTTTTTTACAGGTATGAAGAGCCATTTTAGATGCAAGGCACAGGTATGGGGGATAGGTAGGGACTTCTTTTAATGTATTTATTCAATGTGCCACGGCATTTGGCCAGGCCCTGGTGCAAAGGAGAGGCAGGGATGGTTATAATTTTATTTAAGCAGGACTTTGGGGGTCCCAGTGGGGCATGATTTTTTGGGTGGGAGTGGTAGGGGACTGAGGGGGCTATTACCAAGGATGCACGGTTGGCGCTGTTACTCAGGGTTGGAGCATGTGCACTAACCAGTTTACAGTGTCTGAGACCCTGGAGACTGTCATTTATACTACCCTCCAGCTCAGCCCAAAAAGAGTCATAGAGGTAGAGCTCGGCAGGCCAGCGAGATTGCCTAGGGCTAATGAAGTTGCCCTCCCTTGCTGTAAGTCGACAGCTGTCCGCAATATGGAGCATTACTCAGTATTATCCTTTTTCCGCCTAATAACAAAAAGCAATATTTTTTTCACTTTATACTGTAGAAACCAGCAAAATTCCTTTCTGTTTCAGTTTTGTGGGTGACTTCTAGGACATGAAAGGTGAAAAAGAACCGATAATAACCCAATTGCCGAAAAGAATTATTGCCAGTGTGGTAAGTTGTCACATTCAATAACTTGCTTTGCATTTTATATTAGCTGATGTTAAAGCAGTGTCACATATCAGACTCTTATGGACAGAGAAAGTAAGATGTTACTTCAAGCTTTGTGATTGCAGGTAAATAAAATATGACAAAACACCAAGGTGCCCGTTTATCAATGATTTACAGCCCTTTACATTCTAAAGCTGAGCACTGCTTCTGTGTGGGTAACTGGCGAGCAGATCATTTATCATGCACTTACTGCCACTAGGTCTGTGCTTTCACAATTGTGGTTTGTATATAAAAATAAACTCATATGAAAGACATGTACGTTTTAGAGAATTAGAGATGCCTAGTAAAACATGTGGAACAAAATGAGTAAATATAGTATGTAGTGTATAAATGCCTGTATAATTACCAGGCCTTCAATAAGGATTTTCACTTTTCTATATTCTGAAAAATGAAATATAGATATAATTATATATTTATTTTTATTACACATTACGGCCTATAATTTAGTTGTGAGAAAAAAATCTAATAGTGTTAGATTAAAAAAAAATGCTGCCTTGAAACAAACTTAGGGGGGCATGTACTAAAAAAATGCAAATATATTGTATGTGCCAAACTATTTTTGCGCTTAGCTCCTTGTGCAACATACTAAATGTCTATTACTCAAATAGTACATATGAGCAATTGCGAATACAAACGGGCAATTTTGCGAATATTTTTTTTACCTTTGATAACACTTGCTAAAAGCTGGTGTAATTTTCACACGCAAATTATAATTATTTTTCCAAAAATATTTGTAAATATTTGAAATTTATTCGCGCAACCGGAAAAATGCATGCCAAATAAAAATAAACAGAAGAGACGCAAATCAGGAAAAAACATGTTAAAATGTTAAAAATAGTCACAAATTGCTCCTTACTCATGATTTACCTATTTTTTTCCCCACTGTATTGTTTAGTACATGACCCCCTTAGTGGTTAACTGAGTAATTGATAAGCAAGTTAAATAGTGACGTTATCACACTCACTCTGTCCAGTAAACAAAATAATACATATGCATATCAAACATTTCTTTCATTTTTTTTTAATTCCAAATTTTCATTTATTTTAAAGTTCATTATACTGATAAACGCAGACACTGAGTTGTGAAGCAACAAAATAATATAGCTTACTAAGAATGTGCTGTGTGTTTTTAACTGAAGCAGTGCAGTTCTGCCACTGGCTATTTGGCTTAGCTGCTTGCTTTATGAAGCCAATGTAATTTAATAAGATGTATTTGTCTACACTCTTTCCCAGAAATTCCAACAGGATGTAATATCCTGCTGGGTCATCTGAGATGAGCGCGCTGTTCAGGTGATACCTGAAATATTGGAGGAAAAAAAAAAACAATTTTAAATAGATTTGTGTTTTTAGTGAAAACATATTTATGTAACCCCACAAAATCCGAAATGGAATGAAAATAGTAGTATTGGTAGAGAAAACAAACTGTATTCTCTATATTTTGAAATTTAAAAAAAGGCGGGAATTGATGTACTAATGACTAATGCAATTATTACTTCAGCTACAATACTTAAAAAGAGACAAAACTATTCTAGAGAAGAACATGGGTAAAAAAACTAACTAACAAAAAATAAGGATAATCTCAAATGGTTTAGTTGTGCATTTACACTTATTTATACAAATGGATATTGGACAGAATTTGTTTATGGAACTATAACTTGCACTTTGCTGTTTCTCAATGTAGGCATTTGGCTAAGTTTTGTACATCCAAATGTTATTATGACTTGTTCAGTTCCTCCTCTTGAAGTTTTTTTTCCTCTGTAGAGTAGGCAGTGCCGCTCAGCTTAGCAATGATCTCTGGGGGCACTGGAGGCGTTTAATTCTAGCCTCAATAGGATCACTATTGTTTAAGCCCTTCCCGCTTGTAGGACGTTCTATGCCGTCTTACTTTTTAGTACCTAGATGCTTGTAGGCAGGGCCGGCCTTAAGTGTTCCGGCGCCCTGTGCGGGCTTCCCCCGTGGCGCCCCCCCCCCCGTCTCTTTCGCCCCCCTATGTTTGTGTCTCTCTCCCTTCCCATGTTTGTCCCTTTCCTCTTCCTTGCCATGTCTGTCTCTCTCTCTCTCTCTCTCCCTCTGTTCTGTCTCTTTCCCCCCCGTCCCCTATTCTGTCTCCCCCCCCCCCCGTCCCCTGTTCTGTCTCTCTCCCCCCCCGTCCCCTTTTCTGTCTCCCCCCCCCGTCCCCTGTTCTGTCTCTCTCCCCCCCCCCGTCCCCTGTTCTGTCTCTCTCCCCCCCCCCGTCCCCTGTTCTGTCTCTCTCCCCCCCGTCCCCTGTTCTGTCTCTCTCTCTCCCCCAGTTCTGTCTCTACCCCCTGCCCCTTTTCTGTCTGTCTCTCTCCCACCCCTCCCCTGTTCTGTCTCTCCCCCCTCCCCCTGTTCTCTCTCTCTCCCCCTGCCCCTGTTCTGTCTCCCCCCTGCCCCTGTTCTGTCTCCCCCCTGCCCCTGTTCTGTCTCTCCCCCCTGCCCCTGTTCTGTCTCTCCCCTCCCCCTGTTCTGTCTGTCTCTCTCTCTCCCCTCCCCCTGTTCTGTCTCTCCCCCCTAACCCCTGTTCTGTCTGTCTCTCTCTCCACTCCCCCTGTTCTGTCTGTCTCTCTCCCCCCTAACCCCTGTTCTGTCTCTCCCCCCTAACCCCTGTTCTGTCTCTCTCCCCCCTCCCTTACCTTTGCCTGAAAAGGTGTATCCAGGGAGGGGGCGGAGCTAACGGGCACAGCGGTGTAGCTCCGCCCCCACCCCGGGAAGCAGAGCAGAGTCTGCATTACGGGGAGCCATGGGCAGCAAGAGAAGGTGCTGCTCGGGCTCCCCATGCTTAATGCAGGCATGGGGAGCCGAGCAGCACTATCTCATGCTGCCCGGGGGCTCCCCGTAATGCAGACTATGCTCTGCTTCCCGGGGTGGGGGCGGAGCTACACCTCTGTGCCGGTTAGCTCCGCCCCCTCCCCGGACCAAGCAGAGAATGCCGAGAAGAGGGCTGGTGAGGGGGGAATCTTTTGATCTCCCCCAGCCAGTGCCACTACCGGCTTTTTTATTTTTTTTTTTACTTTTTTTTTTTCTATCTACCGGCCGGGCGGGCGCCCCCTGGGGTGTTGCGCCCTGTGCGGTCGCACAGGTCGCACACCCCTAAGGCCGGCCCTGCTTGTAGGACAGCATACTGAGCTACGGTGAGCCGCGATGAGCTGTTTAATACAGGACGTTCCATGCCGTCCTACTTTTTAGTCCATAGAGGCTTGTAAGGCGGCATAGAACGTCCTGTATTAAATAGCTCATTGTGGCTCCCCCACTGTCAGACAAGGTCACTTTCAGCAGCCTCATTCTGACACAAAAAATGGAGCTGATGCTCAAAGTGAGCTACATTTTACTGTAAAAACCTGCAGGACGGCATAGACCATCCTGCATGTAACAGCTCATCACCGCTCACCGCAATGAGCTGTATTGAGGCTCCCACTGCAGGGACTGGCCTCAGTCTGACAGGTAATGTAGCAACCTCTCAAACCAAGTGTTCACTACATCTCTGGCATTACTGCACGTGACATCACAAAGTATCGCAGGATGACGACAGGGACTGACAGGGTCTAGAGAGACCCTGATCGGGTCCCTGCTTGCATGTTCCTGGCTCCGATCACTTCATGATCGTCAGCCAGGAGCACACAGACACCGGATGGTGCTTTGGTCATTAAGGGGTTAACCTGATTGGGCATCATTGCAATTAACCACCACTGTCCACAGTACCGGCTTTGTCCACCAATTACTTTTTTTAGTGCAGGGGTTACCTGGGCACTTAGGGTGGCAGATCCAGTTCAGTGCGATCCCTGCGTTTACAAGTGGTGTGTGGACAATGCTGGTACACTGGACAAGGAAGGTGTACTGCAATGGTAGTGTCATGTGGTGATGTGCTAGTGACAGTGAACAATAACCAGTGATGTTATGCCACCCTATAACTTGCACACTGGCATGTACGGAATAAATATTTGACCTCACAGATTTGGAGTGCTGAGTATTTTTATTGTTTTATATGATTAGCAGCCTTGGTGGAGCCCTTATCCAGAGTGCTGCTTAACCACTTATTTTTGGTGTACCTTATAACTGACATGACATCACTGGTATTATTGCGGTAGATAAAATAATATATGTTAAAGTATATATATATATATATATATATATATATATATATATATATATAGCAATTCCTTATCATTTCTTGGGGATACTAAGTGGCATCTTGATTACGTGTGATTTATTACATGACAGATTGATTGCCGTGGTATTTGCACCATTTATTCCAAATTAGCTTCTTTTTTTTAATTTCAGTGATGAATTTGTTTTATCAGATATACTATCATAGCATAATATTTAGAGAATTGAAATCCCTGTTTGGTGCTCTATGAATAGGGGGTCCCCATATTGAAGAATTGCTTCATTGCAGATGTATCCGCAATTCAGCTATTTGCCCTGAACTCTGCCATTGTGGTATATAATAAACTAATCTAGCTGTTTGTTATATTGACTCGTTTGGGAAGGAATGAAATATAATCTAGGCCTCAAAAGATGTACTTGCTAGGCCTCTCACCTTATCCAACTCTCCCTTTTCTGCCCTCCCAGCATTGTTTTCTTTCCTGCCCTCCTCTTTCCTTTTTACCACCTTTTGTCACCAGCCGTTTTCTTTCCTCTATACTAGTGTATATTTTTAGGGGTATCTAGTATTAGTTTTATGACAGACAAACAAATGAATCATTCAAGCCTACATAATTCCATGCAAGACGTTTATATTACTTTTCTCATTTGCCAGATATTATTTATGAAACGTAGGCCCCAAAAATTCTGTTTTTTCTACCTGCAATTATGGTGAAGATTATTCTTTATATGTTTTAATGCCACACTGTTGAGTACTTTTATCTTCAATACATGATTACCACCTGATATTGTTCCAGGCATGAACAAATATAAAATAAAAGGTATACCGGGATCTACATCGAGCGGGGTCTCTCTCTGCTAGATACCAATTTAAGGTCCCATCTGCTGATCCCATGTAAAAACGAGGGTCTCTCTCTGCAATAGCAAATAGAGACAATCTCCAACAGGACCGGACTACCTACTTTCCTGGAAAGCATGGCAGCTGCCGGTCAGAGGATAAATTGACATGTATTATCAAAAGTGCATCCCAGTGTTTTCTCATACAAGGGGCACTAAATGTTTCACTTGTGCTTCTATACTAGAATACTAGAAGCACAAATGGATACACAAGTTTAGTTGTCTTTTAAGCAGGTTTCAATGTCCCATGTAGCTAGTTTCCATGGGGGGTTTAGATGCCAGGGAAGTTGACTTTGTAAAGTAGGACTAATCAGCGAGATCAGGTCTGGTGAGAGGGCTGTTTCTGTGGGGAGTATTCTGATTGTTCTTCCCACATGAGGAACACCGCTGTCATCCAAGAGCCCCTGTTATAACAAGGCAGGAAATGTTGTTTGTGTACATTTGTGGGGTGTTTTTTTGTATGAATTTACATGTACATTCTAAAAGAGAATAATTTACCACATTCAAACAATGAAATATTCCTTCTGACTTCACCTACACTTTAGAAATCCATTTGGTGTTATTTACCTTGAAAAAGGCTTTTTGTAAGCCAAAGCATTGGAGTCGGAGCGCATCTACCTGAAGGTATTTCTGCCTGATTTCAAACTGTGACTTTTAATTGGTAAAATGTATTAAAATAATCTTTTAACCCAAGCTAATCATTTTTTGCATGTTTTTGTAAGACATTTGGTTTTGTATTGTTACATGTTTTTATAGAATCCATTTTTTGTTCCTGAATGGCTGTGCCATTATTTTGATGGTGTGTGGGACAGGGAGGACTGTGCTATATTTCTGTACAACACAATTTAATTCAGTCCTTTTTTTGAGTGTTCTCCTTATATTAGTAACGTTAAAGCAAATTATTACATAAAATGGCATACATATTAAAAAATATATATAAAGAGCAATTCTGAGGCTAAAAAAGGAGCAATGTACTCTTGTAGACTGGTTTATGGATTCCTCTGCCACACTATGCTGTTGTAGAACTTGCACAAGTGAAAAGTTCAATGGCCCTTGAATGAGGATAAAATGGCATATAGTGTTGCTATTGTACCATCCAACCAGCAGCTTCCCTAATACCCTGTAAAGCATGCAGGTGTACCTTGTTGCTGATTTGCACTTATTGCTAGCACTGTGAGAGACTCTTGTTTTTATAAGTAGTCAGTAGAAATAACCCTAGCTAGGTAATGATGTGTTGAAAGGGGAGCCTCTCCCTAACCGAGCACAGAGAGAGCCAATCGGATTCGAACAGACCACAGGCCCCTGCTCTGATTGGCTAATAGATAGAGCTGGGAGTAAACTGGATGCATCTCTATAAAACAGAGAAACATTGGCTACACAAAACCCACTAAAAAGCCTATTCACTAAAAAGTGAGTTTATGTGCGATGAAGATTAATTTTCACCGCTGTACATTGTGCTGTGACAAACCTGGTTAGTTTTCCCTGCTTGCAAAGCACACCTGGTTTGTTTCTGCACAATGTATTGATAAATTGGTGAGTTGATATATTCATCTTACCTCATCTCACCTCCACTCACCTTTTATTGAATAGCCCCCTAAATGTCTACGTGTTTAACTTTAGCCCCGTCATCCAAAAAATCTGTATATTACACTTAAACAGTGTGCTTACCCATAATAAATTAGTAAAATATTGGACTTAAAATGTATAGAAAAACTGGTTATTACCACTAATGATATTTTTTCAGTATGAATCCCCATGGTTAATTAACCTTGTAGTCCTTTATTATTCTCGTGTATGCATTGCTGATCTTATGCAAAGTATTCATACAAGCATTGTCAAGGATTAAAAAAAGACTAGCAGGTATTATATTTCAGTTACTTATTAGCCAATGGCAAGTGTTTTTCTACCTACACCTTTGTTTAACGTAACCATAGAAACAAACCATTTTAAGTAGATAAGAATCAATTGGCTCATCGAGATAGTTCAAGGATCCTGGTCTATCATAAAAAAAATGCTTTCATGTGTTATAAATGTTAATGTGTCCTGGTTTCATGTCTCTGGACAATGTGAAGAACATAACTTCCAAATGCATTGTGTATATTACCTAGTCATGCGCTCTGTATGTATACACTGGTGCCATTTCTTCCATTTGTAACAGTTTGGCTGCCGTAGTCTTTTCACTTAGTTCTTACCCTGCTCAGCTGAGTCTATGAGTAAATGTAACGACTGAAACATTAATATAATAGTGTATGCTCAACGCTACCAACTAGTGTTTGTTATCACCGTCGAAATTAGAATGTGTGAATGAGGCTAGATGATAATAAAAGTGCATTGTTTACATCATGAAAGATCACCTTTTCAACCTAGCATATTAAAACATAGAAACATAGAATGTGTCGGCAGATAAGAACCATTCGGTCCATCTAGTCTGCCCAATTTTCTAAATACTTTTATTAGTCCCCCGTTCCCTATCTTATATATAGGATAGACTTGTGTCCATCCCACGGATGCTTAAAATTCTTCACTGTGTTTACCTCTACCACTTCCGCTGGAAGGCTATTCATTACATCCACTACCCTCTCAGGATAGTAATACTTCCTGATATTACTTTTAAATCGTTGCCCCTCTAATTTTAGACTATGTCCTCTAGTTGTGGTAGTTTTTCTTCTTTTAAATATACTCTCTTCCATTACTGTGTTGATTCTCTTTATGTATTTAAATGTTTCTATCATATCCCCCCTTGTTAAAAGCATGTTTACATATACAAAAATGTGTGTGCCATGTGTGAAATGTATTTATCTTTACTTTAACCCAATTTACAGTTCCCCAATTTTACATTGAAAATAATTTCACTGGGGCCTTTCAATTCAGTGTCATCCAATCATGATGGCTTAGATAGATAGGTGGGATTGTTTCTATAGCAACAGTAATTACTGTCTTACACTTTTTATCTGCAGTTTTTAGTTTTTTCCCCTTGAATGCTTTCCCATAATTCTTAACACAATAAACCAATGTGTACTTCTAATATTGTGATGTGTCTAAAATAAAGAGGAAAGTTGAATATAATTGGTGCTTTTTTGCTGTCACAATTCATGGTTCACTTTAGGTTTATTCTAAAAGGTAAACAAGCTAAGAATATTTTAAACAAGGTGGCACCTATATGAAACAGAATACAGGTTTATATTACATAAACATGAATATGAACATTTTAAATGTTGTTGGTCTGCTTCCTTTATTGATTCTGACATGTTAGTTTTAGATTAACTTAAAGAAAGTATTGAGATGTATGTAATAAGAGCAGTGGTGTCCGTACAAGGGTGTGGGGAGAGGAGGAGTCAGAGGCCAATCTGCCCCAGGTGACATGGAGAAGTTGTCATTGGTTGGGGTGCAGTAAGCCCAACAAGACCATTTTCAAGCTCTGATGCATTCGTATTGCATGAGGAACTGCGCGGGAACTCTATTAAGTCAGCACTAAGTTAGCGCTGCAGAACATGACGCTTTGAGTCATC
Source organism: Pelodytes ibericus (assembly GCA_036172795.1). Classification (NCBI taxonomy): domain Eukaryota; kingdom Metazoa; phylum Chordata; class Amphibia; order Anura; family Pelodytidae; genus Pelodytes; species Pelodytes ibericus. The sequence goes on along the minus strand of CM069862.1, from coordinate 50,095,943 downwards.
AAGATGGGAAGGGGTGCAAAGTGGCTAAAGTAAGTCTACAGTACAAACACTAACTTTTGTTGACTGCACCTACAATAATATCCAACCAGTCACATTTTGAGCTGAATTTCATGGGAAGTGTACTTATATACCGGGAGTGTAGTGGCCTAAACTACCCACTAACTTTTTTGTTGTTGAACACCATAGGAATTAGTAGTGGCTAATATTTACCACCCCAGTTATTGTAAACTTCCCATGATGCTCAGGTAAATGGTGGTCTGTTAGATACTATTAACAGAAAACAAAAGTGAGCATTGGGTAGGGGTATTGGGGAGGATATTCCTTCCCATGGGTCTGAGGTAGGAGAACTCAAGGGAGAGACAGCTAGACAGATAAAGGGGAGAGAGAAAGATGGGGGAGATGAAGGGAGAGAAAGACATCTGGGGAATATAAAGGTGAAAGACAGAAAGCTGGAGTATATTAAGGGGATGAGAGACAGCTTTAGGAGATAACAGAGGATAGAGAGATTCCTGGGGAGATGAAGAGGGCAAAAGAGAGACAGCTAGGGGAGATGGACAGGAGAGACAGCTTGGACAGATGATGGGGGGAAAGAGTCAGCTGGGGAGATAAAGACTAGGAGAGAGAGGTAGCTGGGGGAAATGAAAAGGAGGAGAGAGAGACAGCTGAGTGATATGAAGAGGGGGAGAGAGAGACAGCTGAGTGATATGAAGAGGGGGAGAGAGAGACAGCTGAGTGATATGAAGAGGGGGAGAGAGAGACAGCTGAGTGATATGAAGAGGGGGAGAGAGAGACAGCTGAGTGATATGAAGAGGGGGAGAGAGAGACAGCTGAGTGATATGAAGAGGGGGAGAGAGAGACAGCTGAGTGATATGAAGAGGGGGAAAGAGAGACAGCTGAGTGATATGAAGAGGGGGAGAGAGAGACAGCTTAGTGATATGAAGAGGGGGAGAGAGAGACAGCTGAGTGATATGAAGAGGGGGAGAGAGAGACAGCTGAGTGATATGAAGAGGGGGAGAGAGAGACAGCTGAGTGATATGAAGAGGGGGAAAGAGATGGAGATAAAGTGGGAAGGAGATGAGGAGAGACAGCTGGAGCAGATAAAGTGGGAAAGAGACAGAGTGATAGCTAGGGGAGATGAAGAGAGTGAGAGAAACACAGCTGGGAAGCTGCGGAGGGGAAAAGAGAAACAACTGGGGGGTGATGACGATGAAACAGCAAGTCTCGCTTAGCAGGAATTTATCAAATTGAAGGATTTGTATTGGATTTGGTATAAAGTTAGTTGTGTTTGGATGTAGATGAGGTGCAAAAGATAGGATTTGCCCCTGGTGCCAAACATGCTAGATACGCCCCCAAATAAGTGATACTGTGGACATTTATGTCTAATAATAACACAGATCCACAGAAAATCTTTATTTTTTTTGCAAAACTTCAATGCCAGGTGTGTTCATTTGAAGTTTCCTAAGTTATGAAAGTAACTTGACCTGAGATTTCTGTGATTGATGGTCCATGTGTAAAATATGCTAAGAATGTTCAAGAAGTCCCCTTGAGCCTTCAAACCTAGGTAAATTATGAAATTCCAATTGTAAAGTTCAAAGCTAACATAATAGCAGTATATATATCTCCAGATGGTCTAAGGATACCTCCATGTAATATATCACCATTGTGAATTTTCACTGAGAAGTGAATGGGATATAAACAGTATATCCCCACTGTAGACTGGACTCCTCCATCTCAAATATGAACTCACGCCAATTCAATTAACCAAATAATGAGTCATCATAGTCCTGTTTATTAGATGCTGCAAAACAGGTTTGCACAAAGTATTTACTTTTGCATGGTGTTTGTTGTTCACCAATTTCTTTCTGCTTATGTCATAATATGGATATAGTCGATTTTTCTGTTTGTATTATTTTTTTTTTTCCCTTCCGCAGAACACTCTTCATAGAATCGAGAGGGTTAACCCAGCATATGTTTAATTTGGCTCGGTCATTCACAAAAAGTGAAAGATGGGGTCACAGGTTACCTTTGAGGTTCAGCAGACATCTGTATTTGAAATAGGAATCTCTGTTTTGAAGAAATATTGCTTAGGACATTATTAACCCATTCAAAATCAATTCAAAGTCAACCAAACGACATAATCATTATAATGCAAGGAGAAAAAGATTTGTTACGTGGTTTCCCATATTAGTGTATTGCTTGTATCAGATCCCCAAAGTGGTAATGTTCTCATAGATACTCTTATTGTGATCTGAACACATCATCTTTAAGATTTATCAACTAGAAGTTGAGTAATAGATCAGGGATCACTATCCATTAGTTTTTTTTTTTTAATGACAAACATAATAAAGTATTAAACAATGAGAAAAAACAAATCAGACCTAAATCTTTACAGTTTATTGTGTCAATTTAATTTTCAGAGACTCAGCCTTTTAAAAGGCAAATGTATAACGTGTATTAACAATGGTTCTTGGAATATACTTTCAGTATATAACAACGGTTTACATCACATTAAATTCACCCAAAATGGGGAACAATTAACATAAGAACTGGCATATTTATTTTTAACTTACAATATTTTACTATTTACAAACTGCATTTAAAGGGCCCCCACCTGTATATTTCATTATGCAAGCAATATATTTAGAACTTCAGGCACTGATACTGGATTTCTTAATTCTGATTTATTGCCACTCAGAGGAACATATAAAATGAAAATTATAACCCCAGTATTTTTTATTTTTACCCAGCGTCATTCATTTTTCAATATTTTAAATTAAGTTATTGAATCAACAGCAAAGATACTACAATGACATAGCTTCTGTGCCATAAGATTTTTTTTTTCCACAAGTAGGCCTTGAAAATCTAACAATGAACAGTTAATGTTAATCACATCTTTTTTTTTTTTTTTTTTTCAATTTGACAATTTTCAACATAGAAATATATTTATAAAAGTTTCTCTGGACACTAGGTCATGCTTGCATGGAATTGTACAGCAGCTTAAGAACACATTATGGATGCCATATAAATCTGGTGCAGAATTCTAACAAACTTGAAAAGGCCTCAATGGTTCATGGTTTTTATAACACCATTAATTTATCACACTGTTAGAAAATGTCACACTTTGTATTACTATTTTTTTTTTTGAGCTCAGAGTACAACATGTCATTTGTAAGTTATGTTCTTGTTGACTAGTTTTTAAAGCCCCAGTTACTGAGGCAGTGTTGTATATTATCTCTTAAACTAGGGTTTCATGAAGTCTTACATAGGAAAGGAAGTTGAAAATACTGCTCTGCCCAATGAATTTATTTTGCTTTCTTGGTCCAGATAAGAATTTAAGTGGACAATCACATTTTATAATTTATAATTTGTCTTCCACTTCGTGATGTGCAACAATAACAAATAAGCTGCCTTTGGAGCTTAATTTATATATACATTTTATTTTCAGAAAACCCCGATCAGATTTTTAAATCCTGTGCTGTAATACTGGCTACTCACAATAAAAAAAAAAAAAAAAAAACACAATAAAATTTACTTCCCCAAGCAATATTTGGGACACTTAATAGCAACAGAGAAGAATTCATATTAAGACAGGGGAGAAGTGGACTTTGAGAAAATTCCTGCCTGATTGGCCAACATTTTTTCCGCTACAACTTTAGTGGTCAAGTTGATTTTCTCATTTACAGTTATCTGGCCTGTTCACATCAGCAATGTTCATCTTCTTTTTCTTCTTCGTCGTCAAAGCTAGATCTTTTATTTATTTCTGCCCAAAATGGTATGCATATTTGTTAATACTTTTGCATATCTTTTCAGACTTCTTGCCATATAAATTTGATTGTTCTGTCCTTAGATTTAAAGATGTTGTATTTTCCCCCTAGAAAAAAGGGATACAAATCACACTCTTAGTAAATAAAAAGGGTATTGCCATAAAGACATCGGGAATAAGCAGGTCAGAAACGATTATGCATAGAAGATACGGCAGTGAAGCAACTTTTTTCTATTTTTTTCTTTTTTAGAACAAGGCAAATCATTAACGTTTGTTCATGGTTCATTAAACAAAATAAAATTCATAAACTTATTTGTACCATACACATTTAAAAGCCAAACAAATGATAATTCATGCACATGTAAAAAATGAATAATGTTTATGAAAGCTTTGAGAACAAATTAAAAAAAATAACTTGATTTGGGGTTTGAAAGTAATGCATACACACAAATCAGAAGTTTACGGGTTGAGAAGACATGAGTGAAATGTGGATAAATGCTGAGGTTGCCACTTTAAGAAACCTAATTACTTTTTTGTGTGTTTATGTATTATTTGAGCCCCATTTCTGGTGTTGTTTGCTATTAATTTTTTTTTTTTTTTTAGATTTTATGTATCATTTTAAATGACCTTGCCATGGTTGCGCTTTTCTTTAAATCATAATAATTGTATGATTTACACATGTATATTAATTTGCAAAGAATCCATTATATAACAGCCACATACACATTTAAAAAAAATGGAAAAGTAGATGTATACTATTTATTTTTCATTCTTTTTTTTAAATTTTCAATAATAAATTAATGTGTATAGAGAATGAATACATATAATAGAATACACATATATACATATGTATATATAGCTAAATAATAAAGATCCTTCAATAAGGATCTCTTGCTACTAAATTCACAATAAATTTCATAATGTGTCAAATAAGGGCACAAGAGGCTTATGCTGTGTACTTTATTTCTTTTTTTTTATTTTCAATAAAGGGACAAAATGGGTATATGAACAGGATAATGCAGACAACTGCCAAAAAAACACAGACAGTGGTTTATCCAATAAAAATTAACAAACACCAGAAACAAATACAATAAAAAGCCAGATTTGTATGACCTTTGGTCACCAAAATAAAAATAAATCCCAAAAAAAAAAAAAAAAAACAAATACGAAGAAATAAATTTAAAAGAATAAAAAAGTACGTGCCTTAGTTTTAAACAAAAGCACATAACCAATAATAAATAGTAACTCCCATAGTAAAAGATAAAATTTCAAGTTACGACAAATAGCATTCATTACAGAATAGAAAAGGCTAATAACAAAATATTCCGCATTGCCAGTTACAAAAAAAAGTATTGACTTAAGCGATTTTTCACCTTAATATGCTTTGCATATGAATTGTATTTTTTTTTCTTCATCAGAATATAAAGCACCATGTCGTTTTTTGGCAATGAAAATAAATTCAAAAGGTGTGTTTATTTTACTGCATATGAAGTTTTGATGCTGGAATGTAAGGTGTAAATAAAAGGGGGACAGAAAGCACTCTACATAACAAACCAACGTCATCAACTTGCAGTACTGTATACAGTATGGCAGCAAGAGAAGAGAACCAAAATTAAAGATATGTACAGCCCTCAGGAAGATGGCTCTCGATATGCCAATTAGTTTTCCTTCTCAGCCATCACATGGCTTCTTTTACTGTACAATGTCACACTTTTTTTTGTTTTAAAACATACAAATAATTTTCATTATATTATCCTGCCAAATGAAAAATATACATATATATATAGATATATATACTGTGGCAGCCTGTGTTTTTATTCCGTTATCAAACGGTCAATTGATAGCTTTTAAAAGAACGAGCAATTGTTAAAAATACAAGCTCCAATATAAATACCATAGTCCCTACACTAAGGGAATATTAAATTGAAATACCATTCTAGAAATACAGAGAGAGTAAAAAGATGCTCTATGTGTGTTTTAGCATAGGAATCAACATGGGTGTGCATTTTCCTATTTTTCTTTTAAGTTCTATATTATGCAGAATTCTCATTTTATACAACCTGAAAGAACTGGGATATGGTCCAAGGCATAGCTATCCCTCTACCATTTTTGATTTCCAATGAATAATACGCATAGTACACTACCAAAGGAGCCCAAAATACAGTCCCCCTAATGAAAAGTGATGTTTTCATTCCAAAAAAAAATTATAAAATTTAAAAATCCACATTTATACTTAAACCTGCTTTAATACACAAAAAAAGTTGCACTGTAAAGGCTGCCAAAGCAATCATTGTTTTAAAGTACACATGGTCTGTTTCCATTCACAGCATTGTCTACATGTTTTATGTATTTCTGTAAGTCAAGTAAATAGCTGGCAGAATTATATTTATATATGTATATGTATGTATATGCATACATACTTCCTATATGTATATATACGCACAGATATACAGACATATAGTTATACATACACATATAAATATTTGTGTATATCTTTATATGTGCATTTAAACACACACATATATATCAATCTATTTTTATATAGCTTTGCAAAATTTCCCTTATATGTAGACCTGTAAACAGGGGAAATAGTACAGTGCATTTAATGTATCTGAGCATTTTTTATTTATACTCAACCGCTTTGTACCCCTGATTAAAGAAAAGGTACACACGTATCTGGAAGAGTCAAGTGCTATCTGAACACCAACCGGGGCATATAGTAGCTTAATAATGAAACAATGAATTTGCTTTTTCATGATAAAAAAAAAAAAGACAATGAAAAGCAAAAAAAATAAAAAAAATAAGAATAAATCTTCGAGGGAGCAAAATCACATAACACAGAGTATAATTGTATATTAGACATAGGGAAGAATTGAATACTAATATATAAAACATAAAGTAGAATTGTATACTAATGTATTTCTATCATTTTCAAGGCAAGCCTTCAAGTGTTCGTAGTTAATCATCATTGTGTGAGTTCTAGCTTATACGTCTGTTTTTTGTTTTCCAAATAAAAAGGGTACTACTTTGTGTTTACATGATGCAAATGTTTAACATTTGTCTATTGCTAACCTTTAAAAGATATCATTTATACTTATTTCCACACAGTGAAGAATCTGAGACCCTCACTAACTTTAATGATGATTGCCGGTATGACAATCACATATATTAAGAATAATTTACTTTGCTTTAGATATTATTTTATCATTATTACTTTTTTGACATGTACTTACAAAAAGTCACTATATTTCTTTTTTTTTTTTTTCTTTCTTTCTTTTTTAAACCTCTTGCCATTAGATTCTAGGTTGGGTTTAATTCAAAGCTTAATCGTCGAAACACCAGCTAAATTGGAAAAGAGTCAAATTTCAAGTTGTCAGCAGTAGCAACTAGCTTATATATAATTAGCTATATAATATAAATGGAAGAATGATGATTAACTAGGACGTACTTGGTCATATGGTAGGTAGCCTCAGTTATAAGAAATACAATATAGCATAATCATATGGTAGGTCAGTACAGACCTAGAAACTATAGGTTTATTGAGACAAATAGGGAAAACTATTAACACAGTTTCGAATGGACTGAAGGCACTCAGATAATTGTTTTTTATGTAACCAAATAATAGTTTGTTTTTCTTGTTTAAAGGCCTTGTTTTTTGCTCTGTTGTTCTCTAAACACTGCAGGTAACCCCTTCTATAAGGAAAAAAAAAGCCCCTCCTGCATTTTGCAGCACTAGAATACCTGTCCCTGGAGGATTGGTGAAAAGTTGTTCCCTCCAAACATCACACAACAAAACTACAAAACTGTACATGATATGTATTACAGAATGTATGCAGCATGGTCACTTCTTAGAACGGAACTAGAAAAAGCAACATTTGCTTTGCAACTAATCCAGGGACAATTGAAAATAGCTATCAACATATAATACATGCTGTTTGGAAAAATAAAACAACATACACAACATGTAAATTATTGCACAAGAGAAAGGCTCAAAGTTTGCGTAAAATGCAATAGTATTGCCCCAATAAAGAACATGCATTCAAACGGTGAAAACGGGAAAAAAAAAAAAAGGAAAAAGGAACTTGTAAAAAAAAGATAATCAGGTGTGCTGGTGAGAAGCACACTCCTGTATTTTTTTTATCTTTCATTGCTCTTATCACAAGGGACTAGAAAAAAAATTCTACAGGGGGTTATCAATATACCTCTATTCAGTTTTTATATCATTATTCAAGACTCGGTCACTGTGCCATTTTTTCATGTGTTTCTCCAAGGTACTGTACACGCTAAAAGGCATCTGACAAATTTCACATTTGTAAACGTCCTTTCCCACCTGACCATGTGTTTTCATATGCCGGGTAAGTTTGCTACTCTGTGCGCAGGCGTAGTTGCAAAGCTCACACTTATAAGGCCTTTCACCAGTGTGGCTCCTCCTGTGAACAGTGAGGTTACTACAGTTCTTGAAGATTTTTCCACAGTACTCACAAGTGTCGCTGCGCTTGCCCTCTTTAGAACTGGGCCTTCCTGGCCCGGGGCCACTAATATGGGGAGTGCTTCCTCCACTTCCTGTGCCACTGCGGCCTGAAATCCCTCCATCCATTTCTCCTGGAGGTGTGGAAAATCGTAAACTGCCATTTTCAGATGAATGCTCTGAGGAAGAGGCAAAAGGCGATTGTCTGGAGTCTCCAAAGGTGAGGAATGGATCTTTTAGCTGCCTAGAAGCGGCATAGCCAGCAAGCCACTGAGAGTAAACATTTTCCGTGTTAGGCATAGCTGCGGCAGGTAGATCAAATTCTTTCTCGAGTTTGATGCGTTTAGAAAATGGACTCAAGGAGCTTGGACTACCAAGAAGCAGTTTTTTTGATAAGCCTCCTGAAGCTGATTCACCTGGTGAACATCCCCTCCCATTAACAGTGCCACTGTCTATACGGTCAGATTCTCCTGCCACCGAGTCTTCGTCACAAGTGTCTCTCTGTACTTCTGCTTCGGACAAATGGCCTCGTTTATGTTTTTCCACCAGTACTTGATGAAACGCATCACTAAAATGATGCATTGCACCAAGGGCCATACTTTGCATCACATCGGGCATGGATCGGATTTCCTCGCCAGATCTGGAGTTGTTTTCATGGTGGCGGGCAGCTTCGAGGTTAAGGCCAAAACTATAATCTGGCCTGCTGTCTGTTTCTGTCAAATCCTCCTCCTCCTCTTCCTCTTCTTCCTCTTCCTCTTCTTCCTCTTCTTCCTCCTCTTCCTCATCACCATTCTCTGGGATCATGTTGGGATCATTTTCACTCTTAAATTTGGCTACCACAGATTTTAGGGCACTGCTTGCACTGCCAACTAAATCACTGGTCCCAGGTTCGGGTGAGCTAGCTGTGGAGAGACCGTCATCTGACTTAACTGTCATAGGGGAAGATTTATGCATGTGTGTTTTCATGTGGCGTTTGAGTTTGCTAGCCTGTGTGCATGCATGGTCACAAAGGTTGCACTTGTACGGCTTCTCTCCAGTGTGGCTTCTGCGGTGTACTACTAGATTGCTTTGAAACTTAAAGGTTTTCCCACAAAACTCACAGGATTTAGATTTTATAGAAGGTTGGGAAGGAGGAGGAACTGACTGAAGAGGTGGAAGAGGCGGAGTTGCCAAAAACGGGGGTTTGCTGCCCGACTGGAATGGCTGCAGTAACCTTTGCATAGGGCTGGGCCTGTTGGGAGACAAAGGAGGGCTGGAACTGGAAGTGTTTCCAGCTAGCTCTCTTAGCCTCCTGGAAAAATCCATAGCTGGTGGCTCCATAGCCAAGGGATTAAGTCGCAGCACCCTGTCAAAGGCACTCGGGTGATGTGTTGCGAGAGCCATTTCTTCTGCACCCAGGCGCTCTATGCGATGTGGATCCAAATGATGTCTTGGTGGGGGGCTAAATAATGGGGGAGTTGGCGGGAAGCGGCCCTCAGCAAGGCCTGAAGCCTCTCTTGATACTGATCCAGGGATTCGTAATAGGTTAAAGGGGTTATTGTCTGCAATATGAATTCCATGTAGTGGTGGCTGTGAAGGAATTTCTGCACCCAGTCCTGATGGAATGCCTACCCTGGGTGTAAGTGGGCTGCCATGTTCACTTTCCAGGTAGATTCTGAAGCCGTGGGTGTTCTGTGCATGTTGTAAAAGAAACCAAGCACTGGAGAATGGCTGTTTACACGTTGTACATGTGTAGCTGCTGGGCTCATCTTTACCTGAAAAACAGGACAATAACAACATCAATTATTGAACACAATGTATGTCCAATTGCATTCATCTTCCCTTTCTAAGCTAGTCAAAACTGAACAAACAGCTGGGTTTACCCAAAATAGAGCCCACCCTTAATTCCAGTAAATCACTTGTAAGGTCAACATGTATGAGACGTATTAAAACATTTTAGTCACATTTAAAAGCCTGTTCATATGATAACCACACACAGAAATAAATGCTAAAATAATTCTGAAGCTATGTTACAGCAAAATAGCATTCATATTATTGAAACATTTAAAAAGTGCAATGTGTCAGCTAATTTTAAAGGGACCCCACTCTTTTTAATAAGGCGACACGATAAAGAGAATCTTGCAGCTCTTGCCACTTGTTACCTCTAGTTGAGCAATAAACTGAAGGATATTGTTCAGTGACTCAAATTACTGGCTACTACCCAAGAGCCCTGGATGTGAGCCCTGCTGAAGTCACATTTTTTGCAATCAGCCTGAAAAGGATCTGACATTGGGAAGTGCCACATTTGGCAAATGAAATATATTGTTTTTCTGCCAGGAAGCCTAGCACAGAAGAGTTAACACACATAAGCCATGAAAACAAGAGCAGAAAGAATATACAGCAGTGATAACGGACAGATATATAGAGAGAGACAGATATATAAAGAGAGACAGACAAAGGATAGATATAGAGATATATGAAATGGGTAAATGTATAGATGTATGAGAGATAGAAAGACACATAGATACTAATAACAAAGTATTTGACCAGGAAAGGTACATTCAGATATTCTCTGGTTTCCAGGTACATCCTGGGGATGTTACTTTTGCCCAACATTCAGGGGATGCTATTATTACCCAATTTAAGGGTACTTATTTTATCTGCCTTGGAGGTCAACCGTGCTGGCAATTAAACCTGTGACCCACAAGGGAAGAACAAATTCTACTGATGATGCAATAGATCACTGAGATATCTCATCTAATAGATAGAGAGATAGATAGAGAGATAGAGAGATAGATAGATAGATAGATAGATAGATAGATAGATAGATAGATAGATAGATAGATAGATGATAGATAGATAGATGCATACATACATACATACAGATAGACAGACAGACCAAAAACATAAAACCATAAACCTTAAAATATAACTGTGTACTGATACACTGTACATCAAAAGGTTTGACAAATAAATCATTTTTGTAATACTTGAAATACATCAACTTGTGTTATGTATCAGTCTAATAGTCCTTTCATATATGAACATATCATACAAGCTGCCTATTTATCGTTTGTACACAGCATTAAATAAGAAAATCAATAAAAAGCACAATACAGCAATCCCAAGAACCTTTCACAGCTGTTAATGCCACTGTTATTGGTAAATGAAAACAATATTGAGTATTACAAAAGAAACTGGTGTTCTGGATAATTTCTGCAAGAAAAAAGCATTTTCAGACTGAAAACAATAGCCTGTGAACTATGATTAGAGGGGAAAAACTATAACAGTATTACAAATTAAAGTCTACTTACAATCCATGGTGCTTAGTTATATACTATACTGCTAGTCTGACCTGTAATTTACTTTCTCTTGCATTTTAATCTCATTAAATGTATCCTGCTCTTGGATAAATCTCTCTAAAAGATTAGATAATAGACACTGAAATTAGGTTTTAAGCATTTGCCTAATGTGAAATGTGAAAAGAAGCCAGATTTTTTTTTTTTTTTTTTACCTATTGCCACAATTATATAAATATATATATAAATATATATAAATACACACACACACACATCCGAAAAAAATGTGCCATTTTAACAGGTCAAGGCACATGCAACTTTGACATTAACAGGTTCAATAAAACCATCATTGTTACATTGTACAGCCTTCTGTATTTTTAAGCAAAAACATCCACCACTAACGTGATCTTTGGTACAACAAAGGAGAGGCAAAATAAAATATCACGGCTAAATTTAAAGTCCTTATATAATTACTTTGTATTTAGCTTCTGAAATGAAATCTCTGTAGGTTAGGATGAATATACATCTGATTGGCCTCTAAAATAGTGGATTGTGTTACTTGTTATTTAACGAAGTCTGCATATAAATGTGTTCTGTTTTATTGTCAGTGGCTAATTAAATTAGGTTTAAATGTCTCAGTGGTAGAGCTGGAGCTTCACATTGCACTAAGACTGAACAATGATCATTTATGACATAAGTAAAAAAAAAAAAAATATATACAAATATTCATAGAGACCTTTCAATAATATGTAACATCTATATTATTTCTGTTATTACCCCTCTCCCTCTCTCTATATATTTGGATACATATATCAACGAGTAAAGACATATTTATTTCTCGGCTATTATTCTAATTGGTTCAACTGTATACAAAGACATATATGATAATACATTAAATAATGTAAGACAGAGCAAATATAAACATTTATCATACCCATCTGCACACATCCACACAGACTCGCATTAAAACACTATTAATTAAAATGAATGATGTATCAGGATCCTACAGTATATATCATAATAAAGTGAAACTAAACATAAATGCATACAGGGGATCTGGTAATGAATACTCAGTCTTTAAACCAGCAATCAGAAAGGGAATTTAGTCAACACTCTGCCCGGTAATACTTAAACGTTGTAGTGGTGTTTATAAAGCCTCGTCATGCTGACTCAAACATATAATAACATATTATAATATAATACAATGTAATGGTTGCTGTGTGAATGCAGGATGTCCTATGGTAATCTGTGAGTATTTGTATGTACTACATTAATGTTGGAGAAAAGATAACAGTAAAGGAAACCATTTTAAACACTGAGATGTGCATTATATAAAAAACATGTGTATGGAAAATAAAATTTGTCAAGCCAATAACAAACAAGTAAAAACATCACAAATATACCTGGTCACTACCTAACAATATCTTATGTTGTCCAGTACTAAACCCAGCCTTAGAGGTTTGACAACTTTATCACACGAATGAAATCGGAGTAATATGTCAAGTCACAGCAATATAGGGTGAACTTTGCCATGTGGATCTGTTCACATGAGCAAATGTAAATACATCTTACCATGACAGCCGGCAATCCCAGGGGCAAACAAAGCAAGTTTAATGCAAAGTTATAACAACTGCAATAACATATCGCTAGGGGTGTGAAAGGACAGCCAGTGATGTCCTGTGGGGTCCAATATACTGCATTTGCATTACAAAATTAGCATTGGGATTTTACTTCTCTGCAAATATAGAACAACAACATGGATAAGGCCTAAGGCTCACTTATCCAAACGTATCCTCAACTTAATTAGAAATTAAATAAAAGCTTATTTTTGTTTGCTTGCCATCCCCAGCAATGAATTCTTACATTATATATGTGGATACAATTAATAGAGTATATCATTAACATAAGTATAATATAAATATATTTATATAGTGTATATGTATATATATATATATATATATATATACATACATACACACACACACATTCACAACTGTGTAGCTATTAAGACATGTGCAAGTCTTTAGCATAAACCTATATTTTAATATTGTAATTCAATGTTGCCTTTAATTGAATAAGCAATGATCTACTATTAGTTTCAAATAGAAAGTTGTTTCTCACCTGAGCTTCCATATTACAGTATAACAGCTGATTTTAAAAAATGGTAAATATAACCAGCCCAATAGTAAAAAAAAAATAAAAAAATAACCGAGGTCTATTTCTCAGTGTAATGTGGAGTTCGGACCATATCAGTTTACAAATTATTTGGCTATACCCATAACTAAGTTCAATAATCGACTAAATTATCTTGTTTATACTGGTGTCTGTTTACTAAAGATCATGATTGACCCATTATTTAAATATTGATACTAAATATTTTACTAAAAGGAAAAAACAAACCATTTTGATTTTCTACTGGTGAGAATAATTATTTATGATGCTGCTGACATAACTACTTAAATGAATCAAGAGGAAATCAAAATAAAAAATGATCCAAAGGAAACATGCAATGATGCACAGCTAACAGGTATTTCTGGATGAGATTTTTTAGCACTTAGGAGAATAAACCATCAAAGTGTTTATCAGTGAATTTCCCTTCTATAGATTTAAATAATGAAGGTAAGAGTAGTGCACACCCATAAAATACCATTATGCCAACCTTACCCAACAAATGTACAGCTACGACACAGTTTCAAACAGACAACCAATGTTTGTGTAAGGTAGTATGAGAGAGAATGAAGAAGATAGGGATTTGTAGGCGTGAGATAAAGAGGAGTGCACTGGATTCATGCCCTATGCACCCCACCATGTTGTATCGTCAACCAGTTGAACTTTAATTCCCAACATATTCCAGTAAGCCTGCCTGACAAGTGGTCACCTGGCAGTCTCACAAGCTAGTTTGCACAGTATGGTCCCATAATGCAAACAAATTGTTGTACGGGTCCCCTATTTACGTGGATTTGCAGAAAGCATAAAAATAGACTAAAAGTAGACTAAAGTAAACGTTAAATGCTCACACCTCCCTTTTAACTGCTTAACCCTGTAATATGTAAAATCTGTCAATATATAGCTAACGGATTGAAGACCTCACTGTGCTCCTACACTGTTGTTTTTTGTACAAGAGTCGGGTCAGCACTGGGACAATTAACTCTTTGGAGTCCGGAGTGCTTTAGTTTTGTTATATATTTATAACATTGTGCCCAGAAACAAAAACGTTAACATGACAAAAAAGATCTTCATCTAAGGTAACAGTTAAAACCATCATAAATATATCTAAAACATTTCTTCACAATACCTGACAAATTAACATGCATATATTGCAGTAAAACAATAATTGATTAATTAGCAGTATCATTTCATGTTTCTATTAACCATATTCATGAAAACAGTACAATAGACTGTGTATACTATATGGTAATTATCAGGATGCCTTTTAAGAAGGCAAGAGAACACATAAGTATAAAAGCATGGAAACATTGTGCCCAACACCGCTGAGTAGATTTTAAATTCGTATACTTTCAAGGAACCCTCTGTTAAGAGTCACGTAATGTAACTGATTCAATAGCAGCCCCTGGCAGACCTATAGCCACCAGCAGTGGAAACAAGTAAGAAGCTGGGGTCTGAGCCAAAAGAGAAGAGAGGCAACATGCAACTGCTGAACTAAAACAAAAAAGCTTTCCGTGCCAAGATTGTGTAGAACCAAAGTAAATTCTTCACATGCCAGCTAGCGAGTTTTGGAAGGTTTTCCAAATTTGTTTGATAGAAAAAAAAAGAACAATCTTGAAATATTAAAGCCTTAGAAACCAGTATAAGGAGTTAACTGCCCCCTTTTTAGCAAACAAAGATTTAACAATATAGGAAATCCGTGAAAAGAATTAGCTTGATTTGGATTAATACCATGTGGCAAAAATAGTGGAAATGCAGTAAAAAAAAAAAAAACAGCATCAGGGAACCAATTCGTATAAGATTCTGCTGTTGATGGTCACATTCTTAGAATCTACTTTTTGCTGTGGCTGGGCCGAGAATTCTTACACCCTCAAAATTGACTATACACCTTGCTATATAGACACCTTAATTCACTCTGATACACAATGCTCTAAGATGCGGGCAGACAGTAAAATAGTTTAGAAAAAAAAAATCTCAGATATAGTACAAACCACAGCCTGTTCGTCAGGCATATTATGACATTATATTTAGAGATTTAACTGGGTGAGAAGCATGGTTCATTCAGATAGATGGTAGTTTTCTTTTTTTTGTTCTACTTTAGTCTAATATGCATCTGGCCAAGTAATAAAATAGACTGTATGAGGTAATATTTTCAATTTATTTATGACCCAAATATATTTTAACATTCTATGGAAGATATAAAAATCTGGTAATAATTAACATATAAATTGTCACTAGGCAAATTAGATAAGGTCAGTCCATTTTGCATATCCCATTTTAAACCCAACTTATTCTGTATGTATATATATATATATATATATATATATATATATATATATATACAGAATAAGTATATTCTTCCTATGTAATTTCTTCTTCCTATGTAATTTGTTCAATACACACTGCTGGAGAGAAGCATTGAGATAAATATTGTATGAAGATACTATTATTCCCTGAAACTTAAAATCTGGTCACTAATATCTTTACAGAGGCCTAGAATTGAAACAAAGACTCTGAGGGCAAAAAAACAAGTAAAGTCTGTTTGTGAAAGATCCAAATTATCATGGTTGTAAAAATTTATCATGCTCTTCCTATAATGTTTGCATCTACCAGAAGTGGAAAAAAGATTAATTTCCCCTGCATCAAAGCATTTTTTGCATACACCAAAGTAATCTTTCCATCTAATCTTTGCATGCATACTGAAATATTTCCCTTGAGGCACAATGTATAAAACAAATGCTATTTCTTTACTAAAAAAAAAAAAAAAATATATATATATATATATATATATATATGTGACAGAGAAACTGCCTACCAGGATCAAGATTTTTTATGGGGTTTTTTTTTTGTTTTTTTTTTTATTAAAATGGTCTGGCTAAACTGTATTCCTACTTGTTAGCATTCAAATAATAATTATAATCAGAACATTTAGCCACACTGGTAATGTAAAGCCGATTGTATGCATCAAGCATTTATTAAAATATGGTTCTGGCCAATGGCCTCACCAGGCCTTGTAGTGAGAAGTCAACAAAAGAATATTTATAGCACAAACACGACAGCTACATTTGTGTGTAAGAAAATAACCATTAAAATATTATTCAGTCATATAAGCAGATGATAAATAAATATGTACCAGAAAGAGAACCTGCTTGTGAACATTTATAAACAAAAGCTTGGCAAGAACAGGATGGGAGATGGGGCCTAAACTCATCAGGATGCTTTATGACAAACTCTTAATATTTTTTTTGTCCATGTACTGCATTATAACATACGCATACCTGCCAAGTGTCCCTATTTAGTAGGGACAACCCCTATTTTGCACCCAAATCACTCTGTATCTATCTCTTTCCTCTTCTGATTTCCCTATTTTCTAGGAGCTTATCATTTTTGGTGTGTATCCGTGTACCACATAGCTCCACAGCAATACAATTCTCAGTAAAGTGTGTTAAAATGGCAGTAAATGTGTTTATTTATAATATATGGAAAGTAAAATATTTTTATACTAAATGATTTACATTATTAGCTATCAACTGATGCTTATATCACGTTCCAGTAATGCCTCGGCCACAGTCACACCTTCAACCACCCCTATAAAAACAAAGGTGTCCCTTTTTGGTTACCTGAGATGGTGAGCGATATGCCGTGTCAGTTGCCACCTGCCTCAAGGGCTATGTTAAGTCAATGCAGGCAATAGCATGGCCGGATTTAATTGGCAACATTCAATTAATGTCTGAAAAACGACTGAATATTAGCAGGTTGAAAATCTCAGCGGCAATGTTTTTCCTTTATACAGGGGTTAAATCGCTAAACATTGAATTATGGGGAACTCACAAGTCAGTCACATGATTTTTCCAACTCCATTGTCAGTTCACCAGAACTCCAGCCATACTGTTACTCCAGCTTAATAATTCAAACATGTTGTAGGAGCAAAAGAGGAAACCAAAAAGCAAAACGTAAAAAACATAAAAAGTTATCCAGCATTGTGTATGACATCAATAAAACATCAATGACATCCTGAGCAGGTCTCAATTTCTCACAGGGTTAATTCTCCCCCAAACTCAGTAAAGTATTACCATGTGTTTGTACCCCTCTCAGATAGACACATTTGCCCCTTCCTCACTTGACTTTGCCTACAAAGACTCATCTCTTTCTATCCGTATGCAAAATTACTGGAAGGACTTTTTCCCTATTTGCATTTCATTTTCCTTATCTCCGGCCTTCACCCAGCCACCCAGCCATGCATGTTATTTCCCGACTTGTATATGGAAAATAGTGCACAGCAGCTACAAAGGAAAATCTGTGGGCTACAGTTCCCATGTCTCATTCATTCAAAAGGTTCCAATGGCTATGGGGGCTGAATGGCAAATGTAGCTCATATTAACTTAGAATCATGTTACCTATGCATTCCATATCTCATGAAGATCAGCTAGAATAAAAGCCCTAATACTGCTGACTCAGCCGCATGTGAATCGATCCCATTGCAGGTACAATTATTAAAGGTCTGCTGCAGTCAAACCACCTTTCCCCAGTGGGGGGACACACAAAATCAGAACCCGTGACAATGGTCAATAGAAGGACCAGAAGTCAGGACTGGAGAAAGTAGGTCGTTCTCTACACAGGAATGATTTTCTGGGCACAGATGGCTGAAGTCAGGCTCCTGATGCTCCGCAGACAATAAAACAAGGAATTAGAGATTAAGTGTGTGAGGGGAGGACACAGAGGATGTCCCTATTACCTGGCACTGAGGGTCCAAGAGATAGGAGCCATCGAAGGTGACAGTGAGCATGTGCCTTGGGAAACCTGAACCTCACGTCTGCAGTGAACAGGAGGTGGACCTGACCGCCCTAATATAAACATGTGCATAGACGTTTACACATGCACGGTAGCGCTGTCACTTTGGATATCAGCTGTAGCACTAATACTCTACTTTGCAAGCCATATTGCTTGGCGTTACATTGAGATTCCCCCTTCCAAACCACACCTGTTGCTGGGGGTACAGGTTAGAAGCGACGGTTTAGATATGCTCTTCATCATAAAATTGGTAAAACTTGTTAAACATGATAATATTCCTAATGATCTCCAAGCTCATATATAAATACAGGTGAATAGCACCAATGTGGTGGTGTGCTTGTGAAGTAAGATGTCTGCTTCCTGTAGGCCTACATTGGCAAGTTAGCTTATATACTTCACAAAATTACAATTGCATTCTTTATTTACTTTTAATTGATATAATATGTAAATTTGCATGGTAGTAACACTTGATTGTGCCTGGCTTACAAAATTATTATGCATTATTTCTTCTTACATTTTCAAAATAAACATATGCTATATGGTTTTGAAGTAGAAGCACAAATACTAATACAAAATCACCCAATTAGGCTTTTCAGTAGCTAATGCAATCCAAAATAAGTCCCCAGAGAAATCTGATGTAATGTGATGTTTAAGGCCACTTTCATCTCTGTTCACAGGAATAGAAATTGCATTGCACACTCTTAGTAATCATGCTTTCTCTGCTGGATATAAACACTGGATATGTTTCAGTTAAAAATAGGCTCTTTTTTCGGAAAAGGATTTTTTTTTATTTTTTTTTTGTGAACCAACATCAAAATATTTTAGAAATGTAGTAGCACCAATAAATGATTCAAGAATTATTCAAATTCTCTTTATCTACCGTATTTTATTGCTGTTTACCTTTTCATATTTGTGTTTTTCTAAAATAATATGTTGTGTATGCTGAAATATTTCTGAAAGGTCCTGATCATCCAAATGTATTAAACAAATACATCTGAGCATCTATTAGGCCTACTAAAGGCTAATACAAAAAGAAGAAAATACCGTTTATTGACATTAGTTGGGTGAGTCATTTCATCATAACACTTTATAGGTATCTTCTAGAACACTTGCATGTTGTTATGGATATATACTTGTTCCTTAGGTTTGGAAATTATTATATACATAAGACTAGACAAGGCTTAACAGTGTATCATATGGGACAGCATGATTTGTGATGGGTAACATTACATCCTTAAATTATGGTGGAAGCACCACAGTCTATTCGTATTAACTCATTGATGGATAGCATACAGTAAGGTATATTGTATTCAAACAACCTCTGCAACAACACAATACCTTGTTAATTACAATTAAAAGCATCGCTGAAAATAATTAATTACATCTTGATCAATTGGTTGCCAGGTTGTGAGTTAATTGTCACAGATGTATATGATTGTAGGACAGACATGCTGGCATCCCCCATGGTTGGTTCAGTGTGGTCCAATGGCCTTGTACTGTCACCTCCTCAGGTTTTGCATACATAAAAGCAAGATTACATCAGCTACAAGATAAAAGCATGTCACATATATCAAATGCAGTAGAAAATGACATATGTGACCCATATAACAAAGCAGGTTCCAAGGTTAAATCATTTTTTTTTTCCAAAAAAACAGTGCTTGGAGCTGTTTCTTCAGATACTACACAGATTCGTGATTTAGCCGTCTTTAACTGGATTCAGTTCATCTGATTATACAGTGCTTTGCTTTCTAGAATATGTAATCATGCCTTTTTGATTACATTTTAAATATCCAAGTAGACAAATAATTGTAGCAATAATTGATCGCTCAGTCAGGCTGGAAGATTATTGATTGGCAAAGTAACCAGTGAAAAAAAAAAATCTTACAAATATTGCCACTTATGTAGATTCCAGACCTTAAGATGTGATTATGTGGGGGGTTTCTGAATGCAAAGCAAAAATATTTTATTGCCTTAGCATATTACGTAATGGATGAAAACAAGCAAGATACAGAAAATGCAATAGCTAATCCAGCAATAATTCCAAAAACTCTTGCTGTGATAAACAAAGTGCATAACATGCTATTAAACTGTAATAATTAAAAATGAACTTAGCCACTTAGAACATTAGTAAAAATGACAATGTTCCCCATAGTTTTCATCCTGAAAAGAGAAAAAAGAAAGCACACCTTCACCTGGTTGGCTGTGAGTGCTGACAGATTACCTCTCTGTCACAGTATACTCTTCAGTGTATAGCAGAGAGTTTACACTCACAAAGATCCTGTGAGTTATTCACTGAAAATGAGTTATAGGTGAGTGATAGAGAAGTTCAGGTGAGATAAACATTTTGTGTCACTGACTTATCTATGCTTTATTAAGGGCCCTGGTGAATTTCTCCTGCAAGAAGAACAGGATTGATCCTGTCCAATGCATGTTAAATTCTTCAAAGATTTAATTATGCATTATGCAAGGCTAACTGAGCTCTTCTAGCAAGAGACAGGTAACAGGTTTGTCCCTGCACAATGCATAGTTAGGTCACTAAGGTGAAATGCTTGTTTCTCCTAAACTTGCCTGGGGCACACACTCTTAGATCCAACATATCTCTAGTGCTTAAAGTTTAAAATAAACAATATCTACATAGTTTCAATCTACATTATTTTAAAAGCTGTAGTCTGGCAGAAAGACTTTAAAATAGATTGAAATGACCTAAAATGTTTATTTTCGTGCTCGATGAGTGTCAAATTGATTTCAAAACGTATTTGAAAATCATTTATCTATAAGTCTAATCTAAGTGATTCAGATCTTTTAAGAACCAACATGTTCTACAAAGCATTACAGAAGTTGACTATTAAGCTGCTCGCAAAGAGCTCCTGCACTCAAAGTGTTGTTAATTAATTTGTGTGGACTAGCTTTAGATTGCCAGGAATTATATCTATCACATGATCAAAATAATAAACACAAAGGGTTAATTTACACCAGCACCATTTAAAGCGCTATGCGCTTGTTTTACTGATGAACAATTTCATATGTGAAAATTGACAATCAAGTCATGGGACATATTTACAGCGTTTAGCCGATCATACATATTGAGCAATAAAACTGAAATGAATTCAGTGGGTGGTCACACGGAGGTGGTATTGCTAATGGAGATGAGAGAGCTAAAATTAGAAATTTGCAGCTGAATATTTTAGAGAGAATCCAAGAAATGTAATTTCATTGAGGAGAGGGCCTGCAGATCTGCTGTAACATTCGGAAATGAAGCCATTATGGGCTGATTGAGTCTCATAGCTACTGTTAAAAATCAGAGGCTTGTTAGATGTAATGATTATCTGTGCCCTGACACTTACAGCATATGAGGGGGCTTGTCGTGCAGTGTTACTCTAATTTAGAAACCCTCAGTTAATTAGAAAGCCCTATGATTTTTTTTTTGTTACAGCGATGCAGGTCACTATCGACTGGCCTGACGTTTTGATGCCTTCCACGTAGAAGTTACCCACTTCCCCTAAGTTGGCCAGGTTACCTAGCCTTTTATGATGTCAGGGAATTCAGGCTAGCCTGCCAGCCTCAGTCGGAAGCTTACAAGTAAGGATGGTCATATACGCTTTTTTCCTCACATTATACAAACGCTGACAAAACATGCTATATATAGATTTAGTTTTTTTTGCAGGAGAGTCAAATGGGGAGTGAGGTCAGCTAATGTCATAACGTGTCCAGAGATTCCAGGTTATTAATGGATTGGCATCTGCATGGAAGAGCTTTATGTTAAAGATCACATGCAATCATGGTATCATGTCTCAAGATTGTTGGGAAAAAATAGTGTGGAAGCACAGTGCTTACCCTTAGGCTGTTCACAAGATTTACAATAGAGGGGAGTCTGCTATACATCCTATAGAGTATAATTGGAAACTTGAATTCATTTTTTTTTACTTCTTTAGTGTTTTAAGTTTGTTTATGTTATGTGTTTTTTTGTTGGTTTGTTTTACCAGAAATAACATAAACAAAACAAGCAGCAATGTGGCATATAGTGTAGATAAAAATTAAAAGATGATTTTGTTAAAATATTTGTTTTTTACATTTTTAAATGTAGTGTGTGGTGATATAAACAAACAATAAAGAAAAAATGTCTTGTACCCTTCCAGTTGTACGTAGAATAGTGGTCTTGACTTCATTCTCCACTGTTGGGACACCAGAAGAGAACAATTTTGGCAAATGCACCTAACACTGTTAGTCTACTACAGTGGCATGTTTAAAGGTATGGTCTTAACACTTCTAAAGTTACAAAAGGGAACAAAGATACACTGTTGCAGAAAGGGACACTTTAAGAGACCCACTTAATCCCACTCATGTATAGAAAAATATCAAATCATTATAAAAAGTCGAAAGTATTATAATTTCCCCCCCAGCCAATTTTCCATCAAATGGATCTTCGGGCAGTTGCTCTCTTCCTTCTACGCTTGGCCAGTGGTGGAGCAAGAAGAAATATCTGTGCCCCCTACCTCTATTCAAGCCTTTGCTCCAGCAGTCTTACTTCCCCAACACCAAAAGAGAGGATTGTAAGTGTGACTGCATGGGGCAAAGTCAAGGAAAGTGATAGAAGAATAAATATTAAGACAAACAATAATAAGTGCAGAAACATGGCATAGATCAATTACAAACATATCTTTGATAAAAGATAAATCCCAGCATTATGGAAATAATATTTAAACAATCATAAAAAGTAAGATACTTGATATCATATGAGGACTGAGTGGCTGTGCAGAAAAATCTTGGGATTGATTTTCAGTTTGTACTGTGTCCACTTAATGTAAATAAAACACCTGATGCTCCAAGGTTAGGATCATCAGTACTGTTCTGAGATGTTAAAAGTTGTGAAGTAAAAATATTTCTACTGAGGATCTTATTAGACTAGCAGTGAAAAAAGGAAATAGGATTTGTGAAACACTGGATCAAATAGTCTCATGTATAAATGGTTTAGCTGGGCTTCTTGCCAGACAAGCGTCTTCAGTAAAAAAAAAAAAAAAAAAAAATGATTTTAATTGAAATATGTCATGTTCCTACACTTGTTGTCTTACTTGTTCCCTTACATTTTCTCTTCTATCCTTCCCAATTATCTAATCGTTCCCCTACATAATACTCTTTCTCTGTTTACCACGTTTAATTCTCCACATTCCAGTTTTGTACCTGTCCCCAGGTTGCTTCCTGTGTGATATCACAATTAACTTGATCTGCGACCAAGATATACATAGAAACTAGACTTCAAGTTATTGATGTGTAAGCGTAAGGACTACGTCAAAACAGTGAAACATACAGAATTCTGAAGGAAATAGAACAGTAGAACAAAAGATACAATTTCCTATAAATGGTTCAGTCTATATTCGTTCCCCAAGCCTATGTCTATAAAAAAAAGTGTTCATAGATTAAAATAATCAAACGATGTGTAAGAAAGCAGCCTTTGAATGTCTGTGAGCCAAAGTATTTATCTTAATTAGTAGACTTGTATTATTATTCTTTGACACTAACTTGCTTCTCCCTTCAGTTGAAGCTGACTGGTATGGTGAGCAATGGATGGTGCAATGAGGAAAAGTGTGAAACAGGACCGTAATTAATTAATTATGCAGGCTTTGCCCTAATCATGACACAAATATACCTAAAACAAAAAGCAAGTTTCTATAAACACATTGTTAAAAGTGGTATAGGTCACAGATCCATATAGAGAAACTTTAGTAACACTGCTAAACCCATTTTAATATGTCTTTGGTCAATGCCTAAAAAACATTTAGATTTCACTTTATTACATTAGTGGTATAGGTTCTATGCATTGCCTGTATTTAATATAGATTTTCTAATATGTCCTATAGAAAGAGTCTAGCATATTATATATTTACCTTAACATTTCTCACATATTGTCTTCGATACAAAGGATTGGATAAAGGCCTGTTATGATCTTTGGTTATATGTAAGTAACAATAATTTATTGTGATCTCTACTGTAATAAAATGTGGTGTTTTGTCTGTAACATTAGCAGTGCTTAAATGTCACAATTTTACCCAAATCTGGGAAACATTAAACCTTTACCAATAACAGATTGCTACAAAAGATTATTTGAATTATGTAGGTATCTTGCATACTCCTTTCTGTGTCCTCTTGTATTCAGCACAGCAAATCAGTAGATGCTTTACATGCCTGGGAATCCTGATACACAGACACATGTTTCAGCATACTTGCTTTCAACTGTAACATTCTGCTGCAAAATCTCCGGTCAGACACCCTAAACTATTGAGATAAAATCAGTTTGCCCTAAAAGAAGCAAATGGGCTTGATCCCACACCTATTCTACCTGAATAACACATAGATTCCTCTTTATTCCACTGGTGATATATGTTCAATGCATCCAAGCTAAGATTTCATTCACTTGCATTCCCATTTTAAAACATCAACAGTTCACAATATCTGTTATCAGGGATGATGGGAGTTATAATTCTGTGAAATGAAAAAAGGTAAATAAGAAATAGCATGTTTATTCCTTCTTTATAAAATGTAGGTCAATCACAGAGCGCTATACAATACAGAAAATATATATATACTATACCACGTACCAGTTTGTTCTAGTTTTGCTCTGTATCTAGCGCTACGTAAATTGTTAGCACTATTTAAATAATTGGTAATGTAATGTGTATACAGTATATTTAAGTTTGCAGCATAATAATCACAAAAAAATTCTGCCACTGGAGGGGTAACATTTTATATTTCTATTTCTTCCCATTATATTTTCTGTCCTACAAGGTTAAAGAGACTTTTTTTCTTTTAAATTATATTTTAGTGCGATTTTTAAATTACAATTACTATGTAATAAAATGTAGACATACATTTTGAAAGAATAAAACTCTAGCTAATTTATTTTTGCTTTCTTTCATAATTGGTGATCCTCCCCCATTGTGTGTATAATCTATGCTATATAATATGTAATACATTATAATATTTAATATTCCATAGATCCATAGGCTTTGAGTAATTGGTTGTTTGTCGATTTGTTACCGCATTTAAACTCTGAAGAGGTCTTTTTTGTACCATCTGCCGATATCAGTAAACAATCCTGCCCAATTCTTCAGATTACTTAAATACTTGATTTACTAATGCGGCATATAAAAGACAAGGGTACACAGGGTGTTCTAGAATTGTATCAGGTTCTCTTCAATGCTTCCTCCATGTCTGTGGCAATCCAGTTAAAAGGCAACTGCACTTAAAGATCACGCTATTTAAGATAATGGGACAGTGCTGTAACAGGATTACAGGAAAGGTGGAGAAAAGGACATAGGTACAAAATGTCATTTGTATCAACCCATCTCTGTACAGTTGATGAGTATATTGGTTGACCAAAGGCATACACATTAGCTAATACATTAACAGCTTTCTGAAAGTCATAAATTCTTTCCAAAGACTTGGTTGAACATTAACAGGTCACTAGAAAAAAAAAAAAAAGAAGTGTCCTTGTCAAAAAAGAATAACTTAGAATAACATACATCCACTAGTTTACAAAATAACACTAAAGGATGACTACAAAATAACACCAAAGGATGACCACAAAATAACACTGAAGGATAACCACTAGAGTGTTTAATGATAACATATTTTCAGCTAAGTTACATCACATGTAGACTGAAAAAAAAACAGGTTTTCAATCCTTAATCCATCCAATGCTAATAATATAGAGCTCGATGATGAATGCAAACCCCAAACAGTACTACTTTATGCAATATTGTCCCATTTTGGGAAAGAGAATACTGCGCATGCATAGAGTCTAGTTATTCTATTTCAGTGTGTTGAAACATAGAAACATAGAATGGGTGAGCAGATAAGGACCATTTGGCTCATCGGGTCTTCCCAACAACCTAAATGCATTTATTTAGAATATTGTGCAACAAATCTTAAACAATACATTCTTTATAGAATGTGTTAAACAGACACACAGATCACAAAGCATGTTCAATCTCTGCTCCCCGGTGATGTCTTCCTGCCATCACTAGGAAGGTGAAATACAACCAGAAAGATGGAAGACCACCAAATATATGTAAATTTGGATCCATGGTAAGTGTTTCAGACAGGAAAACAGTATTGCAGCAAGTCTAGTTAACGTGTTTAATGTGGTAGGTATGTGATCATTATGACTACACACAGGAAGTCTAGGCAACTACGCCCTCCTTGTTACCAATTTACTTGTGTACTACAAAGATCATTAGGACATGTTTTGAAGCACACATATTGAACTACAATTGGTTTTAGTTTATTTTTCAAAATTATTTTTATTTTCATTGTACCCCACAAGACAGATAAGAAGAAAATGGATGTTCCACATATTCAGTGGTGAAGCTGTATAGTATAATGGCCTGTGTGGAGCTCATGGCAGGCAGGTTAGAATGGGAATATCAGAGAATAAAAGTTTGCTATTGTCTTCTATTTCTAGATCACATGGGAGCAGATAGCAGCGCTCCCTCGCAGTCCTCCTGCATGTTGTGTAGTTAAGCCAGTAAGACACATGTTGATGTAATTCTTATCTCTTTTACCCTGTACTCTATGCACCATATTGCACTCCAGCTATATCCTTCTTGAAACTAAAACACACAGTACTCCAACTGATCATTAATCTATAAAGCAGCATGACAACCCTCAATCTTTCTGCTACTAAAATGTATATTTTTATTCATAAAACCAAATAGAATAATATTATAAGAGCATAAAAAGATGCAAAAATAATAACACAACAAATATCTCCACTGACTTAGCATTCATTAGTACCATTCATTTAGTGCTACTTAATGCTCCAAGGATAATATTTTAAATATATCTACATTACACTGCAATTGTCACAATTCAGTACCATTATTTATTATTTAACAATTTACGCAGAGCTAAGTACAGATCACATAGGTCAGCTACATACTAAGTTAGACAAATAAAAACAAACTTATACATGAGATACATGAGACAGAGAGCCCTTCTCACTAATCTATAATAGCTATGTATTATTGTTCTTATTATTATTTATATAAACATTACCTTTACCTTTCTCCTGGCTCCTTTAGTTTACCAGCAGAAAGCTCTAGCATACTAATACTATGTACTATCTGCTCTGTGCTCAGTTTGACTTTTTACTGGCTGAATTACATTTTTAAAACCAGTAAAAAACAAAAATGTAAAAAATGGTATGAGGAAGAATGTTGTTTACCAGCAGGGGGAACTCTAAGAATCTAAATGAGCTTCACCAGCCTGCTCTGGCTGGGGAAAGCAGGAAGTGCAGGTTTTGGGGGAGGTAAGCAGGAAGGCAAGGTTGGGGGACATAGACTGTTATCTTTATCTTTATTTATAAAACATTGCCCTTAGGAAGGCATAGGCAAAATATATCTCTCACTGGGTCAAAGGACATACATTTTTAAATGACAGCTTCTTCTCTATAATGGAGTTTACATTACCATTTATTTATATAGCGCCAACAATGTACGCAGCTCTTTGATACAGTGCATAAAAGGGAGCTACAGACGAAATTAGACAAACAGATTCATACTAAAACATGGTGTGATAGGAATGTAGAGCGGCACAATGCACATGGACACGTGTTGTATGTGCGGTGCATAAGAGCACGCATGAACATGTTCCAAATGAATTATCTCTGGTTCTTAGGGTGTGATGGGATTAGCCTGTGGTTTTTACCAAGTCTATTAGAAATTAATATGAACTAAAAACATGGAGATAGCAAATTATACACAACTCTGCTTTTTTTAAACAATAGAACTTGTGTTTTGCAAGTAGCATGATTGGATGAAACGGGTTTTGAGGATTGCCTTAAAGGAACACTAAACGTTATATTTTACTTGCGCTTCTAATATAGAAGCACAAGTGAAAGGTTAGTTGTCTCTAGTGTGAGGATAAACTGGCGTGTACTTTTGATAGTACACGCCAGTTTATCCTCTGACCGACAGCTGCCATGCTTCCATAGGAAGCAGGCAGTCATCTGGTCGGCGACTGGGTTCTCTCTGCTAATCCAGAGAGAGACCCTTGATTTTTGCATGGGATCAGCAGGGGGACCTTAGCTAGCTACCATGCGCTAGCAGCAAGGGACCCCCGCATTCAGGAGACAGAGTGGGGCAAATCCGGAACTCTTCAGGGAAGCAAGGGTTAAAAAACTGTTTAGTGGTCCTTTAAAATGGTAGCTAGCGCATGTAAAGTATTCAGCAGGTCAATAGTGCTGCCTAGATTATACTAGCTTGATGGTAAACCAGATACTACCTAGGGTCTCTTGAAATAGCTTTATGAAAATGGTGATTTTACTTTCTTGCATAATCCTAAGTGTGACCTAAAACAATCTATAGCACTATTTTCTTAATTAGATAGGTGTGGATAGTATTAAAAGCATAATTGAAAACACATTGATGGATAAAACCATTAGTGCCCCTTACAGTGATCTTGCCTGGTATGCAAATTAATAATTCTCCATTAACGTGGTTTGCATACCAGTTTGCATTGACACTCCCATAGTGACTTATTATCTTGCCTGGTATGCAAATTAATACTTCAACAGAGTTAATTTAATAATTAATTTGCAGAGCAGTTTGTGATGTTTAAAGAGGCAAGGCCAACTGTATACATTTTATGTAAATAAAATGCAACAATATTAAAAAGAAAATACAAAATTGCTAAACTATAGTTTTAGGGGAAAAGTTTTAAATATCATTAAAAATCTTTCGACGAATTTATATTACCTTTTGAAAAATGAACTTAAAATTTATAAGAGAAAAAAATGACTGGTCAAGATTATAACTAGAGAAGAAAAAATGAACTCCAGTCAAATATGGAAAGAGCATGAATGGTGTGCTGTATTCGGAAAAGGTGCAAATGCTAATTCATCACTAATAATTTAATATCAGGGCCTATGTGTTGCACTTGAAGTGGCACAGTTTTGAAATTCATTTTTCTATCGGTCTGTTCTGTTTCCAATAATAAAAAAGCTAAAACAATAATAAAAATACAGTATATAGAGACAGGTTTCAGACATAGAACTGTCACTGCTGTTCTGTATTGCTAGCATTGCTCTGTTAAATAGCATCCTTGCAGATTCCTTGGTTATCACTCACCAAACAATTGCACACCTGCAGAGTCCCACAGGGTAATCAGAACTTGCTTCAAGGACCAAGGTCACCATAGCACTTGTAAAATCAGAGACAGGGTGGGGTATGGGCAGAGAAGAGGAGGAAAATACACACTAGAGCAGATCAGTGGATGGAAGGTTCCTCTGGGTGCAGTCTAGTGGCCTCATTACCTAGGCAGCTGGATCTAGTTTCCAGCAGTTAGATCCCTTAAGATAAAGCAACAAATAACACGATGCTGACATATGCTAAAGTTGTAGGCAAAGAAGTGGTAGCTGACATGTCATTATCTGAACTAAAAAAAAAACTTTCCGGTTTAGCTATTCTCTGCAAAGAGGGTCTGTTAAACTCAAATGTACTGCGATCCCAATACTAAATTAAAACATGTATGTAATATTATTATTTTTAGCTTACATTTTTTCACTTCTTCAATGCAAGAGTTAATACCTGGCCTTAGCTGACTGAATGGTCACTACAGAGGTTAATAATTACTTTTGCACCTTGCGAAATTTGTATTATTATTATTTTTTTTATATAGTATCGCAGCTGCCCCTTCTCACCACTAAAACAGCTTCCTCATTGTCCCAGACCAGACGTTTGCTTGTGTGCCAAGTGATTGACCACAAACAAAAGCTTGTTTGACCAACACTTGTTCCCTAACAAAACACTGGCTGAAGGAGGAAGCACAAAAAAAGAAGCCTACATTGAAGTTCTGATCATTTCAAACCCAGACGGGGAAGCGTAACCCCCTCTTCAACACAGAACACATGCCAAACAATGGTGTCTGGACTATATCTTTTATTTTATATTTATTTTTTTATTTTTTTTCCACAGAAAACTAGCATTATCCACAAAAATAACTGCTGACATGTGAATGGATATAGTTGGAGAAATTGATTTACTTTTTTAAAAAAAAAGCCTTTGCTTCAAGTGCGGCCTCTAGTACGCTGGAATGGGAGCAAATAGGTTAAATTTTCCTCTCTGGAAAACGTTTCATTTGTTGTTATGTTGATAGCATCAGATTAAGTTGAGCTTTTACTGCCATCTAATGATAAAAAATAAAGTGAGCTTCTTTTTTGCTAACGAGATGATCATTTTCCTCAATAAAATGTACCTAAAGCTTATGTAACCCAACCCCCCCCCCCCCCCCCCCGACAAGTAATATTAGTTAAAACTCAACCTCTGAGATTGATTACACAATCAGACAAGCATGTGGATTTTCAATGGGTTGATTCCTTTGTAATGAAATAAGTCAAATATAATATGACACCAATACAAGTTTTCTTTTCTTAACTTTCGCCTTGTTTCCTATGTACATTGATTCATATTTTTTTTCCCCTTCCAAGGGCATTTGTTTTATTAGCAAAGGAGTAAAATTCTATAACCCTGGCCTCAGTTCATCTCTTTCACATGCTGCTGTATAGTGGAATTCCAACATCTGTAATGGAATCCACAGTAGACACAGGCAAACGTTTCACAGCTGTTCCTTCAAATGCCAGTGATGGCAAATCTCAGGAGGCCCCACTGCCCTAACTTGCTAGTTTACAGTCCACAGAAAGTACATATATCCGTCGAATTAATTAAAGGTGGTGTAAAGCGAAAAGCAGGGTTTAATCCAAATGCAACACAGCCACTGCTTTACCGCTATTCTGTAAAATGGTAGGGATGGGAAATCTCAAGAGGCCCTACTGTCCAACGGTGATCTAAAGTGAAAACACAGTTTAATAGAAATGCAACATAATTAATGTGAATTTTGTTTTGGAGTGAGTGCAAAAAAATAAAACCTTTCAGTGTTTTCCAGAGTGAAATACCTCTTCACGACTGAAATAAGCAAGAAGCACTTAAGAATTTCTGTAAATGCCAAAAAGTATCAATTATAAACCTAAGAAGGTAATAACTAATTTCCTAAATTGTGTATTTATGACTACAATTGCTCTCTAAGTGTCATTTCCACAGTACGTTATTTAGTCACTTTGAGACCGGAACATGTTAGCGGTACATTTCAATGACTTCATCAACATGAGCTTTCCTCTCCTCTGCTCTTACCTGCGATTCCATTTCTTTGCCGATTTTAGTTTTAAAGGGACCCGGTCAACTACACACTGATTATACTGAGAATGTAGAGAATGCAAAATGGTAAAATAAAAGGATCTACACATTGTAGAGAAAATATGTTTAAAAACATATCCCCTGTTAATGTATGACACAAGAAACCTGTGATATACCTTTAACAAGTAATACGTTGCAGTCAATAGGATCCGTGTATTGAACAGGCAGAAGCGTCTAGTTATGACTATATAATATGTGTTTAAGATTGTTTAAACTAATCCATTTATAATGTAAGGTGATTGACAGAGGTGGGGTTACCCCTTATACTTCCTGGTGATACCACAAGTCAAAGAGCATTGGCTCTTTGTCCATTTAGGCTGAAACTTGCTAATATCACCTAGATAGAGAGCCAAAGCTGGATCTGCCAACAAAATAGTTCTAACTGATGTTTTAAAAAAATTCATAGGTTTTGTACACTATAGTAACCTCATTTCTTGGAGAAGACCTGGTTTTCTAAGTCTATATCTTCCAAAGTAACTCCATGTATACTAACCACAATATGCAGCTTCTTTGATTTAATAATGCAAAATTGGAATAACAGTTTATAATATCAATGATTTTCTCCAAACTCTTCGTTCTTTGTTAATAATGCTGGCATTCGAAGTTTGTATTTCCAAGCTGGTATCACATGTTCAAAGTATTTGAAGTTCAGAAAAGTGTCCATCAGTTTCAACCTTTCACAACTTCCCTTTCTGTTCCTGTTGAGTTTGCACACTACAAACGTCCGTTGGCCACTTCTGCTCAAGCCGCAAAAATGTGGATTGGTCCAGTGTAGTAAGTATTGATATTTTGTCTCACAAGCTTGTCTGGTGGCTTTTTAAACCAGTACAGTTATAGTTTTTTCTATTACTGGTGAATCGGGACACTAAAAAAGTGAAGCTACGAATAGGGGCTTGATAGTGAGCAGCATACTCTGACACACAGTGCCTTGCACTGATAAGTCAACTCAGCATGCCATAGTGGGACTGTCCCATGTAAAGTTGGGGGATCAACTTTTGCATTTGGTACCCTTAGGATATGCGGCTGAGCTCTTACAGGTGTTGAGTACCTTTGCTTCAGGTCAAGTTTAGCTACTTTGGACTACCCTAATATAATCTGAATGGAGTCTGTGCAGAAAAAGAGGAACTTGCTATGCAAGTAGAGTTGACATTTAAACAGATTTTTTGGACCATACATTTATAATCCTAACTTATTGGGTCAAGCAATTACATTTTATTAACGTGAAATACACATCCATATGTGTCTGCTGTGAAAATCAGCTACTTTATCAGCTAACAAGTTATAATGAAGGAATGGATGGCTGACCTATCCACCTATCATAGG
Source organism: Pelodytes ibericus (assembly GCA_036172795.1). NCBI lineage: Eukaryota > Metazoa > Chordata > Amphibia > Anura > Pelodytidae > Pelodytes > Pelodytes ibericus. The sequence goes on along the minus strand of CM069862.1, from coordinate 50,062,910 downwards.
GTTATCAAGAGACGCAGCCTCAAGTGAAGTAGAAAGAGTATCAAAGTGCTTTTGCTGTTACGCTTTATCCTTTTTACCTCTTATGTGAAATTGCCAAGAAGTCATAAAATGTGCCAAGACTTGGTGTGGTTGTTAAAGGACAACTGTCGGGAGAAAATGAAGTTATGAATTAATTGAAAGATTATTTCAAATGTGAAAGTGCTTTAACAAAAGAATACAAATAAAGTTCTGCTTATATAGCACCGTAAGGGGGCAGACTTCTTGAGTCAGATACAAGCAGAGAGGGCTCAATAAGGTGCTTTATTTCTATACTTTCATTAAAGTCTACACTTCCTGCAGTCCTATTTTTTTTAAATTGTCCTTTAATAAAGCACATTTAGTACAGTTTGTACAGTAGCCTTAGCACTGCATGTACCAATGCCTTACAAATCATTAGTCCAAACGACATAAATAATAGTCACATTCTTGCATATTTTATTTGATCTATTGCAGAGGGCTCCATTGCTATTTGGGTGTTGGGTGAGTAAGCATCATGACTGATGGTAGTTGTACTGTAGGGCTATAGTACCCATTGTTCTGTCACCCTCAGGAATACTAAGTGTTCAAGTAACCCACAGTTAACCCATGCATTTAGAACACCCAGTGCTGGTGGGTGGTCGGCTCAGAAGCATTGTTCTTGTCCTGTATCACACAGTAATCATGCCCAGTGGGAAAAAAACCCAGCAGCCGTCTTAGCCAAAAACATAGCTGTGGGGATGATACTGCTTTCTGAACTGAAAAACAGGGGGTGGGAATCTGTATCTTGGCCCTGCAAATCAAAAGACAAATGCAGCCCTCTATTATTCTGACATGTGGATTCTGTTACAGATGTAAGACTCACATCCGCTCCATGTTGCCTGTTATTTCCAATACTTTACATAAATGCCATTCACATGGCAGGGAAAGGGGGCAATACATTAACCCTCACAGAATAAGTACAAAGCATATGGTGTATTGCATCTCTGGCAGTGAGGTTCTGTATAGGATTGAATGTAACCATGTCATTTCCCTTTGCATTCTTCCATAAAGTGTGATAGCCAATACTGATTATCTGCCATGCCATTATATAACTGTGCAGTATTCTGTTGTCCTGGTCTGTATTACCTGGTTCAATGCTTCAGACACACGGTACTATGGTCCAATAGGTGCACAGCTGGGACATGACTTTTGTGGAATAGTGGCACATAGAAGGAGGTGGAAAACTGTATTGAAAGGGCAGAAGAGGTGGGATTTATGGGGCGAGGGCAATAGAATAAACATGAGATGTAGAAAGAATGGCAGGAATGAGAACAAATTAGAAAGGGTGAATCTAATTCATTCTGACTATGTTTTATTGCTAGCCTAGGTGACAACATTTCTAGGGATACCTATGCAGACCACCCCCAATTTCGTACCAATAGAGCATTCAACAAAATGGAGGGGGAAAAAGGATAAACAAGAAAAAATATATCAAATCCTTAATTTAGAAACAATTGAGCACAGAGATCAGAACAGCATGTGGCATTCCAGTGGTCATAAATCCCATGATCTTCCTTCTAGTTCTCTTTTATTTTATGGGATCATTTGTTTTACAGTGTATAATGTTGTTGTTTTTTTTAAATCTGAGCTTTGTATGTTTAGGTTGGTCTTCCATAGCAGGCTAGCAGGCGTTTTCTTTGTTTGGTATGCCAAGTATGACAATTGCTGGTAATAGTTTGCATAAGAGGTTTGCAGCTAGGCTGACAGCATGTTGCAGTGTGATAACAATTTTGACAAGTTTAACTACAGATATCCTGGCTAACAGGCTGGGCTTCTGATACACAGAACTACATACAAAACAAAGATAAAGACAACATAACCTTCTACTCCAAAACTGGTTTGGGAACCTTGGTTATTTAGAGTGGAATAACTGTTGCAAAGGCAGTGACAGCTTTCACATAAAACATAAATATAGCAATGAAGTTAGCAATCATGTGGATCTAAGGTTTTCTAAACAAATGTTTACTTATAAAGTAGAATGTCCAACCATTTTAGTGAATGACCACAAGTCTTTGTACCGTTTACTGACAGTTTTCAGGCACTGAACAGTGTATCTTCGCAGTGTATGGTCTGCTACTCACCCGTGGTCTCGGTGACCTTCAAGATGGCTCTCAAGATGGCAGAAGGGTAAGTAGAGTGTGAGTATCTTTTTAAATAAAAGTTGTGGTTTAACCTGTATGTCGCAATAAAAAGATGATACTCAGCAGGCGTGTCTTGGAGTGCTGACCAGCACTGCACCACAGCAATCAGAAGACTACTTCGAATAAAAGCCAACTTCCAGACTCCAGATATATTAGGCAGGAATATAGTCCAACAGAATGTTTTATTTCCAGCAGTGGATCACAGGAAAAAAAAACAAGCAGCACCCTGCGCGTTTCGCGCTCACAAGTAGCGCTTTATCACTGGCACACACTTGGTTTCTTAAATACACCCACACACCTGCTATTCACATGACATTATCAGTATAGCAGTATTATAAATGTAAAATAACAATTTTATTAAATTTACCTGCCAAGTGTTCTAGCTGCAAAGGGAAGACCAGCTCCATATTAATGTGTATGTATTTAGAAAGTGATGTCATAAAAGTCCCTGTTGGTGTAATGGTCAGGTGTCCCAATACTTTTGTCCATATAGTGTAGTTTGGTATGGAACGTAAAGATTTTTAGGCAGTAGACAAGTGGCACTGAATCCAGGTTATCAGGGAACAAATACACCAGGTTCTTACAATAATACTAAACCCATTGCTGTGTTATTTTGTTTAGTTACTCGATAATTAGCAACATCCTGCAAGTCTGGCTGACTTTTCAATTTCAAGAAATAAAACATGTTTGTGCTAAAAATACAGTGCACAGTCTGCTTCTTATTTGAATTAGGAATTCACTGAAATAGCATTAGCTGGGCAAGGATGGATTGTGTAAAAAAAAAGGTTACATTGAAAAAGCCTTTGAGAAAATGTAAGTCTCTGTGCAAACTAGTGCAGGTTATAAAAAGCAAAGCTGAACACATTTTTCCCTCACAGGTATCCTGAAACCTTGTGACTTTATAGCAAGTTTGCCCAACTGTAACAGATATACAAGGTCAGACTTATTTTTGAGAGATAACACCATCATTGGGATAAGGTTAAAGTGTTAGTAAGCCTTACTATACTTGTACATCATGTTGTTTTTTGATTGTTATGTCTAACATAGGCAAGAGGTTCTACACACGTCATCATGTGTCCCTTTCCCTAAAGGCAAAATAAATGATGTCAGTAGCAGATTAAAGGCCAGCCAGTGATGTAACTAGCCAATGTCTAAAATTAAACCTACCTCCACACAAATAAAATCACATTTTAATAATTGGTACATATACATTTTCATTATGCTTTGATATTATGGATATATTATAAACTAATAGTAATATAAAGATAAAATATGATCAGGGATAGGTATAATGTCCATACAAGGACCTCTGTGTCGATGGCAAGGTTTTAAATAGGCTGTCAAAACATCCAGTATTTGTCCACTATGAACCATTGCAAGATGCTGCAGAGCATTATGGGAGTGGTGTTCCATCTGGTGTAGGAGAGCTTATCTATACACTTTGTTTTATTGTTCTGTAATGACCATTAAACCAGTCCCAATATATCGGACATGCACAGGACAGTGACACCCTGTAAGGGAAATCCCTTTGCTGCACGTGAAATAATTCAAGGTTATAACACACGTTAGCAGGCCACCCATTTCAAATGAGTTGCATTCACTGGAGAGTACTCGCACTCATTTTCCACATCAATAGTCTCATCCACTTCAAGGAATGGTCCTAGTCTCTGCCACCGGGAAAAAAAATGCTTTTGTGTAAATTGCCTTTCCTTCCCATTTTCATCCAAGTCTGCTATCTCTTTATGGCCACTTGTATCATAATAAAACGCACAATAGGGTAGCTGGAAGCCTTCAGTAATTAGACTACGACTCCTATCACTTTAAGTTGTCTGTAGTAGGTATAAAGTTCACATTGCATAGATCCAGGTTTCTTAAGGGGAAAAACTAAAGGACCATCATTTTGAAATAATAATAAGAAAAACTCTATTTTATTATGCAGTTTGAAAAGATCAAAAATCTGTCTTATAGATTTCCGAATTCCATTATTAACTTAAACAAGTAACACTGGGCATCACTGAAGAATGGTCTAAGTCGGTGATGGCAAATCTCATGATGCTCATTATAATTGATTGAGCATCATGGAATATGTAGTTCCCAAACACCTGCAGTGCCAAGGTTAGGCATCACTGGTCCAAGAATAGGTAAATCCAGTTATAACGCAATGCGCAAGTGTACTCATGTTTCACATCTGGATTCCCAGCCCTACTCTATAGTAGATTAGCCATGTTACCACTAAAATTCAGTGGGTCTGCTTCACTGGAGTGTGCCACCCCAAGTTTAGACATATGTCTATGGCGTGAACAGATTTATCTGTCTTAGATCAGTCATTTCAGTATAATAGATGTAAAAAAAATTATAGGCTTTCTGGTTTTAAGCTTAGAAAGCTGTAAAAGTCCCAAAACCACTGGAGATGGAGCCAGGAAAACCTCCCATTACATCAAAGAACAAGTAGCAGAAGTCAATTCTTTAATAAACAATATGATTCAACAGCAGCCAGGTTATTATCCATTATTGGACCTCGATTTATTCAGTTGTGTGCAGTGTCCTTGATGTGTTTGATTAGTGTGTATTTTTACTGCCTAAGTCAAAAGAAATTAGGGATTGTTTTAAAAATAACCTGGAAAGCTGACAGCCATATGTTTTGTCATACTGTGACTGAAAGAGCTATCTGCATTGTATAAATATTTGTAGACACACTTATCAATGCAATAATCAGATATCGGGCACTGTCTAGTTGAATGACTTGGCTAACGCTTTTACTCTAGTTTGTACCTCAGTTAAACAAAATTACACAAAAGACAACACACTTGTAAAAACAAATATCCATACTCTAACAGACTTTGAGAGTATGAACACTTTTTAGTTGCAGATTAATAGATTTGACTATTCCTGTGACTGATCTGATGATCTAATGAATGAATTTGTAAATCAAGTGATGATTATTTTAACTGCTTGGCATTCAGATTATACATAATGTAAATTTAGGTCAAGAAAAACAAACAAACTAAGAAGCAAGAAAGATAATATATGTTACTGATGTTAAAGTTTTGTATATATGTGTATACATAGTGTATACTCTCTCTATATATATTTTTGTATTTATCTACAAACCATTATTAACTCACTTGTTAGTTCACCACAGTTCACTATTTAATGTATAGGCCGCATATATATTAAGCAGTTCCTATCCCCTGAGAGGGAGTTAAGATGGTTGCCTAGCAAATACAAGCATTGGCAAATCAATTATATAAGCAGATGTTCATCTTCGTTGCCTCCATCAGAGTGATACAAATATTTAAGTCATTTTACAATTATTCATTAGGAGAAAAGAGAGGTTGTTCAGAAACCGTTATCAAAGTGAGATAAGACCTAAAGATTGAATTACTACCTGCATGTATTTATCATCAAACAGAGTGACTGCATGCATGTTTCTTATAGGTTTCTTACTGCCTTATTATTCTATACTCCCAGACTCCTTTGCTGCAAAACAGGCTTGAGAATTTGCCTCAAGTTAAGCAGATTGGCCATGATTTACCACATGAGACCAACAATACAATTCAAGCACATATTGCTTTGCAATTTATAAAGGCAGTTTGGCAAAAGGTATCAGAGATACAGGAAATAGCAACAAATAACTACTGGGGTGAAAATAACAATATCAAAGTTTGGGAAGAAAATAATTTCCATCCAGGAATACCATAGGCTTGTTAATTTGGGGGCTAACCATGTTACAAGTCATACTTCTTGAGTATATAAATGGTAATATATTGATTTCCATTTGAACATATACTAAATGTATTGTGTCAATTTACCCAGGAAAGAGCTAAGCATCTAACTGACAATCATGACGTCTATCAAGGAAAAATATTACAATTTCCAAACAGAACACTAACTTTCCCTTGCTGCTGCATAAAATACATTCGATTATCATGTGTATTATTCTAGTTGTTATTTAAAATTCCGCAACATAAAACATTTTTCAGTGGTACACTGCATGTGTTTTATTTACTCTTCTAAAAACAAGCCCTTCACACCTTGTACAAGCAGATTACCCTGCACAATGTAATGTAGTATGTGTTTACATATACATTGTACATATAGGTCCAGCACTGACTCATCAATCTCTCTGCAAAAACTATGCTGACACAAAAGCCATAAAGAGATCTCAAGCTGTAGTTTGGAAGCAAACCCAAATACAACCAAAATACAAACACAAATAAGACTAAAAGAAAGCTGTTTTTACCCATAATTACTTATGCTAATGTAATCTGCCTGATTCACATGCCTGCTAGCCCTAATACTTAGAACGTAGCATCCTTGCTTTTAAGTTGGCTTTTATTGTCCCTGGAAGAAGGAAACAAAGGAGGCTCTGTAGCTATCCTGATGGGTAACTCCTATGTTAATTCCCCGACATACTGATATATATATTTTAGGATTCCGGCTTTAAAGTCGAGGATTTACACAATTAGATGATTCATCATGGAGGGGGGGAAAGAAAGATATCTGCCGACACAAACTATTTAACCAAAAGCATCTCATTTCTCGAAAATCCGCAGGGCACAATCACTTTCTAAACTGGTGACTGAAGATTTCTTTCAAACAAAAATAGTCAGAGGTAATTTTGGCGGTCTGTAAACATTCTGTAATCCCGAGCCCCCTTAACAAGAGGCTTTATTTAAAGCTGTGGAGATAGGGCTTTGGCCAACACACCAGGATATTGCACATGATCTGGACGTGTGTTCATGTACAGCGCATTGGGTTTGGTCAGGGTATAAAAACACTGGGGGTTATATTAAAACATTCTTATACATATATTTGCAAAGTTAACACAACAAAAAGATGCATTTGCTGTTTATTATCTATAACAAATATGATTTGGCAGAGGAGCTGACACTTATCAGACATTGAAAGGCATCTGATCCGTCACACATGGGCTGGACTGACACACAGTGCACTCCGAGGCCATCTGGACATTCAGTAGCGCTGCACAGAGCCGTCTGCGTTATACGCAAATCTCTTAACAGAATACTAGAGTGTGATATTTATCTGGATGCATCCATCATTTGTTTCAAATAGCTTATTTACCTCTTGTAACATCTATATCCCCATCTATGTCAAACTTGGTTTATTATTTTTATTGTGAGGTCATCATAACTACTATTATTGTGCACATAAACATGAAACTTCCTGCATAATTCATTTTTATTTACCTTTTTCTTCTGAAAACGTTATAAATTTACTTACCGAGAATTTAAATAAAATGACTTTTTATGAGAGATTAACTTTAATTTCTATCAAAGATACATCTTTGGTATTTTAACTTAATAAGTTATTATTATTGTTTAACGGCAGCACACACCATCATCAGAACAATGGCTCATTATCGATTGTCCCTAATAAAAAAAAATTCCAGTGTTACTTTGACATATTTAAAGTAAAGAACATTTCCTGCTATGACAAACGCTGTTATATATCACGGTCTCTGGGATTATTTTTTTGTTTAACAAAAGAAACAGACAAAACCCTTTGGCTTAGTTCAGAACTTTGATGTCCTAGATCAAGCCACAAGGTAACGACAGCTATTATATCTCTCTTGGACAGTGTGTTTGGGTTATGTACCCAATAACCCAGAATAGTTGAGACTGAAAACGATAGATACAGCTTGTCGCCTTTGTAACTATGTGATAGAGTTACTGGTGAGTAATTTAACCTTAGGCGGGATGGCTAGAAGACGCACACCCAAAAAGTATATGTTTGAATATCATGCACCTATGTCTTTTTCCATAGCGGTCATCAGGTCACTCGAAACATCTAATTAAAACTGTACGCTTATTTTTTAAACACTTCACACAGTCCTTGATGACATAATTGGAGGATCTCAGAGCAGATATGCAAGTATCTGATATGTATGTGTGAACCGTCTTTGCCTTTGTAAATGGGGTTTATTGCTACAGGAACAGAGAAACTCAAATGTTGAACAATGTTTTGGCTTCAATTGTATGTTCTTTTTTGCACGACACAAACCAAAACTCTAACGTTTACTAGTTGACTTAAAGAGTAACATTGTTGCCTTGGAGAAGAAAGTCCAAGCTTTCTTTAAGTTACTTTTTGTGTTAGATAACCTTTTTTTGTGAGGGCAGCCAAGAAGAGGCTGTGCATTTTTACATGATACAGAGAGGCAGGTTGGGGCAGGCTTGATGTTCCAGGCTATGATACCTGGAAATCACAGAATATTCTGTTATGTTTCAGGCCACATGAACATTTTCTATACTTCGTGTCTATTAGACTGAAAACATCCAAAGGAAATAAAAGGGGGGGGGGGGAGATAGTGAATAGAGCCAGTTCAAAGTTCTCCAATTCAGCTTGTTTTGTGGTTTCTGAGCGGTAATAACAGCCAGTAGGAGCAGAGAAGCCTTGTTAGGACTTGCAGGTGAATTGTATGACTGCAGCTGTCAACTTGGGGAATCATTCGTCGTCGTTTGTAGAGCGGGGTGGGATTGGTTTCAGCTGGACAAACATTTTATCGAAATCAACTGATGTGCAACTCTCTGTCCTTGTGTGCAGCCAGATCACACACTCCCCACCTTCTCCTTATCTTTCTATCAACACACTATACAGGTGGTTGTTTTTTTCCTTATTACTGCACCCAGACTAAGCAAACATTATTACAAAGAGGCTATGAGTGCAGGCAGGCCTTTTGTGACCAAAGTGCATCAGGGCATTCAGCTGTTCTAAGACTTTGGCCCCTTGTCTACAACTTGCACGTACACACTTGAAGCTTTACACCGAGTGTCCTGACTACAATTCCTACTATCCTCAGCCATAGTCCAATGGCTGGATAGGCCAATATTGAAAACCCGTTGCTTGAAAACAATGGCTACTAGCCTCGAGCACACGATATGGGGGGGTGAGGTAGGCCGATGCTATGGCAGTCTAGTGGCATGACCGTTATACTGCTCCCGAATGATATGTACCATATAATACAGGCATCGCTGCATTATGAGAGCAAAAGAGCAGTATAAAGATGCTACCGTCTGCCAATGCACAGACCTAACGTTCTGTCCACTGCATCACCAGGGTCAAAAGACCAAGCTGGTGCATAGCAAGGTAAGTGTAAGCAGGAGGTGCATTGGCAGTGTAAGGGTCTGGTAATGATGGTAGAGGTGGTACAGTGGACAGGTTGTGGAGACACTATATTTAGGCGGCACAATATCCTATTCTTGCCTCAGGTGTAAAAAGAGCTAGCAACAGCTTTGTGCACACACATAGTGTCAAATCATTATCTGTAAACAACTACTCATAAAATGGGCATGGTGGAAAGAAGTGTGGATTTAAAATAAAAATAATTACCTCTTAATAAACCTTGTCTAATTCAATATGTAGTAATTAATTGGACACTAAATGAAACCAGCAATTATGAAAATGGCTACATTACCTTAAATTATAATCATAAAGGGACATGAGGGAGGTGTTATCTGCTTTATCGAGTTTTTATTTAAAGAGGCAATGGTTTTGATAAGTGAAATAATGTTTTGTTTTGAGATATTTATATATATATATATATAATTTGCATCTTGGAATTTGACCAATGGGTTCCTATTGGTTATATGTTAAGACACACCAAACTAATTTATATTTCCATAAATACTTCATATGGATATTGATGCAGATAAAATGTGACATATTCCTAACACAGCACTGGTATTAGTAAGGATACTGTATACATATATAATACATTTACTCTGTACGCTTGGAAGAAAAAAGTTAACTAAAATTCCATTGATTCCTACCAGAATAGTTAGGTTTGAGTGGTGATTACATATTATGTACATATGAAATATGTACATATATGCGCAATCTGGCTAACCAATCTCTATAAATGGGCCACTGGATAACTAGGAGTAAATGTGCCACTGGATAACTAGGAGTAAATGTGCCACTGGATAACTAGGGGCAAATGGGCCACTGGATAACTAGGGGTAAATGTGCCACTGGATAACTAGGGATAAATGTGCCACTGGATAACTAGGGGCAAATGGGCCACTGGATAACTAGGAGTAAGTGTGCCACTGGATAACTAGGGATAAATGTGCCACTGGATAACTAGGGGCAAATGGGCCACTGGATAACTAGGGGTAAATGTGCCACTGGATAACTAGGGGCAAATGGGCCATTGGATAACTAGGAGTAAATGGGCCACTGGATAACTAGGGGTAAATGGGCCACTGGATAACTAGGGGCAAATGGGCCACTGGATAACTAGGGGTAAATGTGCCACTGGATAACTAGGAGTAAATGTGCCACTGGATAACTAGGAGTAAATGTGCCACTGGATAACTAGGGGTAAATGTGCCACTGGATAACTAGGGGTAAATGTGCCACTGGATAACTAGGGGTAAATGTGCCACTGGATAACTAGGAGTAGTCATGCGTAAGCCAGCATGGTGTCAGTCACATGCTCATGTGTGGCTAACTACCATACTCAATATAGAGGCCTCCAACCCCTGACATTTTCCTTTGTCCTGAAGATGTAACGGTATACAGTTTCATTATCAAAACATTATTTATTTAGCACACACATTTTTTTTTAGCAGAGCTTGCTTTTTTATGTCTTCTTTTGAAAAACATTATATTAATAATCTCAAAATGTGAATGGTGTATTTTAAAAATATTTCACGACAGGACATAGAAATAGAAAAAATGTATGGAGATTCTCTACCTGATGATGATATATTTCAGTTTGTTATTCCAGACAATTTTAATGAAGTCCAAACATTCGCCCTCTTGATAAATAAGCTTTCAATAAAATAAATAAATATACAGCTGCATACATTCATTAGCAAAAATAATCTACTTAAAAAGTGCATTTCTCAAGTCTTAAGTACGATTTTATCATGAATTAATGGTCTGTCTGCAAAACTGTCCTAACTATAAATATACTATCATGGGGAGGACATCACAATCCATCTGCATAAATATTATATTAATGCAAATATGCTAGAATTGGAGTACTCTTAATAACAAAATATGGGACACACAAGAAACCACTTAGCCAGCCATCTTGTATTGCCTATTTTACACATCAATAGAATGTGAGGTAACTTTAGTTTAAATTCTCACATTAACCTCTTCCTGACAATCCTTGAGTGGGCGACAGATATTGCCAGCAGTTTGTCTGTAACTAAATAATATGGGTTTCTCAGTTTTAGCAGTCAGTGACCACAAGCATGCCAGGAGTTGACATTTTGTGAGCATGATTGGATAAGCCAAAGTAGAACGCCCAGATTTTTCCTGTAAGGCTTCTTTTAATGCAGTTCTCTAACATACATTTTCTATTTCTATCCCCACTTCAAGGGGATGACTGGTCACCTTATGTAAAGTAGAATCACCTGTGCTCATGCAATGCAAGCCTTTTTATTGTGTCCACTGCAATTAAGAACACTTGCTCTACACATCTATTAGCTGTTCCAGATATTTAAGGAAGATATGACAAGGAATAAAGCAATGAAAGCAATCTCCTGGACAAAGTACAGTACAGATAAAACGTTTAAACGATAATGTCTCTATTTCCCACAGAGAATAAATTAGCAGACTTCCCAGGCAACACGCAAACACCTGTGACATGCAAATAAAAAATATTTAAAAAGAAGTTCAAACAGGTCTCAAGTGTTCATTTTTGAGAAATGCTAAACATGAATTGTTCAGTGATATAGTAGATGAACAATTTGATAAGCTATGGTATTGATTGGAACAGAGACATCCAACTTTAGTGGTATAAGACAATAACTCCAGTCACCTTATTAGAACTGAAAGCAATTATAAGAGAGTAAATAAGGAGGATTGAGCAATATTGAGATTAGTAATTGAGGTAATGTTTCATTGCTATATTATAAAAACATAACAATATCTTATTCTGCTTTCCAATGCCTCCTGTGTACTGGTTCTAATGTATTTTGTTAACACAAATATTAAATAATGAGATATCATGTTTTATATATAAATATATTATACATCTTAAAAAAACACAAAACAATATTCATATGTATGCATCCCACTGTTCTACGTTTTGCAAAAATGAAAATCTATTAAAAATATAAACCATAATAGCAACACCTTTCTTCATTCATGATCCGATAATTCAGTTGGTATAACAGGTGTCAGATCTGGCAGTGGGAAAACTACAGGCAAAAAGAAGCTTATGGAGATTTAAATAATCCAAGGTGTAGGGTGTAACTAGAATTGAGCAAGAAAGATGGGACCCATCACTTCTTTCACTTAATCTGAAGTCAATCTAAAAGCTAATTTGATTTTCTGTTCTTTAAAGAATAATTTTAGTAGGGTCTGGACCATTGAAAACATGGGACAGTGCTGCTTACATACAGTGGTTTGTGTACAAATTTGCCCTCTAATTAGCATGGTATTACAGCTTTGATGTATATCTCTATGAAGCACTATGTAACTTTCATGCATGTCCATTACATACATTCTTGGTTCACCTAAGAGGCATTAAGCCATTGCATGAGTGGTCATACATAGCAAAGTATTGTATTGTTTTTATTGTTAGGTACTCTAGGTGAGAATAATGGCTGTGAGTATAACGTGTTCACTCGTTCAGTGTGTCCATAGGACGGATTGTACTGTAACATCACATCTCAGTGTAAGAGCATTGCATTGGTCAGTAGTCACCATCATGAGCACCATGGCAACAGTAACTCTGCACCTTCTCACAATGTCATTGATATGATTTCAGTCAGATATACACAGTCACACTAACATTAGCTGCCTGCTACAAACAGTTTGCCTTAGGCAACCTACTAGGCTGCAGTACCCATCCATGGACACCATGCTATTACTCATTGCTACTAACGTAATACACAGAGATAGGAGACGCATGCTAACCTTTACACAGGCTAAATAAAATGTAATGCTGTTATATAGATAATATACCAATTTATACTGTGCTTATGTAACGTTAAGATACATGACAAACAAACATATAATGTTTATAGTGGATATTATCCCCACCTACCTTTTATTTTTTGATCCACTTATTTTAGCTGACCCTTTTCTTACCTCACCTTTATATCGCCATGCCTCTCTAGCAAAACTATTTATACCTCCCAAGTATCCCTATTTAGGTCAGACTGGCTATTTTTGCCCTAACTCTGTTGATATATATTAGCTTTTGTACAAGCAATGCTTTATTCCTATTCTAAATGCCTTAGCAAATTACATATATAGCTTTAAATTGGTCATAAGGTCACCTAAAAATGCCCCTCCCACAACTACACCTTCAGACCACTCCCCAAAAACAAACGTGTTTCTCTTTGGCCATTTTAAAGGTTGGGAGGTATGGTACTGTCCCACATTGTGTCACAATGTGTTGTGTTATTTTATTAATACATTACATTTTAAACAAAGATTTCACAAATGGGTTAATGGCTGGCAGCTTTCATTGACATTTTTTGGGTTAACAAAGCTTGTAGGATAATAAGACTTTTAGATGGCTGGCTGTTCATATGAATTGTCTTTGGTTTCATATAGTGTTTTTAAGATCTGTTTCTGAGATGCATGGGTGTAAACAAAGCATGTCCTACATTCCTAGATCAGAATACTAAGCCGTTTCTTTGTGGCTATTCGTTTTGAAGGACCAATGTAAGGTACTGATTGCCCACGAGCAATATACCAAAAAAAAGTTATATAAATAAAAAAAAGTTCAGGGGCATACTCATGCTTCTGTACAGTCACAGAATGCAGAAGAAGTCTGAGCGACACGAAATGCTGAAAGAAAGGCTTCATTACACAGCACTAAGCCCCAGGCCAAGTTCTCTACAGTGGTGAGACACGTAGGCCCAGCAGTGCAGTCAATAGCTACATAAAATCTGACATTTACACAAACAAGAAGGTCTGCTAGCTGCTGTGAGACAAACATCCATAACACACTTTCACAAGGAATACAGCTGTAGGGTTATATAACACCCGGCAAAGAGTTATATTTTGTGTAGGACCTTAACTTTCACAACAATGAAACATTCTAAAGGTAATATTAAAGTTCCTAAATGTCTTTTATGGAGATCAGTAGGGAAAAATATCTTGGTTTTCACTTCTGTAGTCTAAGTCACTTAGAAGTTCTGGGCACCTGTGAGGTCTTTTTTGACATTCATATTGTCACTTTCAACTTGACCTGTGTAGCTCCATTTGGGACTTTTCCACACCATTTTCAAAGCCGCAGATATAGTTGAAAGGATTCCCTCCACTGTCTGCCAGGTTTCAAAACTGTAATAAAGTAATGTAGTATAAGGAGACAGCTACCAACAATGTCTGTGTATGAAATAATAAAGCTGACTATGTTAATGTCCCTAATTAAGAATTGTTGGTGCAACTGAGCAATGTCAAATGTTTTTTCACAAGTATACACTCTACAACGTCCATACATCATTAAGATTTACTGAAACATACTAAATCTGTGATATAATACAATCACATGGGTAGGAGGGCGGTATTCTGCTGTTCGAATATAAACACAGTAGAACTTTACTATACAGAAAAATTAGCTTTATTGAGATTGCAAACATTACTAAGATTATTCGGAATTTAATAACTGTATTTTAGTCTTCTTGGGAAGTTTTCTATATGTACTGCCTTAGACAACTCCATCATCCAAGGCCATCACCTAGACTGGTCTTACTGGTCTCACACTAGCAGTATAATAAACCCACAAACTTCAGATTCCTTACTAGCAAACCTCATGGTTTTCTCCCTTAAAGAGTGAGGAAATCCTAAGAATGTATTTTAATGAAGCAGAATGGAGCACCAATTGTGCCCCATTTAAAACATATTGTCCCCTAGGTTTTTTTTGTTTTTTTGCAAAAGCAAAAACTGGATACTTCTGTGTGTTTAAAAGATCACATAAAGTGTTTTGTATATCTTTAATCAATATTTACTATCTACCAACCAAAACCAGTTATCTTTAACCTTTCCAATCCTTAATGACCAAAGTGCCAAAACTGGTGTATTTGTGCTTCAGAAATATACAAGCAGAGATCCGATCAGGGTCTCTACAATCCCTCTGGAATCCTGCCAACATCCCATGATACAGTGTGACATCGCATGTGACGTCGCGGAGGAGTGTCCAAACACAGAAGTTCACGCGTGCAGAGTTTCAGAAAATGTAGCCAATACTCACTTTGGTTATAAAAATATTTGCATTCAGTAAAGCAACTCACAACTAATAACAAGGTGAGGCCAACAAATGAATAAAAAAGCAGATTTAATGTATAGAAAATATCATCTAAAATGCTGCCCGGGAGCATATTGCACTCAGGAAGTCAATCACAATTGGCTCTTGGCCTACACTTGAGAGAGAGGGGTGTTCTAGATCAGAGCAATATCTGGTGGCCATATGTACCCATTTAGTGAAAATGTTAGGGCTGTAGTAAAAATATTGAATAGATTTTTTTTTTTTTTTGGTCATCATATTATAGAGCTTATTTACACTTTTGTTATAAGCAGCTCTGCATAAAGTATCAATTTGTCAGTATTTGGACATACAGAATAAGCTATAGGCATAGTGTTACACCGAAACAACAATGAAATCATAGCTTTCTTCACTGTCTGATCACCGGGAAAAGGGCACATTAGAGGTTAATTCTTTTTGAAGTAATAGGAGGAAGTTGTTCGAATAAAGAAAAAGTAGAGGTAAGATGTCCGTGGACGACAAAGTTTACAACAACACGATTGCCATAAATGGAATTCCTAAGCACTATAAAAAAAAAAACGTGATTGAAAAGAGAAATGCTTATTTTGAGTAAGTGTAACTTTCATAAAGATGTCAGCTTTGTTCAAACATAGTTTAGTTACATTAGCATGATGTGTACAAGGTATTTTTCATAATGATTACAGCAACCCAGTCCCAAACATACAACTAGGGCTTGCTACATAGTAACATGTTTTAAATCAAAGTCCTCCACTATGATATATCCTTGTAAAACACCAACAACAAAAATAAGAGGTGAAATTAATTTCAAGTCTGCAACCCAGAACGTTCAATATGTCCTCTGCATTGAAGGGCAAATCATTTGTAGGTAATGCCAAACAGGTGATGTCGTTTAGAGGTATTGCTTGCACTTTACTACTGTTTTATGTTCTACAAACACATTTCAAACATTCTAGTGACAGGTTGATTTGTAGAAATGATAGAAACCGACGCTACAAATGGCTCCTTATCCTAGTTTATATATAATACCAATATATATAGCATAATAAAAAAGGTGGAGTAAAAAAAAAACAGGAGTCTACCCTTTACCTATTTCCAACCTATAAATGAAGACATATACACAATACGGATTAAAACATGTCCCTGTTTGTGATTTTATTAAGTGCAGAGGGTGTAACTTATCAGAACCTAATATATATGAAAAACAGATTATATTTTTTTTTTTTTGTCCTAATCTCAAAAGGTCTGACATACAGTCTGGAGGGAAGGGACAAAAAAAAGCTATTATGGCTTATGTGATAGGTGATAGCTATGAGAAGTCTGAATTAAAATAACTTGCCAATTTGAAAATTAATGCCATTTTGCCTGGCAGCCCTCTGTTCCATTACCAATAAAACACTTAAAGATGCTATTCATGCAGACATAAAGTGCTAATGGCTACTTGTTAACATGTTTATAATGCTAATATTTTCCTCTTGTTCAGATGGTTCTTTGCTATATTAAAGATAGTGGAGCACCAATCTGATCCTGAAGACTAATAAAGAGCTTCAATCT
This sequence comes from Pelodytes ibericus, assembly GCA_036172795.1. Classification (NCBI taxonomy): domain Eukaryota; kingdom Metazoa; phylum Chordata; class Amphibia; order Anura; family Pelodytidae; genus Pelodytes; species Pelodytes ibericus. Next base: position 50,045,942 of record CM069862.1, on the reverse strand, counting down.
GCATAACTGTACTATTAATGACAGCTATTTTCGTCTGCTGCAGCATTTCATATGGCCAGTCATCATTCAGTAAACCTAGGCCGCAAGCCTGCGAATTGTATTAGCTTTTAACGCACAAGTTCTACCTCCCGTGATCAGAACATTGTTACGAGCAATTCTTTCTAACAAAGCTGTATCAGGTAATATTGAATTATGTATGCTTGAATCAGAGACACAGCAGAAAGGTTGATGTACCGCCTCTGTAAAAGAAGATACTTATGAGAAATTAATATGAAGCGGTTGTTATGTTTCAGTGCAGGCCTGTATTTTACTTTACTATTTTGCTCTCGTGGGGAGGGATTGCCTCACTTTCCACAGTTTTCAGTTTTGTCGTATCATTTAATCTCCACCATGGGATTGTTGTTCAGTTAGGGTGAATAGTTGCAGAAGAGGCCACAAGCCACACTTCAACGGGGGGCCAGAAAAATGCTCAGCATATGAACTCAACAGCCCCACAAATGTCAATGTCACCTCACAGAAACCCTATCATTTAACTTAACTACATATAGCTTGACCATTTCAGATTACAAAAATATTCTGACAAATGGAGGGATGGGATCAATGTGTACGATGGAGAATTTTAAGTCACCACAAAGAAGGGTATTACATTACTTCCCTGTGAATAAAGAGGGAATATTTTTCCTTTTAAAAAAAAAGTGTCTTGCAGTTCATAGTATCACGAGGCCATAAATGGGATAATTTTCTTCATCTGTTTTTCCCGCTGCTCTTTAAGTTAGTTTTAAACGTACAATAACTTTTATTTTATACATTCCTAATACGACAGCTGCGGTTTCAGTTTTTATTGTAAAATATATTAATGGCTTGGTCACAGTCCACAAACTTGTCGACAAATAGCAGAATTGCAAGTTTATTACAGACTCACTAAAGGTCCGTTGTGGGTTAGAGCACCCGATCTGCTGCTAACTGACATTGAGTTGAATGGCAGTTAATTCCCGACTGGGTGTACGAAATGGAAATTGGGCCTTAGTGAGCACATCTAGTCAAAAACATCACAAATAATTGTTACTGACAGAAAACCACAAATGTTTGCCGAGATATAGATGTTTTACATATACATATATATATATACTTGCATGTGTTCATCCAGTATTCATTTTTTTTTTCCTTTTTTTGTAGAATTCTCACTTTATAATAAATTATAACACAGAGAAAATGAATAACCCTTCTCAAGGGGACACAACAAGAACTGTAAAAACACCCAATATAAAAAGAGCACTTACAGGAAAAAAAATAAAAAAATATATATATATATGTTTGTGTGTATATAAACTAAAATGAACGTCAATAAAAACACATGAGATATATTTTTTATTATTATTTTTATTATTTTACAAATCGCTGTAAAAAAACATGGTATCTGAAAAAGCACGTATTGATAAATTAAACTAGAAAAAAAACCACTGGGACATCCACATAATAAGTAGCAGCGAAGTCTGTAAACTATAAATAAATTATGCTGTGTCTGGACAAGTGCTGTCAAATGTGCTAAAATAAAATTTGCTATTTTTATTGATAAAAGTTCTGTTTTATTTATTTATTGTAGATACATAGACAAGATAGGAGGAACTTTAAATGTAGAATGAATATCCAATACATGGCATCAATGTGTTATGGCATTCTTTTCCCGCCATTTCTTCGGATTTCTTTGAGGGTATTCTACTGAAGCTTAGTTTGTGCATCCTACACACACACAGTCATCAGGTGGATACCAGCCATTTTATCATACATTGCCCCATCTATTAATATTAGATCATTCATGTAGGTTACCCCTCTCCTAGACACTAGTAGGTCTGATAGCGGCCATACACCTTCTCATCACATATAAGCACTGAAGAGGAGGTAGCTATCGGTATTTATTCAAAGTGGGGGTTATATTTAAAATGTAATTCTGGAGCAAAAGTTATAAAACTGGGGCAATCATTAAAAACATTCCATTGCTTTCAATGGAAACAATATTTCCCTCTTATTTATATATTATATTTATATATATATATATATATATATATATATATATATATATATATATATATATATATATATATAATTTATATTTTCCTTTGTTCTAGACCATAATGTAAATTGGATAAGTTTGTCTTCTCTTGAGCTATGAAGTTTTTAAATTATGGGGAAATTACAGACCAGTTTGGAAATAATGTAGTGATCACTCTCTTTTTGGTGCGAGTGTTTTCAATTAAAACTTTTATTTTGAGGTTACTTCCCAGTTAAAGCTTGACCCATGCTTAGTTGCAGTGATGGTTCATCACAGTGTTTTACATGACAGTGTTCTGCAGCAAAGATCACAAGACTGATTTCGTTTTAATTAAATTCGACAAGTATAATTAAAGTCTTCACACAAATCCATGTAGGTCTGTCGACCACTAAATAAATAATACAGTGAACTGGAAAGAATGCGTTGAATACTCATGGAGTGTTACAGAGATTAGCCATCAAGGCCGAACGTATCTTTGATTTAGTTATCTGTAGAACAGGTAACTCTTTGCTCCAAGTTACTGTAGTAAATACCTCTAAGGATATTTCTCTCTCCTTCAAAAATGTTTATCTACCTGCTCAGCCAGGAAGAAAGTTTTTATTAAAAACATGTTTTTTCCTAATCAAATACATCCTGCTTCAGATACCACTAACAAATTATTATTTTTTTACATATGCTGATTTGCATAATTTTTTGTATGCTTAATTAGGCCACAACAATGTCTGTGACTGTGGCTACTCTTTACAAGAACCAGGGGGGTATAGACAATATGTTTTTTAGCAGCAGATACAAAGAAAACAAAAAAGTTTGCCTCCTTATCTATGCATGCTTGGTTAAATAAATATTTATTACATGTAAGTTTAATTTAGGGAGTCAATACTTGAGATGAGCTATGTGGCCAAAGGGGTACAAATTGCAGGGGATGTTTGTAAGTTAATTAATAAACAGTTTAACATTACAATGCAGTGCAGTGTAATATTATTCCATTATTTAGTATATGTTCTGTAATGACTTCCTCACAATCATTCCATGGATATCCATGTAATGCCATATATAGTATTTATTAAGGAGGAAACAACAGGGCGGATAGGAGTATTATGGTGAATAAGCGAAAATTTGGTAGAGAGGCAGGAACAGTGCAGACAAAACGTGGATAAAAATGTAGGGTAAGAGGTCAAATATAAAAACATTAAGGAATAATATTATTCTAAAGTGCATGCCCTCGGGTCAGGAGAAGATTACTGCAACTATTATAAGCACTAGATTAGTCAAATGAAAGATGATGGAACTTCAATTTCCAGAGATGAGAATTTACAAGCAGGATCAACACTGCTTGTAACCTTTACTATAAGCTTAGGTGGTCAACAAAGGGATGGCATAAAGACCACCCACATTGTGGGACAGGTGAGGCCACATCCAGGAGATAAATAATGCACATGCAGAATTGTTTGATTTCTCCTAGGTATGTCTCTATGCTGTTGTGGTCAGGATTTATGTGTTTGTACAGTTATGAGTTCTTTTCAGTTCTCCTTGTCTGGTTTAGGTAGTACAGGCCAATCTAATAGTGCTAAATCAGGTTTTAGAATGACTAGTGCAATTTGAGATTTGAAATCTTTGTTATCCCTTTTCATAGACATCTGCATATTACTTTTGTGTTGCAAAGATTGGACTGCTGAATGTCATCTCCTACCACCTTCTCTCACTGGTAACAAAATAATATTTACAATACAACATGTCTATTATTGACTTTTTATTAACTTTCAGACACACTATATAAAAGGAAGTGGTCATTTTAGTGAATTGAAAAATGCAAATGTGCACAAACACGATTTATAATTATTACCAACATCCTAATTACAAATTAAGTGCATCTGTCCAAAATAATAAGGATAAGTTCTTACCCCATCAGGTTTTTTTGTGATCTTAATGATACAATAATATATGACTATGTACCATCGCTAAGAGCATATTGGATGCTAGGGAAATTTAAGGACAACATTAAAGACATGTTGAGACTTTTCTTTACACTTTGCCAAAAATGTGACGGCATCTTTCAGGTAGAGATGGGTGTGGATCGGTTTCCAAAAAGAAACACACAAAAAAAAGATCTTGAATTCTTTTCAGCATGAGGTTGAGTAATATGAAAAATTACCTGCTTTGCCCTGGTTTTTAAAGTATGAAAGAGTCATATTGCTGCTAGTCATCCAAACTCTACTACCTCTTATTAGCTTCACCTTCAAACAGAAAGTATTGCAGATCTTGACTCTGAGTGCCACATATTTTTATAGAGCTTGTTTATAGAAACGTTTTGCTCATTCAATAGAAACATATGTAACTTTTATATGCACTAATCCAGAGGAGAATTCTAGGAGGTACACATCACTTCTCTCCCAGCCCCAGTCACAGTTGAATAGTTCCGGGCATGTGCCTAATATGGCCGCCCACAGCCAATGAGCTGCAACTGACATCACTGGAATCCAGGGATTTTTTTTCACTGATACTGTAGTGAGCAATACTTGTTTTAGTTCAGACAGGTAAAGCAAGTTAGAACCCCCTATGTCCACTTAGCATCACAAAGTATCACTCACAGAAGAAAGAATAATGGAAGTTTGGATTACCAGTGTGCATCTAGTTGAAGTTCCAGGAAAATCTTTAAAAGTATATGCCATTTGACATTTCATGAACATTTATTTATATAATTTGCTTAGTGCTAAGTACAGAGTATGGAGGTAGACTACATACTAATTTGTATAACAAGAACAGACTGATACATGAGGTAGAGAGCCCTGCCCCCAAGCTTACAATCTAGAGCAGTGTTTCTCAAACCTGTCCTCAGGACCCCCAAACGGACCTGGATTTAGGGATTACCCAGTTGTATTTAAATAAGAATATGTAGAACACCTGGTATGGTTTCTTAATGGTTAGGGGACCACACCAGGTGTACATATTCTTAATTAAATACAACTGTGTAATCCCTAAATCCTGGACCGTTGGGGGTCCTGAGGACAGGTTTGAGAAACACCGATCTAGAGGACCATCATTTACCATCCTTCTACTAGTCTTAATGTAAAAATAAGTCTTTGCAGATGCAAAGTAATTTTTTAATGTTTAGCGGCACTTTTAATGTCATTGTGAATTATACATTAGAGCAGGAAGAAAAGTTAACAAAAAAAAACAGCTACTGCAAAAGTATTTCATGTGAGTTTCAACAACAGGCTTTTTTAAAGTCGCATTATACCATGACACAAAAAAAATCTGGTTTGTCGACAAGAGACTGTTGCATAAAGGAAAGTCATTTTTATCTGTAATAGGAAGTAGCAAATTAGCCTGGGCATCCCCCTAAGCTCATAGCAGGAGTTCTTTTGCATTAGTCAGAAGATGGGTGGTCTGGACACCTGCGTTGACTCCTATCTGCACTGCAAGCTACGCCGTGGGTAGGAAAACCTCACTGTTCCTTGACTTCACTTCTGGTTTTAATAATAAAAAAAATAAAAAAATCTTATTCCAGGTAGCAAAAAAGGGGGCTGCCCTGGGGTCATTTTTACATGTCACCAAAAAAAGACTGTCCCTTTTTAAGGCTGCATGTGACACAATGAAACTGAGATATATAGCAGTACTTAATATCAGATCACTTTATTGCAATGTTCTACAAGCTTTTACAAATTACATGCAAATGTAAGTTCTACAGCATAAGCATTAATGTAATTTCCCTTTTTATTAAAATACTGCAGGACCGCTGCCTGTTCAAGTTCATTCATAGTTACCATTTTTTGCTGTACTCAATCAAGTTGTTTTTAAAATTAATTTTCAAAACTAGATAAAGTGGTACACCATGTGGTAGTACCTCATTCTGGTGAGCCTCCTAAAGCATTTTCCATGTCACGTTATGTGACAGAAATGTGTCTAAAAGGGGGAGAGAAAGGGTATGGTTATGTTCCTCAAAACATTCTTTGGAAGCTCTTGGACCTACAGAATCCACCTCAGAGGTGATTCACAAATAACATGCATCATCATGTCAAATGATCTTTGTGAAGCAGTAACGCAGAAATAACCTGTCCGTCTGAGCAAATATCTTTTCTTTCATCAGGTGAGACAAAGCCATGGTGATGGAAAGACAATGGTTGACATTCTCTGTCCCTGAGGAGAACAGCTTGTCAGGTACCTAATCTGAAAATAGTCACCTGTGGTTTTCATACCTCCAACAAGAGAGAGAGAGAAAAAGGCTTCGTTCATGGCACCCTGTACTTGATGGTGCCAGATTACATTTCCACAACAGCTGCTCCTTTTGTCTGCTTTCAGTCAAGCCAAACCGGCCTAAAATTTAATTTAATCTGCTGTAAACCAGAGAGTCAGGCACTTAGGTGGCAGCTAAAAGCTCCACTCTCTGATAACCGAGTGACACTTGTTAATAATAAGCTGCGCATAAACAGGGCAAGAGCGGACATTTTGTGCGACTTAAGTTGTGGATGGGAACGGATCAATGTGGCCAGTCTCAGCCTCTTACAGCGAGCAGGCCAAGCCCACCCGGGCTTTTATGTGATTAGCTGCTCTAATACCACTAGTGACTTCTCTTTCAAAATAGGAGGCAACAATAGCCCTGCCTTTTGTTAAGCAAAGAACAAAATGCCACCCTTTTTTGCAGCTCTAAAATCATAGCTTTCTTATTGCTTTTCTTCTATTTTTTTTTTTGTGTTTCAAAGGCTCTGAACTTAGACCTTTTCTTTATTGAACGTGGAACATGGTTTAACCCCTTACTGCCCCTTCACTGAAATCTGCTTCCCTTTAGGGTGATGCTATTATGGTTTTGGTGACCCATCAGAAACTCTGTTAGAAGTGCCAGCGAGCCTGATGAAGACCATATTGCATTTTTAATTATGTAATGCAATTTATTTATTTTTACTCATATTGTTTGTTTTGGACTGTATAAATGAATGATGGGCAAGTGTGTTTGACGCCAAATATATATAGAGAGAGAATTTTCTAGCACATACATCGATGACCAATGCAAATGATGCCATGCTGCAGTCAGCAATGAAATTATAAATTTGCGAAGACAATGAGAAGGAACCCACCTAAAGCCTTGATTAGAAAATTTGAAAATGTTACAAAGTATGCGACCTGGAACATGCTATCGGTAAAGTAAGAATAAAAAACAACATATAAAATAAATATTTGATAAAAAAAAACATGCTTTACCAAACATGTAATATCCCATTACATATAAGTATACATTTATGTTTATACATATAGATATACACACACATATATAGAAGGCATTTTTTTCTCTGTTAAGTAAACCTTCCCACACAATTCCATTCACTAGTACAAACTGTACTTAAAATCTTAACCCTACCAAAGTGTTAAATGATTTAATCTTAAAAGAGAGCAAGCAGACAAATCCTTATGTAACCTTTGGTACAAGTCTACACTTCTAACTCATCCTAACAGCATCTTCTAACAATCTGTTTATTGCTTTTGGTGATAAACTGCAGGTTGTAGAGCAGAGCTACAGGATTAAGAACAACCAAATAAATAAATAAAAATACAACAAGTTTACACAATAACCCACAATGCCAATGCATGTTAAATGACTGAGAATTCTATAGTTTAACCCATTTGGTGCACAGTCCCTTTGTGCAGAAAGCAAGGAGAGTTAAAATGACACCTTTATTGGCTGAGTGCAAGTTTCAAGGTCAGTAGGCCCCTTTTTTAGTCAGAAAGGTTTTTATTTATGTATCAGCACTTTGCATATGTAGAAAAGGGTGTAACCTGAACATCTGAGCACTTTAATGCCCATTTGACTAGCATAAATCTTTATAAGTCGTCAGATCAGTAGCTGGACGCATTCTTCCACAGATCCTCCTGACTGACAATGAAGTCTAGCATGGTTTTGAATAGAAAGCTTTGAGGGGAGTTTTCACTTTAAGAAGTCATATTAATCCCCAAGTGAATGATACAGCCATGAAAATGTCTTCCCATGAACATGGGTTTTAAGACACAATTGCTGGGTTCACTCAAAACCAGGCTGGAAACTAATGCTATGTCTACACATTTCTTTTAGTATGTCATCACCTTGCCAATTAAAGGGGCACGCACGTCAGTTTGATAACACATTCCTGCTTGAAAGTATATGTAGCAGACAGATTTTTGGTGTAGATCCCTCATGAACCATTATTATTTTATGCTCATCGCCTAATACCTAATTACAAGAGACTTCTAACAACACACATGTTTAACTAAATTCTCTAATTTCCAACATGTATTGTACAAAATGCAAAACCATATTTATATAATCCATATGAAAATGTTGTGTAACTTGCTGTTACTATGTTGTTTTCTTTTTTTTTTTTGTTTTTTTTTTGTAGTTGTTGCTTTACAGGTATTGAAATGGGAATTTTAACTTTGTGACCTTTTTTTTAAAAAAGCATTCCATTTAATGTCTATGAGAGTAATGTGTATCCTGCCTGCATATCCACCATGTTATTATTAAAGACACAGGAAATACCTTCAAAGCTGGCGGTTGAGTGTTTTGCAGTATGTGGCGTGGAGACTTTCCTATTCATTCAAGTCACTGTCCTTTAAGAAAGTATCCTATTTCAGAGTGATTAGTAAATGTGAGCTTCCACAACAAGCCAGAGCAACTTGCAACAAACTGGCTGATGCTTTACTGTCACTCACAGTAGCCTCAAAACGATTATAAATAGATCTGTGGCTCAAAAAAATGACCCATTATAAGTGAAATGGATCGATCAGGAATAAAAACGAAGAAATAGAATATATATTCCTCCAGCCATGCATATAGGTAAATAGAGCTCTATTAGTATTTTAGCTGCCTGTATGCACTACATATAGAAGCTGTAGTGCTCACTGTTTTCCTCATAAACAGTGAATAGAAAATATACAACGAATAAACTCACATAGTCAAGAGCTTTTTACCAGGAGTCAATTCCTATCATCCAGAAAATATCTAGGGAAGGAAATCTCATGTGTAGGAATTTATTCCTGGTCAATTTATTGAAACAAAGCTTTTTAAACTGCTTACTTCATAAAATTATCCGTTTGATTTATCGACTGACAATGACATGCTTGATGGAATGGTTAGATTTTAATCCTCACACTTGGTGGGTTTGGGTTTGGTTAACCCCTTACCGACCTTATGACGAGTTAACTCGTCATAAGAGCCGGAGCATTAGCGACCTTATGACGAGTTAACTCGTCATGCAGTCTAGCCGGCGGTGCGCTCCGTGGGCACCGCCAGCTAGTCTGCAACGGGTCCAGGACTAAGCCTCGCACCCGAGGCAAAGCTCCTGGACCCGATCGGTGCATTTCCGGGCATATGATTGCGGTGATAACGTGATCACCGCGATAACATGCAAATTAGATGCAAAGTCAGTGTGTTCACACACTGACTTTGCCTCTAATTCACTCTCTGTGCTTCACATTCTTATAGTGAAGCACAGAGAGTGACCCGTAAATAAAAATAAATTAATAACATACACAGAGGTAAAAAAATAAAAAATAAATAAAAATTAACCCTTTCATTGCTGATCACAGTTTTTAACTGTGATCAGTTTCCTTCCACTTTATGGCCCTCATTTAGTTTTTTTTAACAGATTTTTTTATTTTTACAATTTATAAAGTTTTTTTTAAGAAATAAAGGTAATTTTAATATATTTATTTAATAAAATGTAACCCCTGCATGCCTGTTGCATGATTTTTACGGATCTGACATCGCACTCTTCAGAGTTTTTTTCTGTCTTTTTTGTTTAGGGGGGTTTGGGAACCAATATTTTTCTTTTTTACTAGTTAGTTCATTAGGGGGGATAAGTGGGTTAGTGTTGCACTAGTTGTGTAGCTTATTATTGGGAAAATAATGGGGAAAAACTTTTTTTTCCTCAAAAATGTCCTCTTTTATATGTATTTTTTAATACTAAAATGTAAATCATTTTTATGTATAGGGTATCAAAAGAAAGCTCTAACTGTCCTTTAGAAAACAACATATAACTTGTATGGGTACGTTAAATGAGAGAGAGGAAAATTATGTTTCAAAAACCGCGTATTAAAAATTAAAAAACGCTCTGGTCCTTGGCCCAGGAAAATCCCTGGTCCTTAAAGGGTTAATGACCATTTATTTTGTGTATTTTACTACCCTCAGCCACCCCACAGACACATTACCTAATGAATCTAGCTGCTGAGTTGTGACTGGCCCTTGGAGTTATAATTCTGCATGTGGAAATACTCTCAACACCCTCAGCTAGCATGAGATTTAGTTCAATGGCAGTGAGAGCGGTCAGTGTCCAAAGCATCCACATGATATTGATTAGATTTACCAGACTAAATATTGTGAATTGTATTTGTTTATTAGCCCCAATAACAATAAGCATTTACCCTTCCCAAATAAAAACAGGCTTCAGTTCTGGGGAAGTGGAAAACAGAATACATTTACTGAGTGTGTCTGAGATCTACAGCTGACTGAATGTGTCAGTTATGTTCCAAATGGGTTTTTACAGGTCAAGGTTCTGTAGGCAGCAGGAGCACATCCTATTTTTAGACAGGATAAGGTCACCGTGCCTATAGAGACTGCGAGGTCGACAACAAAACTTATTGATCAGTCTCTGTAACCGGTGCTCCAGAGACTTGTAGATTGAAACAAAAATCGCCCAGCCGTTTCCACAGTAGACACGCCAGCTAAAAGCATGAAGGTCTAAAGATCTTTTAGGAAATAAAATGATTAGTAAGGAGTAACACAGTCGGGATTACAGTAGTTCATTTAAGTAGACAAAAAAAAAAAAGTCACCAGAGACACAGGAAAAAGCAGACACACAAGGCAGTAATCAGCAAAATGGGCTTATGTGTATTTACCAAACAGTGGTTTAAAAGTGTGACTCTCTCCACTACCCTCATGACTATGTTTCCTTTCTTCACTGGGTCAGGAGATTTGCCTCAATTGGGAATGTCACCTCATTTCCCCTTTGTCTGTCTGCTATTCCCTTCCCCCCAACGTTCAAACAAATGTAAATCTTCCTCAAGAAAGTTTGTAGATATTTTTGACACAAAAAAGTATCCTTGTTTCTTACTTCTCTATATAAATGTATATATGAAAATTTGGTATTCACAGGAGAACATTGCAATAACTAGAATATGGCACTTTCTAGCATTAAATAGTAACTGTTTTTAAATTACCTATAACTTAACAGCTGTATAAGTTGCAACAGGACTATCATCTATTGGCCAGAAATTCTAATTAACAACACTAGGACTTCAATGACTTTAGGAATGTGTATGCAAGTAAATATTAACTAAAATGGCGTTACAGTTTCTCTAGCTACAAAAACATTAACACAACATGGGGAACCCGTTTGGCTACTCCATTTTCTAAGAGTAACCATTTATGCAATTAGGGAAGTCAATTACAACATGAACAAAGAAAATTATTTACCCAAACTAATTCAGCAACACATTTATTGCAGTTTAAAACACACTTAACAGTTTTATTGCTGTGGAGCTGTATGATTCACACACAACAAACAATCTAGGGTCTTTGAAAAGAGAGACCACAGGGTAGGAGAAGAAGTGCACACTCCGGAGGTATATTATTAGGCTAGAAGACTATATAGACTTTTTTTTTATATACATTGGAATCGTAGCTTTGATAACAAGTAGGTCAAGTAATGGCGCAGGTGTGTATAAGTTTCAAATTGTGTAAGAAAATAAGAGTTTTTCTTACATTCAAATGGGCACTGAAAGTAAATAGTTTTTCTTAAATAAATGTGCACTGAAAGACCACTTCAAAAATAACTACATAGAAAATGTGTATATTAGCACCTGTCCCTTCTAAACTCTTTTTTGGCAGATTATACTTTTTTCTTTTTCTCCCATACATTTTCACCATAAATATTTAATTGTTCAAAATTAAAACATTCTGTTTCAAGCTGCTATATTGATTATGCATTTTGCCGTCTGACCTGAGGCAATGTCTGCAGGCTTTTTGTGCAGTAGAAGTTTCTCAGCCAGGTTATCAAGCTACTGGCCCATAAATACTTCCAACAATAGGAAAAAGGCTTCCAGAAGATTAGGAAGGGGAGAATTTCCTAATGTACCACATCTTCATACAAATAATACATCAAGGCCAGCGTTCATTTTAGTGTTGTGTATGTTTTCTGAAGTAATTCACAAGGCAATGCCATGGAATTTTTGAATCTTTGAGGTCAATTTCTCATCTGGAAAAATCTTTCCATTTGCATATAAACATATTCTATTAGTTGTTTTTTTAATACTTTATAAGTGGCTTCATCTGACAGGTGGGATCCATCTGCAGGTACCTGCAGTGGGATCCGAAGCACAAGTTCATCGCAGGCAGCTTCGATGATAAGTTTAGGATGCTCTGTGCCATTCTACCGCCATTTGGGCACATGTAAATTAGGATGCCATAGAACGTCCTACAGTCACAAAGGCGTCAATGAAAAAGATTTCTTGGTGCTGCTTTACTAAATATAGCTCTTTTAAAAAAATAACATACTAGAAAATGCAAGAGAAAAATGTGTTTTTAAAGGTGCCTTTGTTGAGTTTTTTCATGACATAACTATGTGGCTTCATATGCAAAAGAACAACTTTAATTGTTCCATATTATACCATTAGGTGATGCTATAAACAGTATACAGCATAGACAATCTCACAGAGTCTTGACTGCATTTAATAGCTTTCCTGAGCATGTGCTTAGAGCGCATGCACATTGATAGGAAGCTGGGCTACAAGTCTCTCTAGTCATCTCAGATGTGATTCAATCCAACCAAAGGGCATGTGAAATGGGAGCACCCACTCCATGTACATAAAGTGCTATGGGCACATAAAGACACTAGCGTTCAATATTAACAATTAAAATAACACACTAATGATTTTATGTCATAAAAAATTATTTTATTTAATCTCCATATTTAGCTTAGTTCTTTATTAATTTTTCATGCTCTACATTCCCACTGTAAATACTGTTTAGGTGTCAAGCCCCTTTAACCATTGAGAGCCTTTAGTAGAGGCAAGCATCCATTTGTAGTCATAAAATAGCAAACCAAATCACAAATGACATATTGATACAATATCAGTTAAATTAAGCAACTAGAAAATGTCTGGTCACTGGGAAGAATATCCTTTATTTGCATGTGCTGGATATAGTGACTCTGCTTGGAACCCAAGTTTAAGCAACATGTGGCAAGCTCCCTTTCTAGGCCTATTTCCTCTTACTTAAAGTAACACTGAGACCATGTTTTGTCTTCCCTCTGTATTGCTAAAACAAGGCCATTGTATCCACACACTTTAATGTTTTGAAAGCCAGAAGAGTCGTTTTCTTTTACACATGGTACACAGACTAATACTAAAAGCAATGAACTTGGAGTAAGAATATAGTGCCTCTAAGCTTGCCAAACCAGTCCTTAATCCCTGACAGGATTTTTAAACGCAGCCAGGTATGAAAAATGTGTACTGCGGGGCTATACTGAAACCAGTTCAGCCCTTGCAGTGTACATTGTCCCTAAAGAAAACAACAAATAGGGGGCAGAAGGTTGGTTAAGTGATTTCCTCAAGGTCGCTGTGACCTTAAACATCCTACCTCATTTCTTGTACAGCTGGAAATAAAGCAGCATGTTTTACCCATATTCCCTGTGAGTGATTCTTTTTTCCCTAACAGAAAAAAAAAAAATATTGTAACAGGGAAAAAAATAATGACACAGGGAAAGCTAATGCATGTGCAAAATGCAGCCAGTCACTTGGTAAAAAGGCTGGCGTCTTCGCCATTTAGATTTTGAAAAGTGCACAATTAATTACTGCAGATTCTCTCTCATGTATCTAGCTCATGCTGAATTGCCAAAATTGGTCTGTGAAATAAAAATGTATGGAGTAATTAAATGGATATTTATAATTAGAACTTAATAATTTGCATCGGGGACAAACGAGCTCAGATTTGAATCGGCAGTGCATTTAAATTAGCCCCGAAGATAGTGTCATTTCGCGTTTTATAGTCCTCCGCTTAGATTATGAAACAATGGTGTCTGTTACGACTCCCTCATTTTTTTTATTTTTTTTTTATTTTTTTATCAGGACACTGCTTGGCGACTTGCTGCAATGAAAATGTTGGGCAACGCAAAAGTAGCAATAAATTACATGGCAACTGTATTAGAGCCATGATGAAGAAAGTAAAAAGGCTGACCCATAAGACATTTGATTCATCGCTGTACACAGCTCCCAGCACTTGTCTTCATATGGCAAGCACACACTGAGCTTACTTAGCACACAAGAACACTGTAAATTATCACTAGTCAACAGCATTGATTTTTAGTCAACATTTCAATCAGTTTGAAGACGAAATAATACACAACTCATTCAACAGCCTATTAACCAGTCAGCCACGGGACTCAGTAGTATTTTAAAGGTGCCATCACTCAAAAGTGGGATACGTCTCCCACACGTACTGCATTAGACTGATACACAGTAACACAATAATTACCCGCTTTGTGCTCTTTTGAACATGTCACTTCCAAGAAATGTATATTTATGTTTGTTAGAGTTGACACTTTTTTTTTTAGTGGTTGTATCGATGTGGAAAAAGCAAGAAAAAAAAATGAGGGCCGCGCTTAGCAAATAGACTGCCGAGCCAAACATGGTTTGGAATGGGAATAGAGCCTGCATCGTGCCAAGTAATGGTACAGTGGACGTGTGGGTTGTAAACTCTGACAAGGCCCTTTGTGTATTGTCCTATGTATGTCTGTTTTATTGTTTGGCTGGAGAAGGAGATGTTCTGAATTCCAAAAACAGAGCTAATCAGCCGGCAAGGTACACATGCTAAATGGTTCTAAGATTTTTAGACCAGGTTCAAAAGCTGCTAAACCCCATCCATCACCATCTTACCATTATGAAACAAGACAATCTTCTACATATACTCTACTAAGTAAATGTAAAAACAAGTATAATACTCAGAACAGTTACCGTGTCTGTGTCTTCAGATTCATATGGGTCTATTCACTAAAATTCGGGAACCCAAATTTGACTTCTTCTCAAAAATAGCTTCAATCATTTTTCCTCCCATTAGTTTCAGTGGGGAAGATTCAAACCTGCATATTTTTTCTAAGTCAAACTCGGGGGCCAATTCTCAAAATGAAAGTTGACCTCCAAAGTCGAAATTCTTATGACCCAATAGTGGCTGTTTGTTTGTTTGCTTGGTTGTTTTAGTTTATTTTATTGAGACTTTTGAAGTTACAAAGCAGTAGAAGAGAGTATTCTCTAAACTACATCACAATGAGTAAGCAGTGTATTATTTAACTTACAAATGGTAATAACAGTTAGACATACTGCGATGATCTAATGTTAATAATAGGGAACACTTGGGAATACACATCCCCAGTAGCTGTCTTGGTTTTGTAATTCACAACATTGGCATTATATGGCTTTATAGTAAATATGTATGTAGAAGACAACACATGGCCAAACATTGTACAAACTCCATGTGAAACATTTAACTCAAACTAGTAAATGCTGAGACAGTCAACAGTCCAAAAATAGTTACTGCACTTGTATCCAAAGGGACATACAGTTTGGATAAGCATTGGGTCACTATGCAAATTAAATATACCAAAAAAAAGTGGCACACTCGATTAGCTAGATCACAGCAGGGACTTTACATAGTGCAAATTAGGATTATCTTCAAGCAGTTGCCAAGCACAAACATATCTAAAATGTTTCTAGGAGATATGAATGAAGGACTAATTTAGCTTAATGATCCTATTCATAGCACAACCAGAAAACCCCTGCTACTACAGTTGTTGTGATCCAACTTAGCTGAGCATGCTGGGAGTTGTAGTATACTGCAGCTGGCATGTAAGAGATTGCCCATTGCTTAATTGATAAGGTAGATAGCATGCTTTAATTAGTAAATTTAACGTGCTACAAACAGAAGATAAAAATGTTCATCCTATATTACAGGTGGTTTTACCACCATGTCAGGGAAGGTCATATAATAATAACAACCTACACTATAATTCTGTGGTTCCGTATACAGGGATTCACATGACAATACAAGCAGGAATGCAACATGAGGCCTGAGATCTCTATAAATATCCAATTTAAGCTAAAGGGTGGCTCCAATAGAGCACCACATTTTAACAAGATTTGCATTATTATATGATTTACCTGTATTAAACCAGAAAGTGTACACTGAGATATGCTCTCATTTTCATGTATTTCCTGGGAGTGATACAATTGGCCAACATCAAGGGACCTTACTATTACCCAATTTAATGCTATTCATGTTATCTACCTCAGAAAGATGACTGTATGAATCAACCCCACCAGGAACGGAACCTGCAACCCTGAAGATTGCTAGTACAACTGACACATAAGCCCACTGAGCCACCACACCAATTTATTAATATTATCATTATTACTATAATTAGTCTAAGATTATTAGAAGAGTTACAGTATTAAATGTACATTTAAATACAGGTTAATTTAAGCCAGGCCTCCTGACCCAATAACATTTTAGCAATCCAAAAAGTGTGACCTCTGTATACCAAAACACTCCCTCGTGTATGATGTCATAATGCATGGACTAAGTGAAATCAAATTACAAACCCTTATGTTTGCAGGGAGTAATAGGCTCTCACAGGCTTTGGAACATTTAGACAATGTACTGTGTAAACGTCATGCTAAACACATACTATTTGTCGTGTCGAATTCTCCTCTACTCCTTCAATAATTGTTCATTTATAAGTTTGGTTTAAACTGATTATCTTGTGAATATAGTAGAGAGGAACCAACTTTACACAACTGTATATATACATTGGGGGCTCGTTAAATAATAATAACTTAATGAACAGAGAATGATACAGTAATTCCAACCAAAACAGTAACTTGGGAGACATATTTGGTCTTCTTTTACTAGATTTGGACACATTTAATAGTTAACTTTAAATTGTTTTACATCAATCAAACAAACATTGTAAATTAAATCCATTATTAATTGGCTGGAAAAAGAAAATGTAAACATATTAGAAAAATAAAACATTAGGAGTTTGCAACAGTTATGATCTAAAAAGAGCTAAAAATAGCAATTTTAAAGCACATCATTTCATGTATGTAATATACATTTCTTTAGAGTGGTGAGGCAAATTGCAGTATCTTGCAATGAAAATCACAGAAATATAAAGATGATTAATAGGAATAAACAATGACACTTGCAAAATTGCAGCAGTCACAAATCTCTGTCTCGAGGTATGAGTTCCTATATTCCTCATTGAACATGGATTTTATGTGCAGGAAAATAATGTTTAATTAACTGGCTGGGCACTTGGTGCATATATAATACAGATGGAAAGTAGGATCTGAAATTAAAATGAGCATAAGAAAATTACAATGCATCCAAGTAATAGTCCGAAACAGATATATTTGTTTTGTGTTCTGGTTGTTTGCTTGTTTTTTTGGGGGGAGCAGGGTGGGATTTGTTTTGATTACCTATTTTGGGCCCTCCTAATGCTCACTGTAAACACGGAGAGGAATTTACTATTTGCTGAGCAACTGTAAATGTCTTATAGTGTGTCACCACTGAATTGACCACTTACAATCTCTACTTCAGGAGACCTCTGTGCACCCCAGCTGAAGGCAAGCTTCCCCTGAAATTATGCAAACCAGAGAAGCTTGGCCTTGTCAAAGTTGACAAGTTCATGCAGCAAGTTCAGACAAAGTGCCCCCTAGAATTATTTTGATAATCCAGCAAGAGGATATCTTTGAAGAATTCCATTTTCAGGAGTTGTTCTTGGGTTATCTCAGACTAGTCGCTTGTGTCTAGTCTGTTTGGAGGTGTCTTACAGCAGTGGACAATTTGTCTAAATCTCAGTGCGTAGAGGGTTGCATCAATTGCAGAAACTATATGTACTGAGGGTTTGTTTTCCTCTGTAACATAAAAAAAAAAAGACGCCTGTCCTTCTACAGCTTTCCCTGTATAGCTGCTTCATCCACCTTCATGGATTTTGTCTGTGCTCAGAATTTCATCTTGGTTCTGGGGCCTTGTTTTTCCTGCCATCTATATGCTTTTTCCAGTTAGTATCAAGCCAGTAAATATAATGGCACCTGCCTGCGTGGCCAAATGACTGGTCTCAACTGGTTCTCCGAGAACAAAAAAAAACAAAAAAAAATTGAGCTATTTTGTTTTCCTTTCTGCCTTCAGCCACAAGACCTGAGAGACTATGATGAACAGTCAGCAGGTATAAAAAAAAATATTGAATGCTCTTGGGCTATGACACTTTCTCATCAAAACCCTGGACTTCATCCAAGTTCATCTGTTAATGGACGGCATCATCCCACCCCTTCCCCCCCATCTTTTCCTACACGGTCGCCAGAAAGTTTTTAACCTATTCCCTGCCAAAAAAGACATACTATGAGCTATAGACCTAAGTAACGTACTGTGTGCTTCACTCTGGGCATCAAAGAGGTTAAATCCCCAACCTTTGGAGCAAGCCGTACTTAAGTTACAGTAATGTAAAAGCCACTTACACCTTGCATTGATTTGTAACTTTCATGTCATAATTTCAAACACGTCAAGGGTTTTTTTATATATTTTTTTGGGAGCATTTAGGGCTTGAAGTAATGCTCCAGATGGCATTATATCAAATAAAACGGAATCTGCAATTACTTTCTTCAAGGTGTATTCCATGGGGGAAACATAGATATGGCATCTAGACAATATTAAGCCGGTTGGGAGACAAAATGTGTTTGGTTTTTTTGTCCTATATATATTAAATGTGTGAATTTAAAACGGGATTTAAAAAGGATTTCATGTGAGGCAGTTAACATGCATATATGCATTGCTTGATATGTAAATCATTGCACTACTTTAACCCTGTGTGAACCATGATGGTATGTTCCCAGCAGTGTTAAGTGACTTTTTTTTTTTTTTTTTTAGCCTTCAATGCTCCCACATCTCTGAAGCCCCAGCAAACTAGACACTGATTATGTCTGTGCTTTCCCTTTTTCTATTCAAGATAAACAAAGTGCTTTAAGATCAGGGCACTCCCTGGGACCCTTGACAAAGCAATCTATCATTCTGTCTGCTAAACCTGTCTGGCCACACTAAGACTAAAGAGGCTGAATCTCTCGGTGTACAATTTTTCCATTGTGCTGCTGGCCTATTAGAACTTAGTCCTTTTATTTGCCACTTTCTCCAGAGCAGATGTGATGGACCACTTGGCCTAAGCTCCTCCTCGTCCAGACAGGATTGTTGAGGGGGGGAAAAAAAAACTTGGGAATTTGTAAGTAAGACATGGTCAGAATCTACAGAGCACAAAAGGCAGTCAACTCTCCTCCTTGTTTTTGTGTTCTCACCTCCACAAAACAAAATACTCACTATTTATCACAGTGTGCTTTTCAATTCTGGAATCCTCTATGGCCATGACTGCGTAATGAATCAGGCAAACCACAAAGAACCTTAATGCTTTTGAGAACCGAAGATAGGAAAAGGGTATTTTGTGGTTTGCCAGAGCAGTGGGGGCTATTCACTAAAAGGTGAACTGTGCTGAACAGACACGTGAAGAACCATTAATAACTTAATTTGAGAGATAGGCACAGCTAATAATCTGCAGTTCATTTGTGAGTTCACCACTTTTCACTTTGCAGTAAATGGACCATCGTGTGTTTTATGGTTG
The DNA here is from genome assembly GCA_036172795.1 of Pelodytes ibericus. NCBI lineage: Eukaryota > Metazoa > Chordata > Amphibia > Anura > Pelodytidae > Pelodytes > Pelodytes ibericus. Next base: position 50,026,211 of record CM069862.1, on the reverse strand, counting down.
ACCAACAATAAGCATCCTCAGGCCATACCAGTTATGTAGTGATTCCTGGGATTATTCAAAGGTCTGGGGCACTGAAATCTTTATATTCCTCTGGGGGCTGAAAGAACACTAGCCCCCCCCGCACACCCCCAAAAGGCTATGTGCAATAAACTGGTTAGACCAGGCATGTGTAATAATTTGCAACACCAGCATTTAAAGTGTATTGCTATCAAAAAGTTGGTATGTTCTCTTAGAGTAATAAAAGTAATACACACACACACACACACAAGTAAACACATATGTATATGCTTACACTACATATGAGAGATTAGCATGAACTTTGAAAGTCGTAACATACTAAACATGCTCCAAATGTAATTCCAAAACTAATGTGCATGAACCATTGTTGCAATTGTCAAGAGTAAAATGGAAAATATATGAAAGGTTGTTAAGGATGATGTGTGCAAATGCCAATTCTTTCAGCAGCCAGTGAAGACGGTAGTGCCATACTTGTTTGGCCTAGCACGTGTTTGTTGATAACATGTCGTCTAGCGCTTGACAAAACCCTCGCTTCAGTCCCAAAACTTAGCCAAAGACAACACAACATTTTTATTTTAAGGCACGGTTGGATAAGCAAACTTATGTTATTACAAGTCACGTGAAGTGCTAGCAGTTATTGAACTTAAGATTTCCCTGCATTTCACATGATATATCCAAACGCACTACACAAGTCTTCGTGTGTCTATGCCAGCTGACTGATTTCATGCTAACTTGACCAGTTCTTACTTTTTCATTGATATTCCTTAAACGTCTATGTGAATCTCATTAGTAACACCACAGACGGAATTCATTTTTTTTACATGTAATTCTTAACTCCACAAGTGCCAAGGTAAATATACATTTAGCAGAAGAATTGTAACTGAGATATGACAGATTATTCCACATTCCTGGAAAACTGACCCTCTTATTTGTCAGAATTACAAACAAATGGAAATCATTTGTTCTTTGATCAGAGGTGGGTAACTCGCTTCTGTTTTTTTGGGGGGGGTTTGGGTTGTACCATTTTCAGACAAGCAGCCTTTCAAGTGCTCTGTTTCCAGAGCAAGATAAAGTACCCTTGGGCTATGAATGTTCGATGTGTATGTAACTATACAACCAGTAGAACCCTAGGATGCTGATATTTGGTTCCCATCACAGCTATGGTGAAAAGTAAAAAATAGGTGAGTCAGAAAAACTCTCCACTGGTCCATCTTTCCAATGTATGATTATTGCAGTTCACTTGATTATTCCCAGTTCACCACAGTTAATGTTTCACTGTCCTCCCAACAAAACTAGCTCATATGTTGTCTACTTTTAATCGACAATAAGTGACTGCACATCCTAATGCACGCATTGTTATATCATACACATATGGCACTTAAAGGGTTTCCTGCAAATTATTCATTTTTACTTAAAAGCAGTCTCAGTAATGGCAACTATCATTTAAAATTGATAAAATGGTGCTGTGATCTTTGAGCCCTGGTATCCTCCCTCTGGTGTGCCCCTGCTTTAACACTGGTTGTTTTAGTGTGACACCTCTGCTTTCTACAGCAAGTTCCCCCCTTAGCGTCTCACTTTTATTTTTACTTTATGGTTATTATACACCGTTTGCCAGCACAATAAAAACTGGGACTGTTAGCAATAACTGAAAAAGAAAAAAAGCTATAACCTCTCCATAAAACATATCTCATAGAGCCTAGGCGTTCAACTGCGGCCCTCCAGCTGCTGCAGAACTACAAACCCCATAATTCTCCACCAGCATTCTAGAATGGCAAGGAATTATGGTACTTGTAGTACAAAAACATCTGGAGGGCCGCAGTTGGACGCCTTGGTCATAGAGTGTTAAGCAACCAGTGTTAAAGCAGGGGACACAGAGGAGGATATTAGGCCTCAAAGGTCACAGCATTAAACCACAACACTCCACAGTTACAGATCACTTAATTTAGAAAAGAAGGTTTATTCAATTAAAGGAAAGCGTACTAAGTAGGCTACTGGTGAGCTTTGATCTTAGAACGTTTGCTCTTAAAGGAGCAGTTTCACTTATTTTCTGTGTAGTGTACTTATGTTTAATATATGTGAATTGTTCTCCTGCAGTTTTACATTGAAAATTATTTCACTGGGGTTTCTGAATTCAGCAACATCCAATCAGGAGGGGGTTGGAGAGATAGGCAAGAATGTTTCTATAGCAACAGTATCAGATCTATTACATCATTTTGTAATAGTGTTTAGGTGAAAAAGTGAAAAGACAGACCTGTTTCTTTTCCTTTAAATAATAGTACTTATCTAAATATATTTTTTGGGACACTGTAGTTGGAACCGCCCCTATTACTTACCCAGCTGACAACTCATGAGTGCTGCCATTTATTGCTGAAAATATAAAAGGGAGTTGTGGTTTGAGTTGTTTAATGAGTTACAGAAACACTTTGAACAGACTGCTTAAAAACTGCAGGATTTCAAAACAAACGGTTTCTTCCTCCCAAATACACCATCTTTAATGCAGGACACATAGCACTTTCCACTGACCAAGTTATAGAATGCAAACTGGAGGAGAGAACTTGTAGATAACTAAAAGCAGAGGACCATGTCTCCCTATCCTGCTTTCCTCTAACATGTGTAATACCTTACACCCCAACAGTAATAATAAGAACACAAAGTGGTTATTCCATCAGATACCATTTACGCTGACCGATACAAGGTTGGACAGTTAAGGTTTTTTGATCATTTTGAAATGGTAAACTATCCATTAGATTTCATCATATCTTACTGAATCAATTACATCAAGAAAATGATAGTGCGTGTGGAATCAATTATGCATGTTCTTGGCCAGAGACCAAAGGCTATGGAGTCGAAGAGGGCAGAATCGTTCGACACACACAAATAAAAAGCCCCTGGATTTCACAGATGGACCCCATCAGTTCGTCTTACTGCCTAAAAAGTTCATGCAGTTAATAATTTATTTGTGCTCTGGATACTGTTTCCCAGCTGAATATTAACAACTTTGAACTGAACTGTGCTTTTACTACAATACAGTGGAGAGAAGGACAGTACTAGGTCCCTTTTGAGGTTAAAACACATTTTGTTTAAAAAAAAAAAAAATATCATCTCAACCGAATATCCTGTTTCCCTTCAAATGTTCCATTCCTCTTATCCATGTCTCTAGTTGCGGGGTTCTGACAGTACAGAAAGCCATATGCTTTTTTGGCTTTTAGATAAAGATGTGTGAGATGATTCAAATAACAATGAGCCATTGTTTTGAAGAGTGGTTTTACATTTTTCGAGCAAGGTGAGGCAGAACGTAGCTGTTCTTGAATGCAAAATATTGATTAAATTACATCGAAAAGCCAAAGACGGGTGTGTGTTCGTCTGCCCGCAGTTAAACCCGTCAAGGTCAAATAAAAAGGTAGTATTTAAATACAGACTTACTAAACATATTTAACATAAACAAACAGTTTTCTTTGTTCGAATTTTAGTGATTTTAAATAAGACCAAAAAAAAAATGATTTTCTGTGGTTTGTCAAAATTCTTCCCTTTTGCTCACCATAAATCATGCAATTTACCTTATCCTGGTTTCTAATAAATCTTACTCCCTCTTTTGTAGCTCTTGGACAAGAGTTTATCACTACCGGCCAGCTTGCATACTTAGAGTCACATGTTTAGTATTACCCAGATGAGGTACTGTTTAGGGGATGACTAAGGAAGCAGCCTTAGGTGTAGCCTACAGAGGAGAATATTACTGCCTTGTACATGGGACTTCTTGAAAACAAACAGGAATTAATAACTATAAATATCCCAAAATCACATCATTACGTTTGGGGTTTTTTCATTAGTGTGTGTAGATCAGGTATGTCCATTGTGTGGCCCACGGGCCAAATGCAGTCCATTGCACAGCAGTAAAATTGGTAGACCCCTGGTATCACACAACTTCTGTTTTGTTACAGATCTGGTGTATTCTTTTAATTCAAAAATCTTTAACTTGGTTTAGTATATTAAGCTCCCTTGATCTGAGTTTATATTTAACCATTCTAACGACATGACTACATTCTACCCTTTTTTTTTTTGCAGGTTTCAGACACAATTCTGTCTACTATACTTTGAACCAAAGAAAAATACGGGACCCAGCACTCAATGAAAAAAGTGGGAGTTTATTCAAGCCTGAGGAAAACCCGGTAGGGTTGAAACGTCGCCTGCGTCTTAATAAACTCCCACTTTTTTCATTGAGCGCTGTGTCCCGTATTTTTCTTTGGTATTTTGGAGACTTGGGTGACGTCTTGGCACCTTGGCACCTACATTGCTGTGCGGATCCGTATCTATCTGTTTTTTACTATACTTTGAAGACCAAACAAAATTGGACCCCTAGACTTGAAATCGAGACAAAGATGTTTTCATTAAGATGAGGTGATTGCGATGGTTTGCATACAATAAGAGTGACTGATTTTAACAACCAAAACCCAGCATCAGTTGATGATGAATGATTCTATAGGATCGGGTTTTATATCTTGGAATATAGCAGCAGAGAGGCAACAACCCTAAAGTATTCCGTCTCACTATTGTCAAATTGCTTACAGCTTAACCTCACTGCCTTTTTTGCCAAGATCAATTCAACTGAACCGCTGGGAAGGGTGGGGGGGGGGGAATCTCCATTTTTGAAGGAATGTCTCCCCCAAATGGGAACAGTTTCATTGTACATTTCACAAACTGTACTTAACATAAAAGAGAAAACTGATAATAAAACATATTTAATTACTGGAGGTTAGGCTAGTAATTCCTCAATTCACTAAAGGAAATTTGGCAAGGAGATGTATGATTCTGTTGCTTTCTACCTCAGCATCTGAGGGATAGAAGCCACTGAGGCAGCTAATACACAAAACATGATCAAAAGTGATTAACAACAGCTTCATATGCAAATTACATTAATGAAGGAGTGCAAAGTCATCATGTAAATTAAATATGTCAAATCTCTTGGTGAACTTTCACTCTTGAGGAGAAAAAAAATCAGTATTTTATTATTATTTTTCCAATTTTTATTTTTTTTATATCATCAATTTCCTTAGACTTAAAAAAAAAAAATCTTAAGAATCCTGGTGCTATAAACAATTTTCACCTTTTTTTTTTTCTCCTTCAGCAGGCTGACAGGCTAGCCTGATGTGTGCTGAATGCACATGTTAATAAGCCAATCAAAAATGCAAAACAATTCGCAATTACTGGAAGGACCTAATGGTCATTAGAATTTACAACTAGGTAATGAACTAGAGTCTGCCCATACCATGCATATTCATAAAGCAATTTAGCCTTTGAAGATTAAAGCAGTGCTTAAAATTCAAATGAGCTTTAGCAAATTATCAGTAAAATTCATCCAAAAAGCACAGTGCTGCTTGTCCCATGATTTTCTTATTTAGATTTTTTTTTTTTCTCTTTTAATGGCAAACCTGCGGGGCCTTCTGTATGGAGAGGTGCTGATGAGGCCAGAAGGCACGACTGCCCCAGGCCTGAAATATTTAAGTTGCTTCACTGGTATATATCACATGTTTTCGTACTGAAAAGGCCATTTAACTCATTGAGTGCGTGATGGGTTTATGGAGCCCACTTTGCAAGAAATGTCTTATTCCTAGGATCATCAATAGGACCTGCAGAATTAAACACATCACTGACTGAATCAGTACCTCAGTTTTCCTACAAGGGGTGACAGATCAGGAATGTATCTAGGAACATTGGCGGTTTAGTGGCCTAAAAAAATGTCACATTTTTCTTCTTGTGAGGGCAGAAGGGTGATATAAGGCAACTGGGATGGGAGTGGGCCAAAATGTGTAGAGCTAGTCACAACAATAGAATGGTTTTGTCTACAATACCCAACAATATGAGCCAATGGTTGGCAAAACTAAAAACTTCTTAGCTCCTTCTGGACAAGACAGGTCAATTCTAGAAGCATCTTTTATATTTGATTTTGTAGTGACATTGAGAGGTGAAGAGAATGGAGTCCTTTTACCTTTTTATTTTGCAGGGGCAACAATCACCCATCATATTCAGGGGCGCTAGCTCAATTTGGGTAATTAACCACATATTGTTTGCAAGCAAGAGAAAATGGTGAGTATTAGGAAGTGGCAGAATGGGAAAGAAAATTAGGCAGAGGAGGCAAGTAATGTTACAACTTACCAATTCCAAGACCAAAATGACCTGCAATAAGCTATCAAACTAGGGACCTCCTTTACAAGAGTTGACATATATTGATATAAGTGAGTATTGCAACACATCATGGCCAGAATCTGGCCTAGCAACAGACCTGAGGCTGCAACATAGTTTACTGTGTTCTACTTTGATTTAAAAAAAAAAACATGTAACTGGTGTAACACCAGCTAAAATACATGTGTGTTAGTGACTTTTCAAAAGATAGAACCTGTTTGGGACCCAGAAACCTCTCCCCTTATTCCCGATAGACTCAGAATGCGTGGGGTATGTAAGTGTATCACAGAACTTCTCAGCAATAAAACTGACCATGCATGTTTAATCGGAACTTAATGTGTTTCTAAATGTATTTGTGTAAATAAAATATGCTGGTCTCATTCTGAATTGCTTAATTAAGTACATAAATAGCTATAAATAGCTAATTAAGTAACCTATAAGTGGTCGCTAAAGGCCTGTACCCAGCCAGATCTCCTTAAAAAAAATGTCTCCCTCTGTGCCCATTTAATATGTTGGGAGTTATACAGAGGGAATAGGTTGATGAGAATAGAAATTGGTCCAGTCTTCCACATATACACATAATGTACCAATGGTGAATGCTTTTGTCACTTAATTTACCCTTGTGATGATGAAATATGGTCTATTGGGTAAAATCCAGGCCTGTAGTTTTTTGCACATTACCTAAGAATGTGTTAATTATGTATCGGTTCAGATAACAGTTTTCCGACTGAACTCATTTTTGTCAATATAATATGTATTATTTTATTTGTACGCACATCTCATACTACTTCACAATAGTTTGGTGGCTTATTACCAGATTTAAACAAAGGTGATATATATCTATGCCAGTAAAAATCGCACTGACTGCATTAATTCTACATCGACATCTTCAGTCATACAGATTTGACATCTCACTAACCATGCTGAGTTATTAAAGAGACGCCATCTTGTTCTTAGGCAGCATGATGTTCCTCTTACACTGAATATTAGCGGGATTTCTAGTGAGAATATCCTTCCTCCAAACTGCACTGGGTTTTTCTGTGTGACTGACACCACATAGGTTTTGATAAGGTGCAACTGACTCGCATGTAACCATGTTTTTATAGCAAAGGAACAGGGTGCGTTTCAGGGAAGTGAAACACCAGTTATCTCTTACTTGTATCTTTAAATACCAGCTGTGGTGGATCTTGGGCTGACAAACGTAACCCAGTGTGTCAAACTGCATTTTGGAAACTGGGATTTGCATGTGCCAACCAAACCATGTGAGACAAAACCAGTTATGAGGCCTTCTAAGTTCTGCTTCACTAAATATTTTTGAAGAAGTAGCAGTATCAATCAATTTCACATTTTCTAAACAGTGTTACGTGCCTGCTCATATTAATCCTGACTGTTGTGTGATCTCGTCTGCCAAAACAGGAGGCACTCATAATAAGAATTAATTGTTACGTATTCTTTTGAACCTACATTTTTGTGCCTTATATTTTTTATAAATGAGGCTTTCAGTTCTGACATGTGCTATGAAGATCAGTTGCCTCTTCATACATATTGGTATTAAGTCTATGTAATTATTCGTGTAGGTGCCAGAGGAGAAACTATGGAAACACACAAACAAAAAAAAGTAAATAAAAATAAATAATATTTACAAGGCGGCTTATCAAATCAGCTGTATCACCAAAGCATGTGAAGACTTGAGGTGTAACACACTATTTGAACATGCAATGGAGTTGGACCTAGTTATGTTGAAACCAGACCATAAAAGAGGCCTCAGACCCCAGGTTTCTTTTTTTTTTGTTATACAAAATAAAGAATCGAAATGGGCCATCACTATTTCCATTTTAGTAGCCATCATTTAGTGGTAAATTTGTCATTTTCAGCAACATTTAGGAGTTTGTTAAAAAATGTACCATTTATTTCACCTCAGATCAGGAAGACATCTTCCTGTAAAACCCTTTGGGGCCTACCTATTCACCCCCTGTTTCATACACCTTAATTATTGATAAAGTAACCCCATAGAATAATATAAGACACTGTATTGATCTTGTATGATGCAGAAGAGCCTGATTTATTTCTTTATAAAAGCCTTCGAAGGATAGAATTCCATTTATTTTATTGTTTGCAGTTCTTCAGACAGAACCATTTTACTGTCAGAGGTTTGTGCGATTTTAACTGATGGCTTCTTTATTCAATCTATTCGTTAATTATTACTCTGTCGTCTTTCATAGTTACATGGTTATACCCCATCAGTGCTGGGCTACAAGATGAACAACATTAGGAGCTTGTAGACCAATACTCATCAGCAAGAAACTGAGCACCTTTCTAAAATACACTTCAGTATTAGACTGTAAGCTTGCTTGAGCAGGACCTTCCTCCTGTCCCAGTATCTCACCTCTGGTTTGTTTGTTTCATTTACCCACTGTACAGCACTGCAGAATATAATATGCGCTTTATAAGTCAATATTAATAATAATGATAACAATATTGAAGGAGGGCACACAGAAGCGTTCCTCCTGAGCGTGAGCTGTGGTATTCTCTAATCTCACTCAGTGGCAGACATTCTCACTAATTAGTGGCCATACATTTGAATCATACACTTACACATCATAAGATTTCCATTAAAATGTGATTTGTTTGATAGAGAATTCCCACATCTCATGCATCATGTATCATTAGAAGACACTGACTGGACTAAACAATACACTGCTGACTAATATGCAATAAACCTTTTTATTCCTAATTCCCAGTGCCCTCTGTTTGAAGAATGCATGAACTGAATGGTTTTTAAGGTTTCACTGGCTAAGATTACCAATGAAATGCTCCTATTATCTAAAACGTCGACGTATTTTTGTTTATTTTTACAAATATCTGTTTTCCACAATTTTTTTATGTAACATATAATGAAACACAGACATAATTGCACGGAATATTCCCTACATCGGAAAAAAAAAAAAAGTAAAAGGATGCCGTTTACAATCTAATGACAAAATATGAATTACGGTAATTACAATTGGAGAGAAAAAAATACAGCCTCGCAACATAACATTGTCAACGCTTTTTGCCTCATCAGCGCACAATATTTTGAAACATATCCCTCTTCCCTACCATGTTTATGCAGTGTTGCGTTTAGACATGTTTGCAAGCACTTGCACCCATGTTTAACCATTTGTGTGCCAGAGTGGAACTCGGAGGGTTACACCAGTCTCTTTAAATGACCAATTTGGTTTGACATCAACTCTCTACCAAGAAAAGAAAAAAGAAAAAAAAACTTTTTTTTTTTTCTTTCTTCCAGACATCTTTGTCAGCCACAGGTCTGTGTTGCATACAATCCTTCCTCATGGTAAACTTGTTTGTACAAAGAGCCAGAGCCTAGCCATAGTTTACATGGAATCTATCAGAGCCAAGACAAAAGACTACAGACAGACAATAGCTTGCAATGCAAATGCATCTAGAAGGGGCCACAATTCTTAACCTGCCAAAAACGTTTCCCCTTTTTTTTTTTTTTTTTTTTTTTTTGCAGTGTCTGCAGAAAACTAAAGCAGTCCTTACCAGGGGAGGAGAAGAAAGAAAAATGTCACAAAGGGAGGTTGAAATATTTCTAAAAATTAAGCAATTAACTTTTCGGCAGAATTCAGCAAGCGATCGTGATAGACTGTTCTGCATAAAAAGCAGGAGTCGTGATCCTCTATCTCAGACCCACGGCCCGGCACAAAAGAGGCAGCCTCTGTACAATGCCTGCTGTCAGCAAGTGAATTATTTTTATACAGGAATTTTTATCTCTATTGTACAAACAAGTATGTGCCTGTGCTGACTTGTTAAGCAAGCCACTTGTATGTGGAATAAGAAATGCTTTTTTTTTTCCCCCGCTGCTACTAGTCACACAGCCTTAACATCAGAAGGAAACATACTCTTTGAAGCTCCTGCAATGTTTTAGTTAAAAGCAGTTGTTTTTCAGGAGTGAAAAGTTTTTTTTTTTTTTTTTTTATCAGAATTTAATTTTATTTTATTGCATTTTTTTATATACATATAATGAAAATGCTTTCCAGATTTGAATGTGCATACGGGTTGGTGTTACACTTTGTTTTTCTTTCAAAAACCGAGATCCTTTCCAGTGTAACAGACTTCTTTCTTTCTTTTTACATCCATGCTCTTAATCATATCCTATTTAGTGTACTCAAATTAGTAAAGGTTTTTCCCTGGGGAACAAAAAATGTAAGATATTTTTCTTGCAAAATTCCAACATTTTTTTTGAATGAAAAGGAAAATTATAAATATATCATCTCGCTTCCATCAGGTTTAAGTGTTTTGCCTGCCAAATAATACAACAGAGGTATATCCCATGCACATTTTCTTTATGGCCTTCATTAACCATTAGCTATATACTGTCTGTTATTATACATGTGTATATATATTATACACATATAATGTGTGTGTTTTTAAATGTTATTCTGGGAATTCTTCCACATATACAAAATGCTGGTTTTGTTTTTGATGCTACAACTGCTTTTTAAGATAATATGTCAATTTAGATAATTAAGGCAACTAGAATATTGTAAATTAAACTATTGTCCCTTGTAGTATTTTTATGTATGTGTAAATTAATTGCACATTTAAGTTATTGCATTAAAAAAATAAGTTTGGCAGATGACAAACTGTAGATTGTATTCTAATAATATAATAATAATATTCTATCTAATAGATATTGAACAATTCATTTTTATCCTTGGTGCCTTTCTGACGTAAAAATATATTAGCATGTACCCTTTGAAGGTGTGTATCTATATGTGTGTTCGTATGTACATTTAGGAAATATGATATTGTGTCTTTTTTTTCACGAGCATGTCTTTCTGCTAGGTCACCTGTGTAAGGGAATTTTTGTTATTTGGGGGAGTTTGAAAGCTAGTCGCTAAATATTTTTCAAAGGTGAACCAGAAGTCATGGCAAAACATGAAGAGCAACTATCTGTGAATTTCATAACCTCATCCACACAATGTACACATCTACAATATACTGTCCTCGCTTGCACTATTGTGAACGCGTATTTAGCATAAAAGTTTCTAAAGTCCGGAAAGGGTTTTGATATATCGCTCTGCAGTGCTGCTATCTGAGTTTGTAATTATATCTTCCTAATATAAACATGTTGGCCAATGAACAATACCATTTGTTGTAACCTGGAAAACCACTCTGTATATAATTGGCGGCCTAGAAACTCAAGGAGGCAACAAAAAGAAACCATTAAATATGACATATGCATACTTCCAAAGCCTCTGCTGGTTGGTATTCTCAGTCTAGACTAAGCCAGGATGAATATGTACTCTGTATCTTTGATATGGCTTTGTCCTATTAAAATATTCAATTGTATTGTCTAAAAGGCTGCCCATAGTCTGCTATGAACACACCATATGCAGCAGTCTGATTGACAGTCATTTGTCCAGCTAACACCCTACATCATTCCACGCCATAGACAAGCCTCCATTATGACCCAATGTATCTTCACAAGAGCAAAAGACACTGTAAAAACACTGTCAACGCTCTTTTAACTAAGCAAACTGGATAGGGTGAATTTGTTCAAGTGTGTTTTATTATAAGCATGCCTCTTTCTTCTTTGTACACTCTGTTAATTTGGCCCATCTGCCAACGAAGATGTTCTGCCTACAAAATGGGCATAGTGATAAAAAAAAAAAAAAAAAATCTCCTTCCCACCACTAAACAAAGGAAAGAAATGCCTGCAATAAAAATGCAAACGCTTTAGTGTTATTGGGAGGTGTTTTGAGGATACAGCATACAAATTGAGTAGAAAAATGCCATGGGCCTTAAAGAGTTAACGGGATTATTTAACAAGAAATTAACCTCGATCCCCCTTTAGCCCCTTTTTTTTTAGGTCATTGCTTCTTCTCTTTTTTTTTTTTTCTTTTTTTTTTTTTTATAATTCAGTGATCTGCTGTTTACAACCCAAAATTGCAGAATTTTAAAACAACCCAATATGAATCTATGAAAAATCTCTGCTGCTGCTGATGTTACAGAAGCTGAAAAAAAAAAAAAAACAAGGGGAAAAAAAAAAAAAAAAAAAATGAAAGAAAAGGTCATTTCACCGGCTGGCACAGATAAAATAGGAAACAGCCATATTGAACATTTTAACAACACTGTCATTTACACTGGGCTAAGGATTGTACAATTCCCTGAGCTGGCTGCACATTACAGTTTCAGCATGTAGCTGTGTACAGCTCTATTACAGGAGAAAGTGAGTAGCACATTAAGATTCCGGTGTTGTATCTGCCAAGAAATTTGCATGCACTGATCTAAACTCACACCTTAGGGCCGCTCCAAGGTGCAGTAACTTTGCTTCCATTTCATACACAAATGAAGAATCTACATTCCATACTGCAAGTTTAAGGCTCTGACCTTAGAGCTCCTGAAACTTTTCCTCTACAAGTCCAGCTCATGGCCACCTGGGAGACAACAAATCAGCTTAATGGAAACATTCACTAAGTCCCTGTCCCTAGATGAACAGTAAAATCCTTTCCAAATTTTTCGGAAAATGTTCGGTGGATTTATCCCGACAGCTACATGCAAAACAACTAAACAGATAACAAGGTACATCAATCTCGAGATACTAAAAGGGAACTGAAAAACACAGCAAAGTCACAAACAGACAATGTGTGTACTGGACCGTGCACCGTCCAAAGGCCTTAAATTAGATTATGTACAGGTGCATTAAATATGATGTTTCTTTATTGTTGCTAATGAAGTCGTCAAGCTGTTAACTGTTCGGTGAAAGTGAAACTCTTCATATTTATTCTTATTTCAGTAAGGATTGTTACGTAGCTAGAGAAAAAAACATTTGTGCGATCGAGCCATAAAGTAATCATACTGCCCCTTTAATTAGGGATGTTTTGTTAAAAAATAAACGCACTGTGAATGGTTTTGCTGATTTTAGCATAGACCTATTGATTTCTGTACATTTTCCTTCCTAAAATATTATATATACATATATATATATATATATATACACACATATATACATACATGATGAATACATATCAAAATGTAACAAATTAGGAGATTCAACTCTGCCATGGACATAAAAAAAATCACTATATACATATTGCTTAGGGATGACCATAAACTATCCTTATTGCTGGAAAATGTAATACAGATTATAGCCCCGTCCAGGCAACTCTGTAGGGTCTAAACTCCCAAAACAATTACAAATCAGTCCAATAATTTTCAGCATGTATCTCATTACATCAATACATGGTACAGATGGAGTCTGCCAACAAGAGAGTACAAAACTAAACAGCACAACAAGTACTAAAGTAGACTGGGATCTGTAATCTGGGAAACTGTGTATGTCAGGTGTGCATCCGGGTGGAAAAAAAGAGAAGTTAACACCACATTCTTATCACCCTACTGCTAGCATACCCACATACACAAACAGATCTTCAATCAGCAGACAGAAAATAAAGATCCTTGGTGATTAGATCTCATAGTAAGTGGTGGCAACATGCCAGGCCCTGTCCAGCTTGAAGCTAAGTGTCTTTATCGCACAAAGCTGGTACTACTGCATACAAATGCCAACTACATTGTGGGCAAACCTGCGCAGAAGATGCCTTTGCTATATTTTGTGACATTAACATCTATTTATATACCGTCAACAGTTTACATAGCGCTTGGTACAGCGCATAGAACAGAACTTCATACTACAATAGACGAACAAAGACACACTGATACATGAGGTACCTATATCTATAAAAAAAATTCCCATTAGTCACTTTATAAAAGAAGCGCTCGACCCAAATGCACTTATTATTGTTTAATATAAAGATTATTGATCCTGCTTCAGCTAGATTCTTATTATCTGTTAATACTCCATAAGAACATTTTGCTTAAGCGAAGAAGAATAAATAAAAACCATCTATAACCCCCCAATGTACACGAATCAGCTATTACTGGTATATAATCATCAGACCTCTCTCTGATGTCGCTCCTTCTAATCTACAGCACGACATTGTATCTCAGGACTAAAAATCACAGTTCGGGGATAATGTGACATCTACAATGTAAAAGCCGCTAATACTTTTCAACCTCCTACTGTGCCCAAAGTGTGTAACTGTGTAATACGACCGTCACAATAACTTCATTGCGACTCCCCAGATTCCACATTCAGTATTTTATTCAATGGGTCAAGTATAATGTCAGAATATTCTTGCAGTTTCCAAGTAACCTACATCTGAAATGAACCTTTGTATACTCAAATCAGACCTGCAGATTGATTCATTCAAATATGTATAGCATCTTCCAAAGCCAGCGATTTTTAACTTAAAACACACTAACGGGACAAACAAAAAATATCTTGCAAATGCAGCTCATTTATATAGGTTGCCTATTTATCAGTTAAGATATGCTGCATAGATATCAGCGTGGATAATCCTACTAAGGGCAGGAAACGAAAGGTTAACTGTAAAATACATGTTGAGTTTTAAACCCGGTAGAATAATTAGGGTTTGGGCCTCTTCCAGATTGTCTGTATTTATTGACTTATTATTGTGCTAGTAATTCCTTTTTAAACTTGTAGCATGTTCGGTAATTAATTTAACTCTTAAAGCCAGCAATACACCTCAAATCCTGAGAATTTCAAACAACCCCATACACTACTCTGATTGTGTGTACAAACAGACACATATCAGACATATCAGCTTCTTGTACAATGTGCCTTAGCAAGATATACATCAAGGGCCCACAGGCCTACTTAGTCACAGGTACACTGTATCAGGACAACAAAAAACCCATATTAATTCAATCACAGAAAAACAGAAACCTTTTTTTCCCGACAAAAAGCATGTTGGGCTTCATCATATTTAACACAAGGGGAATAACTCAATAATTTAAAAAAAAAAAGTATATAGAATGGAATAGGTTGTGGGCTTTGGTTCAAAAACTGAAAGTGTATCTCTGGGCTAGTGTTTGTAAAAAAAAAACATGACATTGAGTATTAATTATTACGCTTATGAATTTATGCACATATATATAAAAATAAAAAAAATGCCCCACTGGCAGAATAATACACTTAAAACACCAGATTCACTCTAAAAGATACAAGGGTGCTACAAAACTCATGCATGCCAACATTAACCAAGTGAAAGAGAAAGAGAAGGACTATACTGAATTGAAGTTGGTCTTTACTTATTTAAATATATGTAATACACAACAAAAAGGACTTTATAATGCCATTCCTACTTGACGTGAGTGTTGTACATACATGGCAAATAAATAGTTAACCACCAAAGGACAAATAAAGAATTTGACAATTTATCACTTTTTACTTGAGGAGTTAAATGGGTACTGTTAGAAGAAGTAATTACATGTAGAAATTCGCAGAATCCAATATGTGATTATAAGACTATTACAGTACAATATAGTCTATTGCAATAACATTAGTTGGTACAATATTATGTAGCATGGTTAAATGTATGTCAGCATTGAAATGATTTACATTCACTATGAGAGTCTACTGTGCAACAAACATTTGTAATGGGGCCAGACCAATGGACAGCAAAAACTACAGCAAATGGTGTATTTTCAAACTATTTTGATCTATAATTCTCATTTGTCTTTTAATTGGTTCTGTATTTTAGGAAAGCAAAGTTGGGTTGGTCATGCATAGTGTTTATCTATAATTTTAATGATTGGACATCTTTAGCAGCTAAATCAAACTTTACTCCTATTTCAAAAGGATAGAATAAAAACAAAAACCTCAAAGTTCTAATAATAACTTAGACAACACTCCACTGGTGAGACATATACATATAATCATGCTTTAATATGCTCTATACATCCAGACCCTCAAAGTCATCTCTGAGAATTGACTATGCCAGCTTATAAAGCTTCCTGGTCAGTCCAGGAGCACTCCCAGCACTGGAGTGAATTACAATCATGTAACTTGACAAAAGCACCAAAACTCTCTCTTTTCTTGGCCTTTAAATGGGAAGATGTCAGGTTCTCAGTTTCCAATTAGGAAATGAAGATCATTTTTGTCTTGTGTATACATAGCAGGATGTGCTCTGTAGTGATCCAATTTCTACACCTGAAAGCATTATTATGGGATATATTTCCACTTTGAACATACGATTACAGAGAACATCACTTCAGCAAGCTTTGCCTGTAACCTCCCCAAAAACTTGCTCCCAAAATACCCATTAACCTGATGATGCTTAAAAACATAGTCTCAGAAAATGTTGCATAGGATACATTTTATCAGACCCCCAAGGTAACGTTTAGAGGCCTTGGTGGGCTCATATCAGGGAATTCAGACATTGTCTGGCTAATTATTTATTAAAGTAAATTAATTTGTTATATAAATATAATTTAAACACCACACCTCTGATGGGGCAAGAAAGACTTATTTTAAAACGTAAACACCTCGAAACCAACATTAACAATGAAAAAAACAAACCTTGATTATTTCTGACTGAGTGGAAATATGTCAATAGAGTGACCTATTTGGGACCATGGCAAGAAGTCTGGTTTTAATTCCTACTTGACAGACACTGCGTTGTATCTTTTAAACAGAGCTCTCCGATATGTAAATATGATGTTACATCACACTGGTGTTACTCCATATTTGGTGATTTAGACTGGCTTTGGATCTCTGGAGGCTACAAATCCCTTCCACCAAGCTCTGGCTTCATTAATCATGCCTGCTCCTCTGCTCATAGTGCCTCAAATGAAAGATAGCAAATGGAAATGGTCACTGCTACAAGGAGAAAGGAATCTTAACCCCACAAGCACCAATAACTACTACAAGACCTGTTTCCCCATGTTGTCTAGATATCTAGGCATGGGTGCTTACCATATTTACATAAAATTATATATGTACAAACATGCGTTAAATTATGGAGACTTGTTGGATGTGAATGATAGGCATGATTTTCAGTAAGGCTTAGTAGGTTTGTGATATGTTCATGCCCGTGCTTAATCATATCTGCATGAAAAATACCCAAATTTGGAGGTTGTTTACACATTGGCAGACAGGACTTCCAGAAGTGGAAAGTGGTTTTTCAGTTTTATACCTTAAAGGATTCTCAACAATCTGGTTAATTTTGTTTAATTTCATCCCCTACTTCTTAGACCAGTCACCATTAAAATGTTCTATACAGGTGTATATTAAACTTCAAGTCCCATGTTTATACACTGGGAGTCTGGTAGAGATGAATGATCTCTATCTGATTTTAGCTCCATTTGCTAATTTAGAATGTGGTCTGTTTTTACACATGGTGACATCACACTGAATACAGGACTGCAATGTCCACTCACACTGTGCTAGGCTTTAAGTCAATTCACATTTCATTGTCTGCGTCGAAAAGGTTAAAACAACAGATACAAAAGAGAGAAGATCTCATAAAGAGTAATACACTGGTGACCTATTCTGAAGAATGAGGTTTGTCTGGACTTGAAACGGCAGTTCCTGAATTCCAGAGCTTTTCTAATATAACCATTTTAAAATAACATTTCCACAGTAGGATCATTACAAACCATATCAGTCACTCCATAGTCACTTAATAACGTTGCTAAACAAAGACTACTGCGGCAGAAGAAATAAAGCTATTAAATGCATGCACCGGCAGATTCCCTAATTTTATGAGGAAAAGAAATGAGTTCCACGTGTGAAATAAAAAAAATAATAATAAGTAGGTGTGTGTGAAAATGTAGATAGAATGCATAGCTATAAAATGCTTCTTGTTATTTTTATTTGTAGGGAAAAGAAATCAGTGCTGGACGTCTGTGAAATGTGGTTGTGTAAGCCACACAGAAAATGAAGATGCATCTGTCAAAACCACATCAGAGACATGGGAAAGCACAGAGAAGCATTTATCATTTGGCTGAGAAGGTAAGCAGCAGTAAGCGGCCTTTCCTGTCAAGCCAACCTTTTGAAATTTCCAACATGCCCTTAAACTTTTCGAATAAGCATGTCTGTGCGCTTCAGCTACTGCCCTCTCTACTCTGGCCTGGCCAGTGGAAAATGGCATCTTAAAGTCAAGGTCAGAGGTGTCACAATGCCATGGGGCTGTGTTTAATTACAGTCAGCGTGCTGACAGCCAATATGGATCCAAGGCTAGCTGGAGTTTTTCTTAACCCCTGCAATACTCAACAATTTGCAAAAGGCCTTTCACTATTATTTAGAGCAAGCCTATTAAATGTGAAAATATATACATAGGTAATAATGGAGAGGCTATTCATGCTGTAAACGTTCAGTAATGTTTATGACAAATCACATATTGATTTTCTATACGTTTTAGGTAGATTTAAAATTGACAGGTTTTTCTTTTACTTGAAAGGAACTTGGTTATTAGAAATATATTATTAATAAACATGAATGCCTGATTAACCCATACTGTTTCTTTAAATACACTTTACATTTATTAAAGATGTCTTTTGTGCCCATTCTAACTAGAAGAGTCTACATTTAGTATATGATCATCCATACAAACACATACAAATGTTGTGCTTTTTTTTCACAGAATCCCTTCTGAGTTGTAGACATTTACCCCTTATAATAAACATGGTGCATGGAAGAGTACAGACACTGACATACAAGCTGGTGTATCTTGGTTGGGAAATGAAAGGGTATATATAGTAACTCCTTCAATTTAATTTACCTGCTGCATTTTCCTGTTTTGGACAAATTCCTCTGGATGACGTTGACAAACAATCGTCATCCTCCGGCGTGACCTGGATTCCAACCTCCACAGGATTGGACGCTTTCTTTAGCTCGCTTGGCGTAGGTGAGGGTGGTTTATCCACAGCCTTCTCTAAGCAAAGGCTGCCATTGCATTGTTTCCGTTTGTGCTCAATAAAAATAAGAATATCCCCCAATGGGAAGTTCATCTGGCATTGGCCACAAGTAAGAAGGTCATGGTCCCCTTCTCCAGCTCCCAATGTGCTGTTGTCTGGTTCGTCGTCTGTTAGAATGGCTTCGACAGGTTCGGCTACAGGGTGGAAAACAAAAGAAGTAACATCAGCTCTCTTGAGAAGAGAAAGAAAAAAGAAAACAAACAAGCAGTAGCTAAGCTTAGCTTACACCCTACAGATCACATTTTCTGGGTTTTTTTTTTTCTTTGAACGCCCATATGCTGTCAAAATAATAATCTAACAAACGCATCAACATGGCGATGAATTGGGCTATCACCATCATATTCTTCCCCTGTTACTAAAGGATGAACGTATCACTTATCGCACACACACAAAAAATAATCCGAACATAATGTTGAAGCAAAACCCATGCAAGATGCAGTCGGAAAATGAATAACTCTGTATTATTAATATGCACATTGTGTTTAAAAAAAATATTATGTGCAATGGCTCTTGATGGTAGGTATTTCAATATGGTACAGCACAATTTCAATGAAAAGAAAATGAATCTGGCATCTGTGTGCTTCAGGGTGAAAGCAAGAAAACGATATTAGAGAGCCAGGAAATTCAGTTTAGATACATTCACCGAAAATTTTGGAGTGCATGGGAAAATAAGCAATTATTAATTTCTTTTGAATAGGAGAGGGCTAAGAGGTGTCTAGAATATATTCTGAACATGGTTACACCTAGTTTACCGTCAAAAAACGTCAGTGTGTTCAAGTGAATGCTATATTTCGTAACACCTGATAAAAGTCTATTCTACAAACTAGAAATTCAAATTTTGTGATGGATTATCTGTATGAAGCTTCAAGTAGTTTTATTTGAGAGCAAAAATAATATTTCTAATAAAATACATATATATATATATATATATATATATATATATACATGCAATAAGGCTTGCTTGTTTATTTTTTAATAAACATACTGCGAGGAAGGTAAAGATACACTAGTAGTTTAAAAAAGAAATTCACTAAAAGGAAAGCACATAAATTTATCCTGCAAATTGTTACTTGAGGACAGCGAGATCGCTACTATATTAATTACAACATGCAGGGAAACCTCTCTGAAAATATATGAGGGTTCTCGAAAGAACTATCAAATAGTTAATCAGCCTGACCTTCTTTAGCAGCTGCCAATTTCCCATTTTAATGAACTTAAAGCCACAGAGAATCAAAAAATAGATTTTAATTTGGCTGCACACTATTGGAATAGATCTTAATAAAGTGCAAAAATCTACTGAACTCAGGTTAAATTTATTTCAGCCCCACGTAGAGTGGGTATTGGAGGGGAAGATCTGGATTAGCTCCCAGTTGAACAGCATGAAATGATTTAGACAAAACAAGTTACTGCACTAAAAGCCAACTAGGACAAAGTCTGACGACTTTCTAAAATCTACTACCTCTAGGACTCCTTGTTCTGTCACCTATGGTCAAGTATGCTGTAAAGGAGAGTACACTGCAGCACAATTCTATCTTTCGATGTTGGTTTTGGGGGGGATTATCACTTATTTTTTCGTTATTCTTTGTTATGAAAGAAATCCCAGCTCAGAATAGCACATTCACTTGATATAGTTGTTTGATCACAAACCTTTTTTATAAATGTTACAGAAATTAATTTTATAGTCAGGTAGATGATTATGAAACTTTTCCTTTCAGAGTTCATTTGAAAAACAGAAAGGGGTTACACGTATATTTATCAATATACACATAACAACTCTGAGTCTATTATACGTGCTGCATTTATATATCTACCTGCACATAAACACAAATATCCCAAAAATGATACACACAACTCCCAAACCAAACCCTTACAGTTTATCACACTTTTTTCTGTGCTTGTTTTTTTGTTTGTTTTTTTTTTGTCAAGATTTATTACAACTCTGTTGTCTATGTATGACTACTTCACATAGATCACACATAAATATACTGACCAGAACCGGAGTGGTTAACAGCAATCTGTACAAAATAGACGCAAGTGTAATAGTGACTAGCTTGATTTACAATCAAAACCAGGAAATGAAGTGCTTATTCAGAGGTAGTTGATTACCCTCCCCATTTCACCTAATTAATTTTATAGGAGGCAAAGTTCTTGAAAATAACAAGATGATCAGATGTACAGATATAAAATCCATAACCTTAACATTTCCGATGCTCTCGACCTAAATTATTTCTAATTAGCTAGGAATACATCCTGATAAAAAGCTACATTCAACATGGCATTCATTTCATGGATTTGGCTTCTGATGTATAGAGATAGCAGTAGAAAAAAAAAGTGATTTCATTATTCATGTTTGTCATTATTATTAAAATCAGATGCAGCAGGGACTGTAGGAGTCAGACAGCCTAGTTTTTTTTTCCCCTGTGCTGTATAGAATGCTAGTACACTTCTATAACATTCTTACATTTAGCTAAAATTAGCAAGCCTCACACAGAATTCCAAATGAATCAGAAATACATTAATATATGAACAGAGAGAAAAAATTCTGTTGATGCTTAAAAGGTACCTCAATGTAAAATGTAAATGTATTATTTTATTTTAAACCTTATATATATATATATATTTTTTTTCTGCCCTTTTTGGTCTCCACGTATATATGCCCAATACGTTGCCTACTGCCCCAGCCCTTAAGGAGTTAAATAAATGGAGAATGACTGCAACTGAATGGAAGTAGTATTTAGTTTAAATGTGTGTACTTTTTTTTTGTTTTATGTTCCTTCTTATAACGTTATCTGCTTGTCTGGTTGGAAAGGAAACGGGTGTAGATTTCATTGATAGAGGACATAAAGGGAGAAAACAGATTACCACAGTAATAATGTTATCCATCGCCTGGACTGGTGTGGGATTTAATAAAAATAATAAAGATCTTGTCCGAGCGAATAGTGTTTTTGAAGTGAACTTTGCAAATAATAAAAGCACAATAGGAGCAAGAACAGAGTACTCAATCCCTCCCTCTTCCTCTCTCTGTCCAAACACGTGGATGAAAGGCAAATATGTCAGACAGTCAACAAGGAACTTCTCTGTTTTAGGAAAAACCTGTTTCCCTCCCCTCCCCCTCAGACACAAGGCTTTCTTGCTTCCCTTCAACTGAGTTAATATAAAACAGAACAATGTAAACTTTAAAAAGGCACAGGGAAAAATCTACATGTCACCATTAAACATAAACATGTTTTAAGAGAATTTCAGGAGTAGAGTTACCACAGCATCGTACTCATTTTATTATAGACTGCTTGAAAAAAAATAATGATTTCTGTTTGTGTCACATAAAATAAAATACTTTCATTAATAAGCCAATCAGTTACTGGCTTTTTTGTGCAAAGTTAACATTTGCCTTTAAACAAGTCTGTTGCTTTTTTTATAGTCTATTTCACAAATGGAATGACAGTGAATTAACAAATGTGGAAGGGGTGATTATTTATTCCTCATACTTTTCTGTGGACGTATGATCGAAAATACTGGCTCCAGTACGATGGAGGAACCTTAAAAGCAACATTTTAAACTCTAACTTGTATATGTTCTTTTTATAATAACACAAACACACCAAAAAACGAAACATACAGAACGTAGATAAAGACAAAGAAATGAAGAGAAGAAAAAAAAAAATGTGCTTCTCCACCCAGACTATGAACAGAAAAAAAAAATTATGAAAATGAAGGAATATATGTTAAACAGGTCAGGTTCAAGTTTGTGTATGTTTCTTGATCTCTCTCTGCTCCCTAGTGGACAGACTTGGTATCACAAAGCATGTCTTAAGTGAAACCTCATGTAGTCGATCAGTCCCCCGGAGCTCCCTTGGCAAGGAGGAGGGGGTGTGTGTGTGTGTGTGTAAGGGGGAAGGGGACAGAATACTAGAAATAAACATTACAGCCAACAATGAGGGTAAAAATGACTGAAAATCTAGTTAAAAATTTCAAGAGAAGGCTAAGTATATAGAGGCAGTAGTACGCTGTAAAATAAACAGCATCCAGTAAGGTCATATATGGTAATATTGCACACTGTTACATTGCTAATCTCTGCCAAGTCCAAAGTGTAAATGATCATATAATATGGAAAAGGAAGACATATTGAAGAAATGAGTTAGCTCTTAATGAATCCATTGGAAGAAAAATAGTAGGTAAAATGATTCTCTATTGCTCTAATCAATATTTGGAAAATTGGGAAGGGATTGATTAGGCTTGTGGGAAGAGAGACATGTCAGGGGAATTCTAGCACTATTTTTGATACATTTGCCAGAAAAAAAAAATATTAAAACGAACATTCAGAAAAGAAAAATGTTTACATTAAAAAAAATCTGCATGTTGAGGATTTAAATATAAATAATGGCGATCTTGCAGTTTTATATAACAAGTTTGGAACAAGCTAGACAATTATCTCAGTGTTTAAATAATCAGCAAAGACTAATCTAGATCCCTGAGAACATCAAATGATGTATTCCATGGAATATTCTTTCACCCTTCCAATATTATATTTAATTTTTGTTTTTAGATTACAAAAGGAGCAGCCAGTTACATACCTCTGACAGACGATCTGCCTGATTAGTTTTTGTATTACTATTTGTATTATTATTTTATTTTTTATTCAAGAGATTAATTTTGCTTTTCCTGTCTCGGTTGTTGGCAGGAAGGCTCTGCACACGCGGTACTTGTAAACATACAGACACGAGATTTTTCCCAATCAAAATCCACTTCCACTTTTTTTTGAAAATCTTCCAAAAAATAGTAAAAGAGAGAGAGAGAGAGAGAGAGAGAGAGAGAGAGAGCAAGGCAAAAGAGAGAGAGGGAGAGAGAGAAAGTGGGAGAGGGAGAAGGAAGGGATTTCCTCTGCCAGCTGTAATCGAGGACGAAGTTTTGAAAGAAGAGTTTAGGGTAAGATTTCTTTGAAAGAGCTGTTGCAGACAGAGCTCAGACTCCCTCTCTATAGCGACACACACTGTGTCTCTTACTCTCTCCGGGCTCCATGGAGCAGCCAATAAAGCAGGACAGAATCAGCACAGGGAACACATACAGACCTTCAGCGTTCAATGCTATTAACAAGCCACAATGCACTGATCTCTCACTAAACCTTGTGCCTAAAGGTTGCTGCTCTTACAACTTCCCTTAAAAAAAACATTCATTTAAAGGCAATTGTTTTCTTTTCATTTAGATTTTTTTTTTTTTTGTAATGCTATCATCCATATCCATTCAGGGACAGTCAAAGGGATCACTTCTGCATGATCTCTGTCCAGTCTCGTCCCCTGCATCAGAATTATTTTTTTTCCTCGTAACCAGAATTTTTCTGCCTTTTTTTTTGAAGAAGAAGAGGAAGCAAAAAAAAAAAAAAAGTCTTTTTCTACTAGAGAAGAAATGAAAGACCCAAAGAAAGTGTTAAATATCCAAACCCCCCTTGACAGCTTATTTTCTTTCTTTTTTTTCCCCCTCCTCTCTACAATGAACGTCTGTGAGGCTACGTCCATGTGCAGGTAAATCATGGCTTAAGAAAGGTACTTACGTGAGTATTCCCGTTTGCTTAAGTGCTGAGGCTTGCCTTGCTTACGGCGAGACATGTTGGTTAGTGGGTGGCTTGTATGAGCTCGGTTCACATCGGGAGAGCAGGGTTAGAAAGAAGGAGACTCCAGAGAAAATATCTTCATCAAATGCCTTTGACATCCAAAATAAATTAGAAATAATAGAAAGATGGTGCTGGGAAGATGAATTGTGGGACAGCCGTCATGCTTTTTTTTTTTTTTTTTTTTTGAGGGGGGTAAAAAAAAAAAAAAGAAGAAGAGAGAGATAGAGAAGGAGAGAAATGAAAAAAAAATGGCAAAAGCCCCCCTGAGCTGCAAGTTCAAGTGCGGACGTGACGTTCCTGTAAACTTGAACGTCAAGAGCTGGATGGACAGAGACATACAAAACATGGGCAGGGCCAGGGGGAGAGAAGGGGAGGAGGGAAGGCAACACCAATGGACACTCATAAGGGGCTGGACAGGAAAACCAGACCCGGGCAAGCCAATGGCCAGTGATCAGAAGTAGAGGGGGTGGGAAGAGGGCACTCACCGTATAAGGAGGAGGGTGAAGAGAAGGGGTTTAGACACAAGCTGCTGCTTAGTGAAAGAAAAAAAATATATAAAGACGTACAGAGCAGAGGTGGAATCTGATCCTGCTGTGGAGATAGCAGAGAGAAGAGAGATCACAGCTTCCACCACATAAACACACTATATACGTGGGGCTCTGCAAGAGCCAAGGAAAGGCTCGCAGACTGCATCCAAAAAGCAGTTATTAAGGTGACACACAAAAACAAGAAATCCACATCACACGAGAGTAGATGCAGGACAGCAAACTGACTGGTCTGCCATTAACAGCGAGAGAAAATAAAGCTACTAAGTGCTATCTAAGGAACAGGAAGCAAACAAAGTTTTGCACATGTGTGAAGGACGGATAAATAGGAGTTAAAGAAATCAGAGGGAGGGGTTAGGAAGTTGTAAAGGAAAAAAAAAAAAAAGAGAAATGCACTAGATGAATGAAGATTGTGAGACAGATACTATTTGCATCGTCGTTTATTGTAAAGGCTCAAGCAAAATGTCTGATAGGAAATGGTCAAATATATTACACAAAGTTTGAAATCCAAAAAGGATTTGCAAATTTATATGTAAATGTATATGGGTGTTGTGTCAACTGAGGCTCTTCAAACTGCTAGCCATGGAACTGGAAATATACATGCCCCTAACAAAAAAAATTCATTAAAAAATTTAAAAAAAAAAAATGTCATTAAAAAAATATTGTCTGCCATTAAAAGGGTTAAAACTGTAGAAAAATTGTGCAGTAGCACGTGGGTTAAGTGAGAGAAGAAGGAACTGGGGGAAAAAATGATAGATAGGTATGTAGAGACAATGAAGCAGAGTGCATAGGTTCCGATATCTCTAAGGCCAGAGGAAAGGAGGGCAGAGTTCAGTATGATAACTGCTAAAAGCAATGATTGGTCAAAGTGACAGAAGTGTTAAAAATAAGTGTACAGGGAACAGCAGAGACTATACCGAGTACTGACCAGTGGGAAAACATCTGGACATAAAACAAACTAATCATCCACAATAAAGTGACACAAGGGACCTATGCCAGTTGGAAGCAAAAGTATGAAACTACTACAACAAAACACATCAATAAGTACACCTGGTCCCAAAAGCAGCAAGGAGATAGTATTCTCTCGTGACTGCACATCACTGTACAAACCTGACCGAGCGGTAACTGCAGGAAAAACAGGAGAGACAAATATAAAAAAAAAAAAAAAAATCAAAAGGAGAGAAAAGATAAAATAGATGTAAATTCTTTAAAAGAATATGGAGACACAGGGATAGTTATAGAAGATTCCCGAGATGAGCAAAAAAAAAATGATCAAAGATACTAAAACACACCAGGGTAATGTTTAACCCTTTCTGTGCCGGGGGGGGGGGGGGTGACTAGAATGCTGGGAAGGATGAGCTGCAATAAAACGATAACCTGACCTACTGATTATCAGATGGTAACAGAGTGTAGGGAGGAGATAAATAAGGGTTACTTTTGTTTTGATAATACCTGCTTCAGTGATAAACCTGTGCCCTGCTTGGGAATTTTTTTAGTTCACTGAGATAAAGGAAATATTATAAAATAAACTGAAGTTCTGTTTCTGCTGACAGGACTTTGTCTTGGGGGCGCAGACGGCTTTGAAGAAGCTTATTAAGGAATGTGCAGAAAAGCTGTTGGAAATAAGACACTGGCTGAATCTTACATACAGATTGCTGCTGGCAGAGATTCTTGTCTATTACAGTCGGAGTTTCATCAGTAGCACCCCCTACAATCTGAAGTTTATTCTCAAACAATGAACTTTCCCATACAATGTACTGAAACATTTTTCAACCAGGTTAAGAAAATCCTTCAATCAGATAAGCAGGAGCAAAATGAGCGAAGCAGCAGATCCAAAGGGCGAGTGTGAGACGGTCCATCCAAGCATCAATTAATGGTGTCAAGAATCCTTTCAGAATGCCGTCTCCGAAATCAGAAAATTGTTGCATTTCAGCATCTGTTCCCCTCCTTCATTCAGGCATTTATACCAAAATGGTTTGAGGATGCTTTGGTGAAAAGAATTTGTAACGATCATGGCATCTCAACTGTACTAGAAATTAAAATAATGGAATATCCTTGGTCGCTGATTAAATGAAGATAAAAATAGTATCCGTACATAAACGTGATATATGATAACATGCTCATATGGCAGGAACGGACCATTTTTTATATGTTGTTTTGTTTTTGTTTTTTTAAGTCAACGAATGGTTAAGTGCCTCTTTTTGGATCGTTCATTATTTCAGCTTTTTTTTGCCTTTTTTTTGCCATTTCTGAATATCAGGGGAGTGTTTACATTGACAAAGAGGAGGAGTTGGGGAGGTATGACTTGATGTACATAACAATAGATTGTGCAAACGTCTGTATGCATTTCTTCTTGGTATACATTTTCTGAAAAACCTGTATTCCGGCTGACCTGCCGTGTGCTACAGTCCTAGAGGTATTAACCCCCTGGGTCCCAGCATGGTCTCCAATGCACTGGTCTGATGTCCTAGTGGTAAGGCAAGCTAATCTGCATTATAAATTCCGTTTGCATCTAGTAATATGTTTGTTAAATGGTCATTTGTACCCAGCTTTACGTAAATCTTTGCAGACTAGCAATAATATTTAAAATGCAGCACATAATAACATCACAAAGGTGCAATGTTTCTCTGTATGCTTTCTGATCACAACAGTTATGCAGCTGTTAAAATGCAAGGAAGGTAGTTTTAGTGGTAGGGGGGCCGAAAGCCCTTGTTGAACTACAACTCCCATGATTCTCAGCTAGAAGCCGGTCATAGGGATTATATAGTTTAACAACAGTGGGAGATCTTCCTTTTTAGCTCCACATGCCATAGGGCCTGGGTGATTTTATTAGGTTTCTGTGGCACAATATTGCCGTCTCCAATAATGCTTAATAATCATTGTCATTAGATTTATTATGTGTCTATATATGTGGTTTGGGCACAGATTGAATTACAAATGGAAGGTCACTAAAGTTTTATGCTGTGGCTCATTCATTAACTTGCAGTAATCCTGACTGTGACACACTTAGTTCAGTCCAGGACACTCCCAAACAATACCTCACACAGGAAAGCAATTCATCCCATCCAAATGGCCTAGCACTTTCTGATTTGTAATAAAATATAGATGCATTTCTAGCAAATGTTTGATAAAAAGAATATCATTTTATATTTTGTTTTCTACTTGTCTTTAGAAATAAAATGTAGTCCTGGCATTAAATCCATTATTAAATTGAGGCATGAGGATAGGCACATTTCTTTACATCAGTCACATATAGGGGTTTATTTCAAAAAATACTGGCCATGCTATTGTCTCCATAGACTTAACCAGCTTGCCAGTAAAATATTGGCCGGGCGGCAATGCTAGTTACAATTCAGGGAATAATCAGAACATAATCAAACTGGATTTTTTTTGTATATAAAAACATGTAACCTTTTAACGGCTTTCTGCCTGTATTTACATGTAGCAACACATCCATTTTTAAGCATGCCTTAGAAGGTCTTGGCCAAAATAATATATGCTGAAATACTAGTTTAACTGCATGTGCAAATATATTGATAAATGCCAAGATGCGGAGATGTATGTAGTGTTATAATGCTCAAACCGCATGTAGTAGCTTTTAAAATGAAAAACAATTCATTATATAAGTTTATAAATGCATAGGGAGGTTATGGAAATACCCTTTGGCGGTTATTTCCAATCAATACATTGCATTTTTATATTGATCTTCTTAAAAAAAATAGTCACGATAAATTCCAGAGCACTTAGTTACAGTAGATCTATTTATTACTATGTCTTTTTAGATGGAAGAGGTGACTTCCGCAACTACATTTCGAAAGCATTCATACGTCTATATCCCTTTTCTACCAGCGATTATGGAAACGGCAGTCTTCACCCTGGCATGCCAGTGCCAGCTGTGCATGGCGGAACAAGTCATTTTTAACATCTAATAAGGGGGACGTTTCAAAGAAAAAAATACATACAGTTTATACTCTGCAGTTCAGCACGTAGCATAACTGTTAAGAAAGGTAATGCATTAGATGGTTCGGTGACACTTGACTGAAAGGGTTAAAGGTTTGTATTTTACACATATACTGGTTAATCTTTATGTTGCCTCTTCTCCTGTATGAATAAATCACAGATGTTCCAATGTGTCTGTTTGGCCCATAATAAATAAAGAGAATGTTACAATCATTTCTTGCGGGTCAGTTTTATTGTTTTGGTCGCGGGAATCCTGCCGAGGTTTCACTTCTGTATCTTAATTGTGGTCGATGAATCTTGCGCCAGTGGCCCCTTGGTGGGATGTGTCACTGATGGGTTCTACGTAGTCCGGTTATCCTCTCTTCTATACTTTATGGACCTTCTAGTAGCTTAAAGTGCGATCTTCAGGCACTCGTATATGCTCTATAATATAATAACAAGTTTTCTAAGAGACTTTGGCATAAGTACTCACATATATTCTCGCCCATTAGATACGCTACAGTATAGAATCGACTAGATATATAGCCTCGTGCTCTAAAAGGGTGTAAATCACACTGGATTTCATAACCCCATCAGTAGTTTTGTGTATGAAGTATGAGCAGTGTGGCCTCCAGACGTAACCTCTTACAAAAAAGACAGTGCTTTTATTTTATGGTGTAAAGTGCTTTTAGCTTCAGGGCTCTGAACGTGAATGTGGTCAACAAATAACTCCTACATTTGAGCTTGATAGAGCTATAGCTGGTGCCTGGGAGCTGCCTTGTCAGAGCAGGAGGCGAAGGGGTTAATGGTTTGATCTCAATGAAGATGACAAGATCACAACAAAATCTCTGCATATGACTTTACAGGCCAACACCTTTCATTATTTACTTAAATTAAAAATCAATCTCTCTTCGAGGGATCACTGGAAGATAAACGATATATTCTGTGTAAAATATACTTGAATATATTAAATGTAAAACAAAGTAAAATATGCATGTGTGTATACGCCCATATCCATAACTGCTCACACTTACATACAATTCATATGTCTGTTTTATATACTCTAAAAGATGGATAAATATCTATATATTTATATATATATATATATTTAACATATATACCAATATATTTATATGCACAAATATGTATATATCTACATCATTATTAATATACATGTAGCATTTGTGGTGTTTATGTTTGTGTTTATATATATATATATATATATATATATATATATATATATATGTGTGTGTGTGTGTGTGTGTATATGTTTTTGTTGACTGTTTTTTATGTGTTCTCGACACACCTGTAAGATTAATTACCCGATTTGTTCATCACTAATGCTGATAACGATGCTCTTTATACGTAAAAGCATGTCCTTTCAGAAACCCCCCATCCAAATAAAATCATGTCTATTGTTATCCCTATTTAATGACTAGGTGACTAGGGCAAGAACAACATTTCCATTCCCAGGGCCTGTTTTCCCAATATCTAGCCATCTTTACATTTATGGTAATTAATGTCCCTGCAATAACCCTTTGCTTTCTTTTTCAGGGTGACGGACAGCGCCTTCTTTGTGACAAAACATGGCTATCTTGATAATAATAACACTGAGGCTTTACAGAGGTTTAATACAGCCCATCACAATCTTTCTTTTGTACAATTATACTGGTTTAAGCATTGTCTTACTCTGGGAATTGTTTTTATTTATTTGTTTACACTTGCATAAGGGGGATTTATATTTTTTTTTTCCTGCTACCTTCCCCGACGGCCAGGCAATCATAATGAACTGCAGGAGGTGCCATAAATATGCAAATTGCTGAGAAATGACTAGTTTTAGTGATTTTACCTTTGAGTGTTAGAAAGCCAGAGAATTCAACCATTCACTGTTTGCTTCTGTTTAAGAGATTAACATGTATGCGCTTGGGTACTATAATAGCTAAGAAAGCTAGGAATTAGCATGTGCATATTTATTTGTGTGCAAAAATAGATACATGTACATGTGCATGTCTGTTGAGATGCCTATAGACAGAACTAGGAATAAGTAAGATAGGATAAGTAATAGATAGACGGACAGAAAGATAGATAGATAGATAGATAGATAGATAGATAGATAGATAGATAGATAGATAGATAGATAGATGACTGGCAGACCGCTAGATGGTAAATAGATAGACAGACAGACAGACAAAACAGATAGATAATAGAAGAGGGAGAGAGATGATATATAAACAGATACCTACATACATACAGATTGACAGAAGGACAGATAGGTGGCTAGACATATAGATAGACTGACAGAAGGATAGATAGGTAGATAGACTGAAGGAAGGATAGATGGGTAGATAGTCTGACAGAAGGATAGATAGGTAGATAGTCTGTCAGAAGGATGGATAGATAGATAGATAGATAGATAGATAGATAGATAGATAGATGATAGATAGATAGATAAATAGATAGATAGATAGATAGATAGATGATAGATAGATAGATAGATAGATAGATAGATAGATAGATAGATAGATAGATAGATAGATAACAAAGATAGATAGATAGATAGATAGATAGATAGATAGATAGATAGATAGATAGATAGATAGATAGAAGATAGATAGATAGATAGATAGATAGATAGATAGATAGATAGATAGATAGATAGATAGAGCTATGAAACAGGATTATATATAAGGCCTTTAGTTTTTATAGTTCAGCTGCTGAACTATTACCGTCTAGCAAAAAAAATGTAGTTTTTTATGGTTTTGATATGTACTATTTATAAAAAATATTTAAACAGTCATAAGTCACTTGGTGTGTAAGTGACTTATGACTGTTTAAATATTCTTATATATAGTACATATCAAAACCATACAAAAAATTGGAATTTTTTAATAGATTCCACAGATTCTGCCAGATTAGTATTAACACATATAGGTTGGAAGAAAGAGAAGACAGAGATATGATAGAAACATGTAAATATGTTTTAAAAAAAAAAAAACAATGGTCATATACTATGGTTAAGGGGGAAAAAGACAGATAAAAAAGTGTAGGGAAAATATCTGGTATTAAAGTTGGGAAATGTCTAACAAATCCCATGTATGTATAGCACATGGAATATAGTAACATGTATAAATCAACTAAAATATCAATTAATATGTATGAAGGTTATTTCACTTTGAAATACCATGTGTGTATTGTGTACCACCTGTGTATTGTGTCTATAAGACCTTCTCTAATAGAATGTGAGGCACATAAGTATTATCACTTACCTTACAGAAATTCAGGGTAGTCATTGAAACTATTGAATCAAGAGACTGTTTGATCTAATCTGCATCTCTGAGCTGACTGTCAACCTGCGTAGGCTGCATATTAAATCATCTATAGTAGCTATATCAAGCTGGGATGATCTGTTAATTCTAAATTTATTAACCCTTGGAGTGCAGTCATCATGTTTAATCTAGTGTATCCGAAATTAGTTTTAAGAGACCAAATCCTTCTTCAAGATAGGAGAATGTGCTTTAGGTTAAGAAACTATTAATGAGCATTACATTATGATAATTGAAAAATACAGTCTTTGATGCTTGATCCCTGGGAAAAAAACACACTGATTACCATGACTCCATTTATAATGGGTGCACGGATGGGACCACATTCACCCAATGCAAAATGAGAGTAAATTAGCTTGTCAAATCCAGAAAAGGTCTTCTCCACATTTTTTGTTTTGTTTTGTTTTTATTTATTTTTTTTAAAGGGAAGGTGGAGTTGGTGGTTTGCTGAGCATTTTAACCCTTTATGTGTTGTTGGATTATGCAATACATGGAAACAGAAATGATGAGAGTATTTGTATAAAACCCTATGGCATGTACCAGTAACTAAGCTATTGTTTTGATTTGGAAATCAATTATTTATTCTGCTTCCCTATGGCATCCTATGCATCCTGGTTGCCTAAACCATACAAGTAAATTTGTCCAGACAGACATATAGATTTAGATATGTACAAACTTAGAGAGGAATGAGCAAGTCCAGTGTTTTATTTATGGTACACCCACATCAATGTTTAACTGCACACGCCGGACGTTTATCAAGATCATACATCTTACGGATCACTTTTCTATATGTTTAATTCATTCTATAATCCCGGACGTGTATCTGTATGTAAAATATTTGCATGTACATTTAGGCAGTCTCTGAATGGGATTAAATACTCGCAAGTTGCCTTTTGCATATTTAACAAGGACATATGGCACCTACACATATGTAAACACATAGAGACATATACCTAGGCACACCTTTCTAAATCATTATGTCAACATTCCCGGCTCTGATTTCAGGCACAAACTATCAGGCATGTTTCCTTTTTTTTGGTAGTCACGTGCCTGATTTGCCTCTAATGTAGCCTAATAACAATTTTAGCATTCAGATGAAGCGATTTCATTCTATGACTGCCTTTTCTATTAGATTTGATTTTGAGAAACCCCAGTGGGTGCCTCAGAGGCAGAGATCTATCTGTGAGACTGCAGCCGATTCAATAGCAGACTGAGCTAACCTTGACCTTTTCCTAGACCCGGCTCCATCTGGTGCCAGCCTGTTTTTTTTTCTCTCTCTCTCACTCTCTCTCTCTCCTTCTTCTTTGCTTCATACATTGATCACGGAGGAATCAAGCATCTCATCTCCTCCAAGGGCTAGGGAGACTAGAAAGGACAGCACATTTCAATATATGGAAATGATAAAGGTTCTTATGCAATCATAAATCTACATGCAGGCTCGTGATTTGATATTTCATCCACCTCT
The DNA here is from genome assembly GCA_036172795.1 of Pelodytes ibericus. NCBI lineage: Eukaryota > Metazoa > Chordata > Amphibia > Anura > Pelodytidae > Pelodytes > Pelodytes ibericus. Next base: position 49,992,294 of record CM069862.1, on the reverse strand, counting down.
ACCTATTCCTCTGCCTGTATCACGGAGATGTAAAAGCCTAGCCACAGATCATAGGACAACATTAGTTTCACACTACCTAACAGAAGATGCAAGGGGAAAGCAAGGAGGTGGGGGGCATAATTTACAGAATCTGTACTTAGAAACGCTTTGGTAATATTCCTACTTTAAGATTTTTATTTTATACCTATAACGTGTGTTAAAATTGCCACCAGCTATATATAACTCTTTGTAAAAAAATATATATATATATATATCAAGTGCAGCTTTTAAGACGTTTCTGAGCTGTCACATTTTTATATAATGAGAATTAAAATGGGGAAAAGAACTATGCCAACCAGTGAAATATATAGTACCTTGACTGGCCTTCATTAGTTCTCCCCCTGTCTCAGATTAAGCAGGGAAAAAAAGCATTCCCCACAATACATATGACATTGATTGCCTGTTCATATCTTTAATATGTTTTTGTCTTGATCAAAGCAGGAGATGCAGAATAGCGGGGAGGGGGAGTCAGATCAGTCACATGGGTAGCCCATGGGCAGAAGCAGCTCAAAGGAAATTGACTGACTGGTCGCTTGGGCGCATTTCAATATATGGAAATGACCAGAGGCTTCTGCAATAAATCAACACTCTGCACTGTCATTTTTTTTCCCCCAGCTTTTGCTGCATTTCCTGATTCTATTTTATTCTCCAGAAGCCTCATTTCAAACAGTCCTTCTCGGGGTTCTGTTAATTGGAGCACAGTGTCAATGATTTCTAGCACATGCAGTACACTAGTGGGATGCTGATGTTGTTTTTGTTTGATGTCTACCTTGCATATAGCACATTGCTGTATGGCTTTGACACATGCCTTTATATGCAGGCTGAGCAGTGTTGATGGGCTAGTGGAGATCCTTTATATTGTGTTGGCTGCTTTATACACATGAGTATCCCCATGCGTTATGCTTTATACACAGCATTTGTATTGTGATATGAGGAGTCACATGCTGCAGCTAATTATGTCATGCAGAAAACTTCTTTAGCACATTTTTTCCCCCTCTCACTTTAAATCATTACCATAAGGCAATTGTGTGCTGTGAAACATTCTACTTAACTAACCTTTCTGCAATATCGGTTTAAATAGAAGGAAAACAGGATTTCTAGGGTTTCTATTTAATTTAAGCTTTTTTTATTTTTTTGGTTTCCATTTCTCCCATCAATATACTTTAATACAATAGATACACGTACTGTAGACGTGCACAAGGTCAGTGGTCATCAGCCTATAAAACTGCAGGCTTAATTAATTGTATTAGAAGGAATCTGTTTATGCAATATGACAGTCTTGGGAAGTTAACTCTTTGTGATCTTCTGTTTTGCAGTCATTGTGCTGTGTATACAGAAAGCATTGTCATGTGGACATGTTAAGATTAAATATCTGTTAACAAAGGTAATATTCTGGTTTTCTGAGTAACAAACAGATTTGGTAGGTGGTTATGGCTAATTAAGAATAGCATATAAAAAAAATGGTGAAACATATCCGCAAAGAATTCTATTTCTGAAAACTTTTTTTTAACATTTTTAGATTTTTGTCAACAGACCCAATAAGATGCTGATATGAGCTGGAATTATTGTTTTTATTATATCTTTCTTCCCCGTCTGCTGGTGGAAATAAATTACCTAATAACCTCTATTCAGACAGATTGCAATTCTCCCGTCTAGAAGTTTATTTCTTAATTATAACATTATACTTGATATCCTACATATAAACATTCATATTTTCTTTTTCTCTCTCCTTTCTCTAGTACTAAAACAGCCAAATATACTTTCCATATATTTATACCTTTTATAGGAGGATTAAAGGAAAATAAGAGTCACTATGAACACTTGAGAAAATATCTCTTTTTGTGGGGGCATTAAAGGGTTTCCATTACTGAAATCTCCTTTCCGTTTATGTCACACATGAGCTCGTCAAACATTCTGTTCAAAGAATCTCTGGTTTGGATTTGTAGACTGATCTAGGTCGACAAACTTCCCAGCCTTAAAGCGCACTGCTTTTTTAGGGACACTTGTGGAATGGGTTGGTCATGACAGATATCTTATGGTTTAGAAGCATTCGGGTCTATTTACTAAACAATGAATGGTGATAAAATGACAAGTGAATTGCAAAAATCAGGAATTAATAGCTTAAGTAGCAGCACTCATCATGTGCCTTCCCATGTGCTTACCATGTGGGAAGGGCCTTCCCATGTGCTTACCATGTACCTTCCCATATGCTTACCATGTGCTTACCATGTACCTTCCCATATGCTTACCATGTGCTTACCATGTGGGAAGGGCCTGCCCATGTGCTTAGCATGTGCCTTCCCATATGCTTACCATGTGTTTACCATGTGGGAAGGGCCTTCCCATGTGCTTACTATTTGCCTTCCCATGTACTTACCTTGTGGGAAGTGCCTTCCCATGTGCTTACCATGTGGGAAGGGCCTTCCCATGTGCTTACTATGGGGGAAGGGCCTTCCAATGTGCTTACCATGTGGAAATGGTTAATCTAGTAGAGGAAACAAGAGTTCTGGTTCATCAAGACATGAAATGATATGTTAACCCACTGTTCTGAATCTCAGGTATTTTAGAACACAAAGGACATGGGTGATAGCTGTACCGTAAAGTTTCTTGTTGAGCAGAATAGGCCCTGAAAAGAATGGTTTTTATCGCATTAGCCTTAACACCTAGGACACTGCAGACTATTGGTCAATTCTCCTGAGGAAGCAGGGACTGCACTCAGCGAAACGCGTAGAGAGGCTTCTATTATCTACACTCTGCATGGGACTATTCTTCAGACCATTTTTTTATTGCAGTTTTAGCCCAAAATTGTGGGTCCTTCTACTTTGTAAGCCTCCAATAAATAAAATACATACACCAACTGTACTGCCCTATGAGCTTTTTATTCTTTCTACACAGAGATACCTTCTCCAGAGACCCTGGACCACTGTTTTATTGATGCCTGATACTCACTTGGCTTTGTACATTATCAAAAACACCATTTGTATTTTACTTATTACACTATGATTTTCTTTGTGTTTATATTGTTTCATGTGTAATCCAGCGCTGCCCCACTTCCCTACCTATGACTATTGGGATTTGCCAGGGAAGATTAGTACCAATGTGATTGCCAAAACTCTGTTTTAGAGAATCAGAGGAAGAATACAGAGCCTCAAGTGTCAAACCATAATATCTTGTTTTTATTTTTGTTCAAGTCCTTCTCTGCCCTAAAATCAATATGATCAGAGTCCAAAATGTTTCAGTGGAGCACTTTGCTACCTGGTCACTATAAAGCTATATGCACAGAGAACTTCAAAGAGCAGCAGGATTAGCTTATGTGGTGCAATAAGGGCCCTATCACACCAAAATACTACACCTAATCCCAGAACAAACATTAGAAGTTACTATTATATAACATGTCAGGAGCACAGGTTAACTATTTAGTGATAAAAACTCTGGTCATGTCTAAATATTGTATAAGAATAAGCTCTCTGAATAAAACCTCGGCCAAATGCTGATACTGCAGGATACTGTGACAAGGGACAATAATTAAATACTGTGTATAGAAACTCAGTCGGAATTCATCTTAGCAGGTAAGATATTCAAAACTTAAAGTAGTCAAACCCATTAAAATGTAACTTTTTATAGCATTTGATAATATTGTGCTGTGCTGCATATTATCTAAATAAATGCATTTTTTACTCATCATCAGCCAGGGTGACAATTTTGATAGTAAGGGTAATACTGGATCTTCAGATTGTTCTCGTTTTCCTTTATTACATTTTCCCTCCATTTCTTTATGGATCATCATTTTGGTCTCTATTGTGATAGATTTATAGTTAGAAGCTAGCCCGAGAACTACTGCTTTTGCCTGGAACTACAGTTGCCACATTTTTATCCCCCCCAAAAATCGAGCCATGCAGTTGCCAGCATCGACTTGACCATAAGCCCAACAATGGTGGGCTTTTGTTGGAGTTTATGATGGACAATGCATCTTCACAGGCGTTGCCACAGACAGGTGTTCTTATACATACACCTTGCCTATCCCTGGAGACAATACTACCTGAACTGGGCTTAGCTTCCTTAAAACCTAAAAGAATTCCTTAAGGTTATTCAACCCTATAATGACTGCTGGAAGTCTGTTCCAGGTCTCTACTACACTTTCTGTAAAGTTGTTATTTTTCTCATTAGTGCATAACAAGTTTGAGAGCCTGGTTATATCTGCTATAGCTTTAATTTTTTTTTAAAATGTCCTATATTACTTCAAAATATAGGCCTGCCCAAAGCTGCAAAAAAGTATCCACTAATCTATCCCCCTATATACTTATTACAAAGGATGTTTGTATATCACATACAGCACAGTGCCACAAGCAACATGTAGTGCACAACATATTCTGTGGCAAAGTTTAGCAATCACTGCTAAGGATAATAGCTGAATTATAAAGGCAATAAGTTACACTTTTGAAGTAGTTGGAAAAATTATGACTCGACAGCCTAGAAGAGACGTTTGCCAGAGGAATAAAATACAGTAATAAAGCTCCTCAGCACCTCAGCTGTTATGGACCTAGCAATGGGCCTTACAGGTCCACAACAGCTGGCTAGGCCTATAGCCACTGAGGGCTACTATCCCTACCGCATGCTAACCATGTAGTGAAGCTTATTGTTTGTAGTCTAGCAGAGAAAACAAGAGTGCTAGTTCTTCAAGACATAATGCAATGCTTGTACATACATGTCCCCATCCAGCTTTTCTTCTTACTTTTGCAGCCCAATTAACTCCTGTCTTTCCCCCTCCTGTTCTTTGCTTATTTCTCCAGTCTCCCTTTTAACCTCTGACTGTCCCATCGCCGCCTTCCTTATCTCTAGTTCCAGCCTCTTTTTCCCTCTCTCTCACCCTCACCCAGTTTCTTTTTCAATCTGCCCCACTCTATGCATTTTCTCGCAGTGACTGAACTTGATCTCTGTGCGTAACCCACATAATGTCATACAATAAATACTTCAGTAGTTAAAACATTCTCTAGAAAACTTTGTTATGTTACCCAGATTTGCTCCAGGGCATACAAGTTGCACCTCACACCCATTCCCGGAGACCAAAAGTAGTGATACTTGTGTGCGCCATTACACAAAGTCTTTATATTTAGCATATATGTGGACAATTTAACATACACAATAGCTATCATCTGCACACCTTAGCTATGTTACCTTAACATGCAGTTTGTTAGCTCTGTTGGCCCTGGATAATGCATAATTAAATTTGCGGCTTTAAAAATGTGTTTGTCACGCCCGACTCTGCTCTTCTTATAGAGATAGGACTCTTCAGGTTTTGCTCTTTATATTGCACAGTTACGTCAACCCAGCTCCAACTCACTTTTAATAAATAGCTCCTAGAATAACAAGAATCAGGCCAGAATAGCCGAGCTGGAAATTCAGCGATTTTAGCGTGATTTTTATAAATTTTTGCTGTCAATTCACCACAGTTCACTGTTTAGTGAATAGGGTCCAATATATCTTGTTTTCGCTGCCTACTTTGGAACCTTAGATTCTGGCTGTGTGAAGGGAGCTCGATGATAAGGAAGTCTGTCAAGCTGAGAAAATATATGCATTTGGACATATGGCGATCACTGCCTTCCACAATAGTGTCATATTTCACTGTAGTAAGAATAGACACATTCCTACACTGCTTTCTTCAGGTTGTTCAATGCCCTTTCGGCCTAACAAGTCAGATTTTCAGTGAAAGAAAGGGGAGGGTGGACTCACAAGCTTTACAGATGATACTTTTCTGAATTTCTGCATTATCACAATTGTGTAACGCAGCTAGGTAGAAAATTCATGTTTTAAAATTAAACGTTTTTCTCCAGGGTGAAAACAAATAAAGTCAGTAAAACTGACATATTATTAAAGATACACTATGACAATTTAATACACTTTGCTTAAATGATAATGCCATCACAGAAAGTTGATTGTCACCATGTTAGTCCAGTATGCGGTTTGTGAGTGTATATACACCCCAATATACCTCCTGTTACACCATACAGTGTTACACTATGATGCTTTGTTTTTTCTCTTCCATGTTTTTGCACTTCCTTTATTTGTTGTGTTGCGGTTTGTGCCTACTCATTTATGATAAATATTCAGTGTGTTGGCGCACCTAGTGGGACTAAACACTTTAAAGAAACCCTTTAATCCAGCCATTTAGAAAGAACAGCATGGGCCAAAGATGGTGCACACTCTACTTGCAAAGCAGTGTCACTATAAACACCTTTTCCAATTCTATAGTTCCGTGTTGGTGCAATCAATATATAACAGTACATAACTTTTCATATAGATACATAAAAGGGAATTACAGACTGACCAATACATGAGGTGGAGAGCCATGCTCACAAGCTTACAATCTAGAGGAAACAGGCTCAGGAAAAATGGTGGGCATCACCCACCTAACCTTGTTTGGTGCAAATAAAGAACACAAATGAGCATAAATAACACAGGATTGATGCGGCATTGGTAGATCAAGAGTTATAGTTACCGAAGGATTTAGCAAAACCAAGGCAAACTAAACAAATAGTTTGAAACAGTGCTAAGAAATAATGCTAATAATATTGTGTAGAAGGCAGCTCACAAACAGTGCATAGATTGCATCAATAAACCTTAGAAATACTATAAGGTGACAAAAGGAGCATTGATTTATAAGTGTACACCGAAAACGTTCTATACATAAAACATAATATCAACAATACGCAGATGAGCAGGATGATGGGAAGCCCCCTTGATTGCAGATGATAATGGGTATTTCTGTTTGGGGTAGGCATTCTGGAGTAAGAGGAAGCCAATTGAAAGCTTACACCTATAGGAGAATCATAGATCAGTGCTCCTCAACCTTTTCTGACCCATAGCATACCATAGCCCTTCCCAGAATGCTGCTGCACACCAGAGAATGCTCATTCTTTTATATAAAATACATTACATTTGCATGGTCCAGTAGAAAGCAGAAGAAACTTCCAAGAAATGTTGCCCACACCCAAACCCACATTTCACCCATAGGACTTACCAGAGTACCAAGATTGCATACATAGGACTTGCCCCAGTACCTAGATTGCACTGAAAAGATTTGCCCCAGCACAATGTTTGAGAATTTTTTTTCCTGCATTCATATTGCACCCACTATTTACCACAACACCCAGGTTGCAATCACAGGATTTGCACGAGCACTTAGATTGCACTCACACAACTGGCCAGCAAGCAGATTACCCTAACAGGACTAGCCTCTTCACCCAGATTGCACCCAGAACTTGTCCCTACACCCAGGGCTTACCCCAGCATCCACCCAGGATTTTTTGTAGCAGACAGATTACACCCAGAACTTGCCTCAGCAGCCATATTTCACCCATGATTTACCGCAGAACACAGAACTTACTCAGCATCCAGATTGTACTCACAGGACTTATCCCAGCATGCAGATTTCACCAGCACTTGCCCCATCACCAGATTGCACTCACAGGATTAATCCTAGCAGCAGATTGCACCCAGGACTTGCCGCATCACCAGAATGTACTCACACGAATAGGAGTGCACAAGATTGCACTCAGAGGACTTCACTCGCATGAACAGGATGTACACCTGCACTCTGGACTCAGCGCATCAGGAGGTCACATGCTCCCAATGCTCCAATGTGCCAGGAGCGCTAAAGGCAGGCAGTCTAAGAGGAAATCTGTGCGCATGGGCAGCACACAGACATTGGCTGCCTGCTCTCCCATCTTTTGATCTCCCTAGCCGGCCTTGCTAGGTGCAGCACAATGACCTTCATGTTGTGGCACACCGATTGCATAACTCTGTTATAAATGATGATGGGGCTCTCTGTTTGGGGTAAAAATTTTGGGATGGAATGAAGCCAAATTAAATCTCGCATCTACATTTCCAAAAGGTACATTGGATGTGTGTCCATCCAAAAAAGGAGATCTCCAGCTTAGAACCAAGAGGTTGTGCTGTGACTTACTGGAGGTCCATGGAGGCATTTTGGGATGTTAAAATGTTGCCCACCTTCCAAAAAGATTTCTCTGTTTGTCTATTCCAAAACTACCATGCATTGCAAACAATTCTTGTGTATTGCGTTCCGTGGAAAGGAAGTACATAAACGGTAAGTAACCCCAGTGTGAAGTGTGAAGTGCTGTACAGAAAAGTAAAAGGCTGGGCAGTGGTGCAGATTATAACATGCTTCACAGATCCCTACAAAAACAATTGGGGTTTTGCTAACTAATCAAAATAACTATAGACCAAAGGGCTTAAAAGAGCAGCCACCAGGTACAAGCTTGACGGGTTTGACACTATTGGCTTAATCGTAGCTTGCATCAGCTTTCACCTGGCGGCTCTCCTTTTATATTCATATAATGTATATATATATATATATATATATATATATATATATATATATATATATGTAATATAACTATCATTTTGAGGAACATCTTAGTGTTTCTAACTGATTTAACAAAACAAGAGAGGACAGTCATATGAAGTCAGAGTCATAAAAGGATTGTACCTTGATTACTTTGCTATTACTATCCATTTAACTACGACAGAGCTGATATCTATAACTCAATATTACTAAAAGTAATATCAGGAAGTATTACTTTACTGAGAGGGTAGTGGATGAATGGAATAGTCTTCCAGCAGAAGTGGTAGAGGTAAACACAGTCAAGGAGTTTAAGCATGCGTGTGATAGACACAAGGCTATCCTAGCTATAAGACCGGGAACGGGGGACTAATAAAAGTACTCAAAAAAAAAAAAATTGGGCAGACTAGATGGACCGAATGGTTATTATCTGCCGACACATTCTATGTTTCTATGTAAGACACCGAGACCTCTATGTCTACTGCCTTGAAAATTACGATTTGCTATTTAAAATAAAACAAAATAATTACCTCCATAGTGGGCATTCATGTAATAACTTCATTTTAACTCAGCTTTGACATGGTACAATAGAAAACAGTAACGTATGTGTTCTATAAACAAGTCTGGACTGACAACAAAACTAGGCCAAAATAGCTGAGTGGGAAAAATTCACCGTTTCAGCTATGTTTTCAACTGTTTTGCTTTTGTCTGACATTTTTCAGCTCAACTGACAATACACCACAATTCACTAATTAGTGAAAAAAAATGATGTTTTTTGCCCATTTTTCGTTCTTTTTTTTAAGTCTTATTTAGATATTTATCAATACTAAGATTATAATTCCCATAGGTGCCAACCAATCCTGGCTGAGATTTCCTTTATTGCACCCCAGGATGTTAACTTGGCATTGACTTACTGGCCCAGGTGACAAAATGATTCTCTCAGCGAGATTTAACAGAGATCTGTTAGAATGTGAACGAACATTATTTGAATCTACAGAGAATGAGATCAAGATAGAGCAGGGAATCCATAGTTCAATGGGCACCTCGCGGCATTGTCTGTACTAGCAGCAGTTATGTCCCTGGAGAAGAGTGAAGGAGAAGGAGGGCTTCTGAGAGCAGAATGTTGGAAGGAGGGGGCATTTAGGGTGTAAATAAATAAGAGGACATTGTGGGGGTACTGATGGAGACTAGAGTCTGATGGAGGAGAGAGGGGTTCAGGTTCAACTAATACATGTGGCTAGAGAAGGATTGTAGGGGCTGATTGAGAAAAGAGGCTGATATAGGAGGACACGATTGAATGAACTGATTGAGGAGGGGACATCAAGGGAGGGCAAATATAGAGGGAAGGAAAGTATGACTCTGATGGTGAAGTTGGAGACTGAATTAATATTAAGTAAAAAGAGATCAGAAAATAGGGTATGCATGGCAGAAAAGGTGCTGATGGAGATGGAAAATCTCATAATGTTACCCACTCAAGTATATTTAATCAATACTGGGCACAATGATTTCTGATGGCAGCCCTTCTATGGCTTGTAGTTCACAGCAGCTGTAGAATCCGAAATCTGCCTGGCTAATCAAAATGAAAGTTTGGTTCTAGGACAGTACAAGATGTTTCATTGGCTGTATATTATACTCATCATATTCCAGCAGAGATTAAGCGCCAGTATTTAAGCTGAGCTCAATGTGAGTTAAAGATCACACAAGGCGAAATAGGTTTCCTATTCATACTCTCTCCCTTTTATATATGCCAACTTTCCTACAATATTATATATCAAAGTAAAAGTGTTTTTTTTTTGCAATTGTGCAGTAAGTAGGTACGTTTTTAGGAGGTCTACCCGGAGATCAGAAAAGTGTCCTGATTATATAAGTCTGTGTTATCTGAAAGAAGAGCTGGCGCTCCATATCACCATGTTAATACGAATACATTTGGTTATTATAGTGATATTACACTGACATCCGTAGAATCTCTGACTTTGTTTCAGTGAGACAATAGTGTGGCTGGCAATTTGTCACCCAGTGTCTTTTCATGGTTGCAGCCTGTCATGACTGTGAGATAAGATTAGCTTCTTCCATGGACTCCGGTGAAAGCCCAGTGCATAGTTCCAGCAGATCTTTTCACTGTCTCCAGTCTGCCTTCATCCTAAACCGTTAACTTTAACAAAAGAGCAGGAGCATGATGAATTTTGTTTAACCTTTTTTTTTTTTTTTTTACGTGTAATAAAGCTTGTTCCTTTCACATGCTGTATTTCATTTGCAATTATTCAAACTCTGTTATATTATCACAACAGAAACAGTAATAAGTGGAACAAAACAGCAACAGTGATTTCTAAATCAAATTCTATCCATAAGTATTTTGGACATGGAAAGTATTAACTGATGAGTTATAAGGTATTATAATTTCAACATTTTCAAGTAAAGGAATTATTATCTTTATTATTATTATTATTATAAAAGATACAAAATAAACTGTTATCACTATACCTTTTTCTCTATTAAATTGTCGCAAAAAAAAAAAACATTTTTATTTATACCGTTTAACAGAGCTTTAACTATATGCAAAGCACATTAAGGTTCAGTTGAATTCCTGAGTGTTACATGTTACATTATTTATTTATTAAGCACCATCATAGTCCATAGTTATGTACAACGGGCACAGCTCACCCCCTTCTGCTTTTCTCTTCTACTGTTTGATTTTGCCCTTTTAGTTCTAAGTAAAAGGACAGAATTTTAATGTCGTTACATGGATACTCTTCAACCTTTACTTGCCGAGAAAATAAATACAAATTATAAGTGTAAAAAAAAAAAAAAAGAGAGAGAGAGGTGTTGTCAGATAGATACACATCATTCGGCTTTGACTTCATAGGAAAGATAAAAGAAGAGATATATCTGACAGAGGTACTATTTCTTAGTAATCTTATAAGTCCTCCAGTTCTCTTCGTATAATGTATTGCTCGAGAACTACTGGTCAGTGTAAGCAAACACTTTAGAAGTCCCATGCCTGGAGATTACTTCAATTTGTTTGTAGCCAGGAGAGAGCATACAAGGACCTATTGAAAATGTCTTGCTTCAAGTACAGACAGATGGAGAGCACAGGGGTTAGCATAGCCAGGCCTGAGAATGACCTTTTTGGAGAAAATTAAATCAGTCTGACCCTGTTTTTAGGCTTAAATTATAGCCCCAGACCCCCAAATAATGCATCTTTAATGCATTGCTGCCCTCTTTTTATCAGACTCCCTACCTCGAGGGGGTTTTGTTCACTAACTATTAATGTTAAATTGGAGCTCTTTATACTTGCATTTGTGACCTCAATGGTCATCTTGCAGCATCTTTAATTGAGAACACTTCAAAACATAAACCCAAGTCTCTAAAAATCCGGCATTCTTTCTGAAAGAACAAAAGGAGACAACTGAGAATGGGAGAGAAAGGAAAGAATCTTTTAAATTAGAAGGATTAAGATGCTTGCTGCAATCTAGTTCTCCCACAAATTAACACCAATAGGGAACAAACTATTGTCTCCTAGTTGTTTTTTTCCCCTTTGTCCACTGATTCCGACGTCTGGACACACATTCTACAATTGGGAAATTTGTTTTCTGGACCGATTGTTTGAAATCATACAAAGCAGGTGTGTTTGAGTCACTTAGCAGATGATAGCTACATGGCTATGCTCAACATTTTATCTCAAACCCAAGAGTCCTAATTTAAATAGAGTTATTTGTAGGAGTCCAAATATGATCATATGTTCAGGTAACCCCTTTCAATGGGAGACACAGCTATTCCATGCTTGTGGTTTAAAGTTTTTTTTTTTTTTTTTCATTGCTGGTAAATCAGAGAGCAGCATTAGTAAACTCACAGTACTTTATTGGAGTGTGGAGTAGATCAGCGGGTATCTATTCCTTTAACATTAATAGATAACAAGCACAGACATTTATACAATGTGATATAAACGCTTATTATTGCAAATAAATCTTAATGAAGTAATGAAATACTTCTGAATTTGAATGTGAGCTGCAAGTGAAATTAAATTAGAGAATTTTGCACTGATTAAAACTCAGTAACTGACAGTGATGTGCAACAGACACTCATCAAACTCCATCTCTGTTATTATTTATTATATGTGCCTGTTTGTCTATCTATCTATCTTATAGTATATGTATAACTACACATCTATGTCTACAGTGTATGACTGTATAGTTATACACCTACCTATCTGTCCTTCAATCTATCTAGAAGTCTGTCTGTATTGCTATGTTTTTATGTCTTTCAATCTAGCTATCCACCTATTGATACAGCATCTGTCTCTCTCTCTGTACATATATTAGTATCTATCAGCAAAGTCTGTCGTTTATATGGCTACATCACTTTGTAGAAACTTTCTCTTAGAAAAATAAAGTCTTTCTTTGTTTATTCATGTAATATGAATTTATTACCTATCTTTATTTTCTCTATTTATTTATTTGTCTACCTACATGTCTACACAGTGTCTAACGGCATGTATTTATCTGTATCTGCATTGTCTGCTCATTTATATTTCCATCTCTACAGGATCTATCTATCTAATCTAATCCATCTCTATAGGATCTATCTATCTAATCTAAACTATCTCTATAGGATCTATCTATTTTTTGGGCTCAGTGTATGTAAAGGTGGGGAAAATATATTTTGGTGAGCTGTACTTTTTTAGAATATTTGTTTTTTATCAACCTATGCGCACAGTGTTTGTTTTTTGTTTATTTACAGATCTGTATATTACTGTCTACAGTGACAGATCATTTTATAGCTCTATGTACATATGATAAATCTATTTATCTCTCTATGTACCTACACTTATACTGCATACACAGATATGTATATTAAAAAACTTAACACATTAATGTTTGGTATGAAACAGAAAGCTCCCAGCATCTGATGTGTTAAAAGAGATGGTTCTGTACCAACCGACGACAGGAGAAATGAGCAAAGCCAGCAGAGCTATCATTTCACATTCTTTCATATGTGAGATACAGAATGAAAGCACGGGAATTATTTTAAAATCCCTGCTAAATCAAACCCTGCTTCTTTCTCAAAGCAGTCTCAAGCTGGACTAGTTAAGACAGATTCTCTGGCTGACAATTAATATTAATGGGTAGATTTCACAATGTGGCATTATCACACTGTGCGATGGGTGGGCATACCATCTGGGTTTTGGCAGGTATTAGATGTAATCAAAGGGATTACGTGGCTCAGGGGGAAATTGAAAACCTTTGGGGTTGTTTAGGCTTTTTTTTTCTTTTGTTTGGACGCTTTCTAGGTGTGTTTAAATGTGTTACCCGGTCTCACGGTATTATTTTGAACATCAAATAAAATTATACATACAGCTATATACATATGTTATCATGTGTATGTACAGAAATATAGATACATATATATACGTAAGTACATATATATGTATATATAGAAGATCTATTTGTGTGTAGAAAGATTATATATATGATATATATATATTCGTTATCTTTGTGTGTGTACAGACAAATATGTGCACATATAGCTACATATATATATATATATATATATATATATATATATATATATGGTATCTATGTGTGTGTGGATAGAAATACAAGTGTATATAAATATATATATAAATATATGTTATCTGTGTGGGGATGGATTGACAGGTGTGTATATATATATATATCTATATATGTATATATTTGTACAAATATGTTAAGATATAAATATATGTTATCTGTGTGTGGATAGAAAGACAGGTGTATATATATAAAAAGCCACATACAGAGATATATATCTCTGTTTTCTGTGTGTGTGGATTGAAAGATAATTATGTATATATACGTATACACATATATGTTATACATATGTGTCTGCAGTTAGATATGTATATAATTATTTCTAAAAGTTACATCTATGTAATAGAGTATTGCCTCAGAAATAATTGCTACTCGCACTTTCCCTCCTCTTATTATTCGATGCCATAAATTTCCCACCTACAGTATTTAGTTTTCCTTCCTATTAGCTAATCCTAAGCAGCAGCTCTTCATAAAGGTGCCACGCCAGTGATTTAGAAAGCCATATCCATAGAACCATTCTGAGATTCCAGTTTCATGCGTCTGCCGAGTGTTCATACAATTTCCTCATATGCAGTGGGGTGCTGCAAATTAAACTGAACCAGACGTATAAAAGACACAATACAATGGGGGATTGTTTCTGAATTCTCTGCTCCTAAACTTTCCAATTTGAGTGGAATTGTCAGTCGTCTTCTATTTGTAGCATGTACCCCCCCCCTTGACTTAGACTTGACTGTATGTAAGGAGTTGTCATTAATCTGTTATAATACATGGTCATGTTTATTGCTGTAGTGTTTAAGTTGTTGTTAATTTTACACTAAACGGTTGTTATGAAGATGAATGAGGAGGCTGTGATTGCCACACAGGGGATTTTAACCCATTTATCCAATGTTTTGAAAGGGGTTTTGCCATTGGAGATTAGCATTTCCCATAACTTTTATTTGTAGGTTGAAGTTGAACCGCGCCTGACAGACTAATATTGGAGCATGCTGCTACATAACAAAGTTGACCACACAAAGGAATCGGTGATCCCGTCCGAGTCTTGGTGACACAAACAGTCTATACGGATAAGGTTTCCTTTTGTGTGAAAGACGGAGCACTATTGTAAGGTGCAGAGTATCACACTTGGTTGATAACACAAAACTTTTTACGTGTGTGTCATCTGTGTCAAGTTGTTTTTTTTTTTTTGTTTTTTTTTTTGTTTTAAATAAAAGTAGATTGATTTATACCTTATTTAACCAGCTCTTAAAAAAAAAAAAAGAACAAATGTACACGAACGTAATATTTACAAGTCTTTAAATATTGATGCATATGTGTGATCAAATTCTTATTTGAAATATTTTTTACATTTCCCCTTTTAATGATCAACAGTGTTTTTAAGCAAAACGATTGCATGATACCCGGTAATTATAGGATTATTCCTTCTCTTAAGGAATAATTCCTTACACTTTGACTGGCAGCAAATAACTCAACAACTGATTCCAAAGCCCCCTGGCACAGTGAGAATGAACATGTTTTCCAGCTCTTCAGTCTGGAAGATACAGAATCAGAGAAAAAGAAAGATCCTGCATTGATAGAGCTAACAGTTAAACATCTTATCTTTTACCTAATAGACGCATGGAGAGTTTTAAAATCTGAAACCGTGATCTATATATGTCACTTGATGTTAGCGAACGAAATGAAAAAGGTATAACTAATGCAGATTTTTTTTTAATCACTCTCATATAAGTATCTACATTTTGGAGGGAAAATGATGAAATTAAGGAGGTCCCTATTTGTATATTTCTCCCTCTCATTTATTAAACCCATTGAGATAGGGATCTTATGCTCAGGAATTTTCTAGTAGAAAAAGGCAAAGTCAAACACATGAATATACACATTAGTCATTGTCAGGGAAAATCAGTTGTGCAATGCATTTTAAGATGGTGCTGGGCAGTGTGATACAAATGAGGTTAAAGTATGATAGTGTGGTAAAAATGGTCATTATTTCCTGGTACAGTTTGAGGAATAAAGCAAAGGCTACAAACACTGGGAAAAAAAAAAGAAAGAGAGGGAACTAATAAGCAAGAATTCTAAATGTTGTAGAGATTCAAAGAAGAAGAAAAAAAAATCTCACACCTTTTGCCTCATATCACTGCATATTAACGTCTACGTGTGTCGGCGGATTGAAGGTTGTTCATGTAGGGATGGGATTAAAATCAGTCTTTCATTATACCCATTTTATACAGATCATAAACAGGTAGGAAAAGTCACACGGATAGCTCTGGATTTCTTCAGGATAATAGTGAAATAAATCTTTGCAGAAACATAACACGCTTGTCGAAAAAAAGGCTATTACAGTAGACGCAGTTTGGTGAAATATTACCAAACGCAGAGCTTTTACGCAGGATGCAAATATGCTTTCTGAACATACGGGGTTAACCAATGACTAGATACAGCATTAGTCTGACCTCACACGTAGCATTTTCTACATCATATCATATCAATAAGTTACTTATAGGTTTTAAAAATGGAATAGATGCTGAATTGTAATCCATGTATTATTTAAGGCTCTGTTTTGTGATAGTGCTTATGCCAGATTTTCACCTTGTCTGAAAAACTAAAAATAATATATTGACTTGCAGGAGGCACTTTGGCTCATCTTGGTACCAAGTGGTCCAGATGTGGAATCAACAAACTCCCAAATACATTAATATTTTTTTACAATTAGAGAAATGCATTACAACTCATAATGCATTTTAAATCGGAGGTTTAAGGACTCTAGTTGACATTACCAGATCTCAAACGAGGATTTAATATTATTCTTTGTCTCTGTGAATGCAGCAGTTACAGAGTTTTGTAGCAAGATAGCACCATCTTGAGGCCAAATCAGATATGTACAAGTCTTGGTTTTAAATGTTAGAAGAAAAAAAAAAGGGGGGGGGGGTAGGTTAATTTTTTCCAAATTGTCAATCTTTACATTGTATAAGGATCTTTTGTCAGTATAATGAGTCTCAGCTAGCTAGATCTTGCAGTCTAATGTGATTAATAAATAAATCAAAGTTTCAACCAAGAATAGCAATTTTAGATTTAGTTTTCTTTTATTTTTAAATACATTTTTTATGTATAGTTCATCAGCTCTACATTATTAGAAATATAAAAGAAAGAAAGGAAATGTATACATAAATTATATGCACTTTATTTTCAGCATAATTCTGTGGACCTACAGCTTTACACAAAAACACATGGCTGGTGATCTGTATACAAAACATATCATATATTTATGAAAGCTGTTGGATTTTTTATTTTTTTTTAAATACAATGTGACTTTCTTTTTTACATAACTTCTATATATTTTTCTACAGCTGATGTAAAGTGATCTTGCAATAAGTGCAATAAATATTAAACTGCTTCAGTAGATGTAACAGTAAAAAAAAAGTGTTAGACAGCTACAAAAAAAATTAGCTAAAGCATTAACTAGAAGGTATTTCAAACACAATAGTGAATCTTCTCTGATTTTTTTTTTAAACACTGATACTCTAAAAGCAGTAGGAAAAATGGTCCAGGAGATTCGAAACTTAAAGCAAAAAAGCACTTTAGACTTTTCTCATATATCATGAGCCGATTCAGTCACTATATACACATCATAACTAGCTTATCATTCATTCAGTAATGGATGCTTGATCATGCAGTCAATCACAACCAGTTGTTGGAAAAAAAGATACTTGAAACCTGTCAAAAGTAGGCAATAAATTTGAAGAAATACAATAGAAATAATGGCCATTGGAGATGGTAATCCATGGAATGTATTGATTAGTGGAGGGAAGTAGTTTGGGTTTTCACCACAGGCTCTTTTACCTCCTCTATCAGTCAATAACTACCCAGGACTGTCCTCTATTTGTCAATATCACTTAATTAAATACCTCGCCTCTAATGCAGAATTTAGTTATACACGTCTAATAATATCTGCATAAAAATGTTGTAATGTCTGCAAGTAAATCATATGTGAAGGCTCCATAATACTTGTAGGGAAATGCTAATTCAAAGGGAAAAGACAGAAAAATAAATAAAAAAAGATAAAGACAAGAGTACAGGGATGATTCAAAGCAGCCTTGAAATGTCTTACTACATGAAACAGAGCTTCTTCCATGGGATTTGTAAGCCAGTATCCAATACTCCCCACAGATCTGATCTCAGTGCTGATCTAAAACACCACCTGTTTACAATTTACTGCTAGGAAATGCAATTTTAGTAATGGGTACACTTCTCAAAGGGGCTACTGGTTGTTACAGACATGCGTAAAATATACCCAGCTATAACCTCCGTCCTTTTATTTCAAACTAGCAATTAAGAATTAACCTTTTCAGTGCTGCAGAGGACTTATAGATAGATTCTTGTACTGTGAGTTTCAGAATCCTGGAGTTTGTTTGTGAATAAAGGCAGCTCATTTTTCTTTTTCTTTTTTATCGAGTAAGGGTGAAAAGGCATCCGATTTTATATTTGGTTTATTTCATCTTGTACGGATTCAAATGTTAATGAACAAGGTAATGCTAAATACCAAGGAATGTTGCCCAAAAAATAAAAATTGACTATGAATATCGAAAAGCGAATTTTAGCATATTAGTAAATACGCAACTTATTTTTCTGCCATAATTTCACTTTTAGATTATTATTTGTGGCAAATATTTCTTACTTTAATAAAAAAAAAGTCAGTGATAATTAAGGATGAGACAAGTGTCCCATGAGTCAGAATGGAAATCATTTTGTTGGAACAAAAACCCAAAAATTATGTTTTTTTGTGACATCATGTAGCCTTTTTATCCCCTGTGTTTCTTTCTTGGTTCAAAGGTTGTCATCCAGTTTGTGAATCATATTTTGGTCTCCCTGAAAATAGCAAACTATCACAAATTCTGAACTTGATCATTCATTATTTCTTCAATGAATTAGTTATTGCTTTTTTCCAAATGAGTGCAAGCATCCTGAAACAGATACATCATACCTGTCCATAGTGGACCATAGACATCTTGGCTTCAGCATATTTAATTGTTAATGAGATTAATATATTATAATATAATAATATATTATTATATTATATGAAATCTACGTAACTTGCTAAGTCATTAGCAATTAATCTGAAAAAATTGTAAACAGTCTTCAAGCTGGCTCCAAGCATTGTTTTAATGATACACTAGGTTAAAACACGTTTGTTAATGTTTTATTATTATAGTATATTTTGATGCAAAGCTATAAAAATGGAATAATCAGCCAGAACATTTCATCAGTTTCCATTATAATTGTTCCACTTTTAGAAAGCCCAGTACTGATCTTTATAAATAATCCCTAATGTTTTAAAATCAAATATTTAGAACTAACATAGTGTTAAATAAAACAATCTTTGCAATGGAGAACGGCTTATGAGTTACTGATTATGTGGCATCAGAGTTTCCCAACTCTGGAACTGACTGTCTTGGTCATAATGTCATCACTATAGCTAGTGACCTAAGCCTCTCTAAGGTACCAGGCTCCTATGTTTTTAAAGCACTGAGAAGCATCAAATAAAGAACTTTGTCTCTAAATTTCATCAAGAGGATTGAGAAGCATTATTTTAATTGTAAAAAATGAATTTAATAAATTATAATTGTGATATAATAAAAAAGCATTAGGCAATCATAATAATATATATAAGTATTACAGGTTGAGTATCCCTTATCCAAAATGCTTGGGACCAGAAGTCTTTTGGATAATGGATAATTTTGGATAGCAGATCATTTTCACCAACAAGACATATTAAAGCCTCTCAGAATTCATGCAGTACAGTAGTGTACTGTATACTGTATAGAGTAAATCAATCACCTTTACTGTAATGTAACTATGATATGAGGCATCGTTGGGGACCTGCAGTTGGCACTTCAGGGCTGCACACGTGCCAATGTGTTACCTGGGGGAATCTGAGCATGCATGGAAAGGCTCTATCACTGCTTAAGTGGGCTGGCACTGAAAAAAACTGTTGTGTGCTTGCATTCTGACAGTCTATGGAATTTACAAAAAAAATCCAAAAAAATATCTGGATAATGGTTCATTTTGGATAACAAATTTCTGGATAATGGATACTCAAATTGTAATTGGCTATTCTGGCTATAGACTTTGATATACTTAGATGGATTTTTGATTTTCATAGGTGATACTATTAACCCCTTCGCGAAAATGGACATGTCAGGCACGTCCAGCTGGGAACTCCGTTGCGGACAATGGATGTGCCTGACACGTCCACCGAAATTCCGGCTCTCGGGCATCCACGATCGCTCCACGGAGCATGCTTTTAAAAGTAGAAGGGTTCACCGGAGCACTGTGATGGTCACAAACCTGGTCATGTTTCTGCACATTCCTGTTATGAGAAGTTATACAATTTTAATAAATAGTTTTCAAGGTTAAACAATGGTTTGATCTTTCTAGTCTGCACAAGGAACATATCTTTCAAAAAATCTTTGACTGTCACTTAATAAAGCCCATTTCTCAGCCACATAGTCCAGGAAAAGTCCATAAGCTTTGGAGGAATTGACTGGAATTAATTTGAGCGCCATGTTCTTCAGACTAGCTCTTCTCCATTTACCCCCAACTTAAATTTGTTTGGGTGCTGGGATCCACTGTTTGATTTTCCTCCATACATGCTATCTTTGGGTTCTCAGCAAATTGTCCCAAGTTTCCAGACCCCAGACTCAAGTGAAAGAAGTCTGGGCTTCAAAAAATCATATTTTATTAATGTGTATCAAAATCTTATTTCATCGGGTGCTGGACTTCCCATTAAAGGATGATCTCTTGACTTGCACAAAGATTAGTATTGATTCACGGTTCCAAAGTTAAAATTATTCTCTGGATCCATAATCGCCTCTGTCTTCTGTAATACCCAGATTCATTTTTATGTCTGGGCAACATATAAGCACTACACTCCTACATGACCTAAACTCCCTGTATAAATCAGAAGCGTTAATGTGTATTTTATGGATTACAATGGTTCACTGAATATAAGAATGGACACTTTAGATCCTGATATAAATATTTATGAATATATGTCAGAAAGGGATAAAGCTAGACATGTTCTTTTATTTTGTATCATATTAAATCGCAGTTTCTTTATGATTCCATATATTTTGTGATCACTCCTGACATTGCATTAAAGGACAGATTGAAGGATTATATGGCTATTGATAGAGAGATGCCTCTGTGAGCCTAGTATGCATATGTAAAGAGAAGGCACTCACCGTACCATATTACAAATGTCTACCCAGAGAGCTAGATCCATTATGCCGGCTCTATAAGCACATATCAAATCATCAAGCAGCATCTCTATGGCATCCCTCTGGTTAGCATACCCTAAAAAATGGGGTGTCAGATTTTTTGCAAAGAATGGGAGATATTGGGGTTCTACCCAAACATCCTGACAACTGTATATAAAATTCTACTTCCATAGTCATATTCCTCCTTTTGCCTCTAGTGGCCACCCTACCCTTGTTTTGCTCTGTTGCTTCACTCAGTGGTGTCTGCTGGGCTTTGTTAATTACCCTTTAAGTAACCACAGGTTATCCCCTTAAGTGTCCTAAATGGCTCAACCACTCAGGGAAAGGGGTTCAGCTTCTCCTGTGACCATCCTCCGACAGCATAAATACTCCAACCTATACCTTCCAAGCAACGCTATCAGGGTTACATGCCAAGCTACTCTACACAGGGTTACCTACTAAGCCTCACTATCACGGGATTACCTGATCAGAATACTCCCCAGGAGCTGTGCCTAGATACTCCAGCTTACTCTGTTGCTACCTCAGATTGCTCCCTTACCTCAGGCCTCTGCCCTTCTCTCTCTCTCTCTCAGTCCCTACCTCTCAGCCCTATCTATGTTACAGTCCTTACTGAAGTCATTTGTCTATGCCACCGTCCTTTCTAAAGTCCTTTGTGTATGCTACAGTCTTTGCTAAAGTCCATTGCTACAGTCCTTTGTCACTACAATAGCCCTTATTACAGTCCTTGTTCCTTTCTGTGTTTACATCTGTTCTCAGCCCTGCACTATGATATGTACTATGCAAAGAGACTCCTCATCCATCCCTGCACTGAAACTCATATAAAACCTAGAAAAAAATCCATAGAACCAATTTTGCAAAAGGTAAGTAAATTGGAACCATAGATTACATTAAATGTACCTTTATTTTGCATATTTCTTTTTCAAATGTCATGCCAGACTGATTCTCTAAAGGAATGGAAAGGGGAAACAGTTCTTAATTAAAAGGCTACTTTAGTTTGAATAATATTCATTTTTAATTAAATACCTATAATTTATAATTGCTGAGATATAACATTTATAAGCAGACATTTCTACTATATGGAGGGCTTCATCTAACCGATATGACAACCTGTGAGGAGGTAGTCTGGAGGTCAACAGTGTTGCTCTTCCAGTGACCTCTCCATGTGTCAGAATTCACCACTTCAGATGTAGGTACATTTATATTTCATCAGGTTATTGCCTTTTTTACATGATACACTGAGCTGAAGGTATGAGCATTAAAATGCTGAAAGGTCACCGAGAATCAATAAGCTCAGTAAAAGTAAGATTTTTTTTTAGAAATAATGGTTCAATTAAAAGCTAATAACTTGTGAACTGTTAAAACATATTCAAAAAGCATTTTATTCATCTATTCAATCACCGTGCTTGCAGGTTCAGTTCCAGGCAGGGTCCTTCATCCTTCCAAGGTAGACAAAACAATATGATTAGGTACCATTAGATTGGGTAATAGAAACATCCCCTGGATATTTGGCAGGCCCCCGGACGTACTAGAAAACTTCAGAATATCTGAACATAACTCTTGATCCAACAAGTTATTATATTACTGTGGTAAATTATTGAATAAAAAATGTTTGGACTTCACAGCCCTTATTTTCCCATAAGATTTCAATGAAATAAGGACCATAAAGTAAACCTTCCTCAAAATGGTGTTAAGTTCTCACATTGCAAAAAAGCAAAATACAGGTATGATTCGATATATAACACTGGGCTTGGGATCCACTGACTAACATCGTGATCTAAGCAGTATCGCGATTATGTTAGACCTGAGATCTCACTATACTTCTACATTACTACATGAGTGAGATCCAGTCCCCCCGATAGAAGCCATTAATAGGAGCCATCAAAGCACTGCGTCAAAGGCTAAATCGTGTTGTTGTGAAAAGTGATATAAAAGGGTTTAGCTGTAATTCTAGATTATACCATGATTATATGGTATATATATGATATTATATATTAAACACATAACAAAACTATAATAAACAATAGACATTTACAATATAAACTGTAATGATGTACGTACCCAAACACTCCCAAAATATTACTGATAGGTGTGTTACTGTACCATAGACATGGGGATGGGACACTTCATTGTGGCTGCATCCGCGCAGCCGCTTCACCGCCGTCACTTCACCACACGACAGCTCGTCACGGCTATTTCATCGCAGGACATTTCATCGCTAAAGGTGAGTTTTAATGTGTTACAGTTAGAAGATAGAGAGTTAGAATTAGAATTTTAGTATTGGGGTTTAGGGTGGTTATAATTAGGGTTTAGGGGGTTAGAAATAGTTTTTAGGGTTCGGGGTTAATTTTTGTATTAGGGTTTAGGGGGTTAATTTTAGTATTAGGGTTCGGGGGTTATTATTAGGGTTTGGGGGTTAGTATTAGGGTTTAGGGGGTTAGTATTAGGGTTCGGGGGTTCGTTTTAGGGTTTAGGGGGATAGGGTTAGGGTTCGAGGGTTCCGGGGTTAGTATTAGGGTTCGGGGGTTAATTTTAGTATTGGGGTTTGGGGGTTAATTTTAGTATTAGGGTTTGGGGGTTAGTATTAGGGTTTAGGGGGTTGATATTAGGGTTTGGGGGTTAGTATTAGGGTTTAGGGGGTTAGTATTAGGGTTCGGGGGTTAGTATTAGGGTTCGGGGGTTAATTTTAGTATTGGGTTTTGGGGTTAATTTTAGTATTGGAGTTTTGGGGTTAATTTTAGTATTGGAGTTTTGGGGTTAATTTTAGTATTAGGGTTTGGGGGGGCACTTTGGGGTGGGATCATTTATTAGGGGGGGTTATTTCATTTTAATTGGTACGTTTGTAAGGCTGTCAGCCCTGAACTGTCAGCGCTTACATAGCCGCGTCCGCGATGAAACGGCCGCGTTATTCTTCATTGCTGACAGTTCAGCGTTCTAACTGCCGCGCTGAACTGTCAGCGATGAAGTCGCAACTCTGAAGTGTCCTAGACCCCATAGACATATCATTGCTCCAGTCAAGTTGTTAATTCCCAATTTCTATACATGTACTGAGAATGCTGCTCCATCCTCCAATCAGTGCAGTGCATTGTAATAGAAGTGGAATGTATAATGGATATTATGTGTACAGAAATAAGAAAACTGTAAGAGATGTAGACATTTAAATAGTTTACAGCGTCTCAAAAAGTCTGTCTGCACTTTTAATGCCAAGCCATTGTTTTTACAAATAACTTTTTAATAATAAAAAGCATGTGTTGTCTAATGTTCCAGCCGTAATTTTTCACATGGAAAGCAAATATTTAAAGCATATTATGCTATGTATGCATGAGGCCACACAGTATTATCCCCTGCTATAAACGGATTTGATCACAATACTACACAATATAATTATTCTTGACATCTTCGCTTCCTTCAAAAATTATGGATTTGGAATTTTAAAAAATTACATTTTTTTTTGTCTCTAAAGCTTTACCATTTTCCGATTTATTGCTCCTTTCACATTCGAAGGTCTAAGTAACAATAATGTGTTTTGAAGAAAAAATGGAAAAAGTTGATCTTGCTAGTAAAGTAGAGATAAAATAAATAGTTCACATAGAGTCCAAGGCAGACAGACACACACGCTATGTGTATATACAGGTTCTTTCACAGAGATGTCTTAACAAATGTCACTTTCAAAGGAAACATGATTTACTAAACTCTGTTTGCTCATTTGGAGATATCCAGGCAAAATCTGGGTAAAAGCTAGCTGATGTACTAATTCAGTGTTTGCTCTTGTGTAGTTCTTTTTCTCTTGGATTCTTTTTTTAGGTTGTACTCAATAAAACTAGAAACAAAAAAGCCCACAACACTTGCTTTAATTTAAAATAGATAAAAAAAACATTATCATCCCCCATACACTTAAAAAGTGAGGAAACCCTACATTTTGCTACATCTGCCTCTATAAAAGTGTAATTTGGATGGTGCACTTGTTGTGCTCCATTCAAGAGTTTGTCTCTCTTAAGCTTTGCAAATAATCATTAAGTGGCAATTTATACTAAGTATAAATGATAGGGCCAAACCACATGCTTGAAAATAGTCTAAACATAAATATATCTGTTCTTAAATTAATATCGAGTCTATTTTATAAAGACAAGCAATGTCTCTTCTTTTAATGCGTTGCTAAATTTATTTTCTTTATATTTAAACTCTTTCCTTTCTAGGTGGTGTTGACGTTACTTTCACTGTACATCACCCTTTTACCTATAAGTCAGTTCGCTGGCGTAAAGGGCGCCGATGGTGTGCATCCTGACAGGAATGTGCATCTTAGGTTAGAAGAAATGAGATCTGACTGAAGACTCCATGTCGAATGTCCACATCTTCAACCCCTGCACGTTTTGTCAACAATAACAAGAGATTTGATGGTAGGTTTACAGGTTATAGTAACATTTAGGTCAAAAATAGACTTACGTCCATCAAGTTCAACCCTTGTCCTGTACTGTTGCTGTAGTTTAAACAAACAAAGGTAAAAAGAAAATTCTTATTAAAATCATTTAACAGCCATGGTACATGAAAACTTTATATAATATGATAAAATATGGTCCTCATTGCTCAGTATATAAACAAACTCATTTTTATTCTATACTCTTGGTTTGACAACAACTATTTACTGTATCCTTATAATATTTTTTTTAGAATTCAGTTATTTTACATTTACTTGTATACGTTCTGCCCCAAAATTAATGTATTTTCTATTATTTATTTTGTATTTTTATTTGTTATATATAATTTCTAATTAAAAATAAAGAAGTTACAAAACAATTATTAGAACCTTTGCATTGTGGGGAAAAAATCATTACTAACTTGATTTCAAAACAAGCGCTAAAAGGTAATGTTTACCTTTCTAACAAAACATATCTCCCAGTTTTATACATTTTTTTATGGTATTTCTTCAAAAATTTATGTAAATGCTAATATGAACAGTTAGGAAGATTTATAGTGAAAGAGAAGTAAATAAAAATGAGAATGCAAATGCATATGCAAATTCTCATATAAACATCTACAAAGTATGACAGGATGGAGCAGGAACACAGTGAGACAGACACATGAGATCGGCACTGTAGTATAAGAAGAGCACCTAAAAAGCCTTAAAATAAATAGGTTAGTTGTTTGTTGCAGCACAAAAGACTTTAAAGGTTTAGTGTTGCCTTTTAGTTGTCAAATTATTATTTTTAGGGTTTAATCCCCCTTTAAAGAACTTTCTAGACCCGCATTTATTTTAGTATATAGTACCGTATTTTGGCAGTGAACTTCATACATTAAAATGCTTACCATAGAATCCCTTCCATTGCTGCAGACAGAATACAATGTGATGCTGTGAGGTTGCATCCAATATATTTTATTTGTATTAGCACATCTTTTATAGGCTAAATGCATCACTCTTACTTTCTGTTATGCTTTCCTGGTCTCACTATTTTAGTTCTCATTACATCACCAGAGATCCTATATGAGGTCTTGTAATTTACACAATTCTGTAATCTACACCTCTATGTTAAGGTGTCATTACACATTCCATAATTATAATTCATTGGTTCTTGAGAAAAGGTGATTTGAAAAAGAATTAACACAGAAATTCTATTTTACTATACTATTCTGCTAGGGACAAATTCAATACAAGTCAAAGTATATTCATGATCTTTTAGTTACTATATTCCTCAATATATCTTAATCTAATAACTTGGTCACAAATAGAATATGAGGGTTGACTCAGGTAGTCACAATTTAACATGACAAAATTGCAGAGTCTCGGACCACGTTGGATCACTGTAGTGCTCCGAATATCCCTTAAACTCGGGTTGCTCACATAGCAGTATTTCCAAATTGTGATGAAAATCAGCCATTGTGGCCGATATACATGCCGAAATTTCAGGATCGAATTTCTATGGGGAGGATAGAAACTCATGTCTGGAGGACAAAGTCCTCCTGAAAATAAATAAAAATGTTTAAAAATTAAATAAGCCCCTCTGGGGCATCTTTAACGTACATGGTGGCCAGGGCAAGTAGCTCTGCCCTCTATGTTAATAAATGGGTCTGAGAGATGCCTAAATTGCTCCCAGCCACCAATATAATACATTGGGGGCCAGCGCAAGTAGCTCTGCACTCCTATTATGAACAGGGCTGGGAGTCACCCAAATGGCTCCCAGTACCTTGTTACCTACATGGGGTACCAGGTAAGTAATTCTGTTATCCCCATCTAATACAAAAAAAAAGAAAGCTTGTGTGGTATGTGTAGATATGTGTTTATTAATCACTCTGCAACCCTATTAGTTTCCTATCAGAGATGAATACACGTTGGCCTGAACAGCTAACAAGAATTGAATAGTTTTAAATAAGATGTCCACCTTTATATAAAATCAAATATTGGCTATGCTATGCTATTGCATTGGCCTCCTGGTAGAATATTGGATGGGTAATAACTCTGGTTTGAAGGCAGCTGGGAAAATCTTTCTATTTTACATGAATGTCACCCATTTTCACTTTTCTCCAACTAATTTTTCTCCAGTGAGAAAACCAATTTTTTGTAAACGAATGCATACTTTGTGTCTAGGATGTATATATGGCTCTGTGTGGGACCTTGTACAGACACAAAGTGCAGACACAACTTTAACTCAAATCAAACTCACCTACACTTGCCAGAAAACTTCATACAGAAGAAAATCGTCCCCATAACGAAAACGAGGACAAACTACCGAAACCCAACCCAGGAGCCTCTTTATGCTCCTAACACAGGTAGTAACGGCTGAGCAGAGCTCTGTCAAGAGCTTGATACTGAATAGACAGATAAATAACAATATAAATATAGGTGAAAAGAAACGATTACCGCAGAGCGCAACCCCGAATGCCTATAAACGATACCAGTTAAGATAAGTCACATAGGGGTAAATACTCATGATATTCACGCTTCTGCCTATTAACATATGTTGCCACATCTCAGGCATTTAAAGGGTAAAATAATGCTCCATGACCCTATGTCCCAGAAGCCAATGGGTAATTCATTTCCATCTTACAATGACAACACAGAAAAATATGCTGATTAAAATAAAGAAACATCAGCTCACTTTTTTTTTATATTTCACAGTGAGTGCCTCCTGCAAATGAAAATCCGCTTATGCAATGAGAAACGTCTCAACATCTGCTGAGTTTGTTACACCATTAACATATGTTAATGCCATTGCAACTAATGTGGGTAGTTTGTCTTCAGAGAGAGCCAGAACACATCAGTGTCAAGACTGCCAGTAAAGTAACACCCAAAGATCTTCTTTGGCTCCAAGAAAATAAACCTTTATTTCTCTCCCATTTCTAGTGCTGCAGTACATATTTCAAGGGAACATTAAAAGACAGTAAAGCAGTGTAAATATCAAGCACGTGGCCCTTGAAGACACACAGGGAGATAGATAGACGTTATTTGTACAGATTCCTATGTACCTATAGGTTTGCAGAGAGAAAGGGATGGATGCATTGATAGATGATAGATACTTATAAGGAAGATTGGGCATAACAAGTCCATGCCTCGTATTTGATGCTGGAGATATCAAAAGGAGATAACCCAACAAACGACTAATAAACATATATGCAACAATAGTAAACTTCAGTGTAAGCCTATCAGTATAGGGTTGCCCACTGAGGAAGTGAGAGGCGAAACGTGCCTCGGAGGTTTCACTGCCTGCAGCCACTCCCGTCTTCCACCCGCTAATGTAGCCAATCGAATAATTGGAAACATAAAATAAAATATGGGTGGGAGAAGCAAGAAAGGCTGACTATTCTGGTGTGAGGCAGGTAGCCCCTGAGACTGAGTGTTTATGAGCAGCCAGTAATATAACAAATAGGGTGCTGTACCCTATTCATTTTGACTGTAACGATTAATGTTACTTTGGGAATTAAGAATCGTTGTTGCAATGAGGCTGTTTTATGTTTATCTAATGAGTGTGTTGCACTGTGTCTTTTACTTACCTTTTCCAGCTTGTTTGTCTCTTATCTCTTAAGAATTAAATATCCCTACGTGTCATTTTTTTGTTTTTTTGTTTTTTTGTATAAAAGTAAGGTTTTAACTGACAAGGGAGGTTATTCTATTGTTTCATATATAAGGATAGATAGATAGATAGATAGATAGATAGATAGATAGATAGATAGATAGATAGAAGATGCCCTGACATGGTCAATTGTATCATAGATCCCTGTCCTGACTTTCCCAACCTTCACTACTGGTTTCCTAACTTGCAGTCATGTACCAAGATGACTCCCTGGTTCTGTGTAGCTTTTTACAATGTGCTACTAATAAGGGAGAGATTCCAGGAGTTTCATTTCAACATTTACTGAAGCTTAAAAAAGTATCTTCTAAAATACAGCTTATCGCGCTTAATAAAAGCAGTATAACATATTAGACATAATGGGGGGGGGGTGCCATGAAATGCACATAACATTGTGAGCTGGTTCCAATATGTGTTTCTTATACAGTGCTTAACACAATATGCATCCTGGTAGAAAACCGACACTGCACAGGTAACTAAAATCAATTGCTGGATATCTCCTGGGAAGTGGACATGTAGGAAAACAAAAAGACAAAGGGAATATAGTGTAACACCGTTATGGATACGGTAATAAAACTATTTATTAGGACCGAACTCACACAAACAAATGCACTGAGCGCCAGCATAAAATAATGATCAAGGTAAGCGCATCACCGTCCCAACTATAATCGTACTTCCACGTGGAATAAAGTGCAGAAGAAAGCTTTGTTGATTCCACGCCTCTGGCTGTTGCACCGGTGTTATCAATCTGTGAAGCTGGTGAATGGTGGCTCGGGGGTGGTGCAGATCTTGATTGCAGTTTAAAAAGTAACTCCAGTAAACCTCAATAGTCCACAATTAAAACATATAAATACAAATCAAATGTAGTACCCTTATTAACAGCTTTTGAACTGGGTACCATTATCCTATCCAGGTCCAGCATCAATTAGAATCACCAGGTATATTCACTATGCTTAAGCATCCTTGTTATTATCCTTATGTGTTCCAGCTACGAGCATCAGCGTTCCACTCTCATAATACAAGAATCTTTACTTCTACATTGTATACACAAAATAACTTTTCACTGCATTATCAATCAACTTTATCGTTCTCTGCAATTTTCCACAAGCATTGAAACCACCAACACTTTCTTCAGCATGATTATAACAGTGGGGACGCTGATCTGCTAACCTTGACCATTCTTTTATGAGCTTCATTGCACTTGAGCTGGCACTCTGTTCATTTGTTTTTGTGAGTTCAGTCTTAATAAATAGTTTTATTACCTGTTTCACTATATTCCCTTTGTCTTTTTGTTTCCCACCGGAGTCTCCGAGGAGACATCCAGCAATTAATTTCATCTGTACAGTGGCAGTTTTCTATCATTGTTTTCTATCTACTGAGTAGTCCTTGTTGACACTATAAGGAGAGTATATTTCTGTATTTTCTACATTTTCTATATGCATCTTGCTTGAGGTCTGTCTTTGAAGCACTGATTTTAGCGCTGCCCCTTCCTGTGATGTCTGACCTTTATTGGCACAGACAGGAGGGCAGGTCGCTGGTGGTCCAATGTGAGGTCAGAGTGTTCTGTGCCTCTTGCTTGAGGCTTCCCGTGCACCTGTTTGAATCAGAGCCCTGGGATGTCTCATAACACCCAGCCCAATGTCTCCATCTGAAGGCAAGGATGTAGGAGAGTCTGTTACTATGCAACCTACCAACATAGAAACAAAAATACAACAAAAACAATAGTGGCAATAATTTCCAGGGGTAGGGAGACAAGTGCCCCTGTTTTCCACATCAGAATGTGCATGAGTTAGTGTTAGGGAAGATGATAGATCTTCTTTAAGCCAGGCACCAAAATATTTTTTTCTTGTCTACAGATATTTATAATTGCACATGACAAACCAAGATACTTGATTTATGGTGCATGTCTAACAGGGCATGACTTCGAGGGGGAAGGTAGTCAGACCACAAATGCAAACTGTGCAGATTGGTCATGCATAAATGATTGTTTTATTCCTTTTTACAAGTTTATGCTAGGACTGCTGAATTAAATTGAGACACCTTTAAGATTATGATATAGGGCCTGCTCTATTCAAGGGAGAAATCTTGCCTTTTCTGTACAACAAGGGTTGCCACCTTTTCTTCAAAAAATACTAGCCATGCTATTGCCTCCATAGCCTTAGTATTGGAGTCAAGCTAATTTTTTACAGTACTGCCAATAAAATACCGGTTGGGTGGTAGCCTTACCGGTGGGTACCTCAGCAGCTTGTACTGGATGCAGATTTGAAAAAATATTTTTTACTGGCTTGTCAGTAAAATACATACTGTTAGCAACCTAGGAACAAATAGGCCTTCCCAAATGCTCTAAAAAAGAAAATAAGCATATTCAGCCGTATAAATAGTATAGCGTTCTCAAACTTTAGCATAGGTTCATGCAACCTTCAGCATGGTGATATGCAGCATCTCTGGTAATACAGATGTAGAATTCCTCCTACCAACTAGGGCTTTTATTTTCATAGAAGTCTTCTCTACGGAGTCCCCAGACTCTAGGGTTATTAATTTATTTTTTTCAGATGTCTGGGGTCTATTTTAGTATATGGGAGGGGGGCAGGGCAAGTTGCTCTGGCCCCTGATGCCGTGTATAGGTGCTGGGAGCCATTTGGGCGACTCCCAGCCCTGGTCATACTAGCGTTTGGACTACTAGCATTTGCCCCCGATGTATTTTTTATAGGTCTGGGATAAC
The DNA here is from genome assembly GCA_036172795.1 of Pelodytes ibericus. Taxonomy (NCBI): domain Eukaryota; kingdom Metazoa; phylum Chordata; class Amphibia; order Anura; family Pelodytidae; genus Pelodytes; species Pelodytes ibericus. Next base: position 49,960,279 of record CM069862.1, on the reverse strand, counting down.
TTGCACTTGCATATTGGGGAGCTGAACTTTGGTTTCATGGTATATGTTCAGAACCCACAAAATTAAAATGTGAAAGGCCAAATCGATGGTCATTCTTTTTCCAAAAGAATAGGCCCATATTTTCCAAAATGCCTCGATATGTGTAGTGTTTTCACACACATATTGGATTATATGATATAGACCACATGGGTGGTATGAAGTGTATGAAGATCTTGACAGGAAAGCTTTCACCAGTAATGTTTGAAACAAAGTTTTTTGATTGCTGGAAATCTGGTTAAAGGCCTTACAACTGACACATTGGTTTGATTTTGGTCCCAACCAAGTGGTCCTATTCCGAAAGGCCTGGGTAAAAAGGCTTTGGGCAACACAACTTATTTAATTGGAAGCCTTGTTTAAATATGATATTGGGCCTATCTGGTCATTCTGGACCTAGTCTGCCTTTAGAGTATTCCAATATTTCTGAAAGATGCTTTTATTTTCTTTAGCTCTAAGATTATTTTGAGTGAAGAAAGAAGATTGAAAGTCAACTTGGTGGGAATTGTGAAATAAAAAAAAGTGAGCTGAGCATATGGAGTCATGAAGCATTATTGAGTGTTTAGTGCACCTAAAAAGACACTAGGATGGCATAGAATGTCCTGCGTTACACAGCTCATCACAGCTCCCCACGATGAGCTGTGCTCAGATCCCACTGCAGGGACTTGCATCAAGATCCTACCTGCCAGATGAGTGTCCTCAGTCTGACAGGGAAAATGTAGCCGATGCTTATTGCTACATTTCTCCGAATCACACTGTGCCCGAACTTCCGGGATGTCCGGAGATATCGTGATCTTTTGGCAGGGACCCACAATCTCTTCTTTATGGCTTTGTTTACTCTATTGCAGGGAATTTACAATAATTATGCTCTCTTACTTGACCGAAAGAAGTTCAGCATCTACAAAAATATAACAAGAAACAAACGGGATCTGGACAGAACATTCAAAGCAGGTAAGTAAATATGAAGACCAGCTTTTAATAAGGTGCAAATGTGAAGGTGGGTACAGAAAGCAGACAAACAGGGACTTAGGCGTTAGGTCCAATCCACTATACACGTTTTCTGTGCTATCTTCATGGAGCGGATGAGTTTGTGACATTATTTTAGCAATACTGTTTGCTACTGAGGCAGAGACTCTATGGGACAAGCGGGTGGAAATCCGACACCAATTCGGCAAAACCGAGGGTGAACACTATTATGGAAGTGAGTAAGCAGCTGTTTCGACACTAATTCGGCATTTAAGGAATGTGAATTCAGCCCAAGCAGTCTTGGTATGAGATGCAGCACAGCAGTGAAAAGTACATACATTGCATGTCAAGAGTCTGGCTCATTACAACATGATTAAGGTGAAATGGGAGAGGCTGAGTCTGGCATATTGAAGCTAACTAAGGCTATCTCTAAGTAAGGCTATCTCTATGTTGCTAACAAGACACACCACCTGTCTACTAACTCTGGCTATTAACCCTAGTTTGACCGTATGTACTTTATACATTTGTATACTTACCACTTACCTGCTTCATTAGCCTGCTAACCATGTGACTTAGGACCAGTGCTCCTACCATTGCCAACATCAATCCTCAATTACCATGAAACTTTGCACAAGTACCCAGGATAATGAATATATCAAAGAGGACTTTACCCTGACCCTGAGTACAGGATTTATACATTATAGTTAGGACACTGGCCAGTGTAATTTTACCACATGCAGTTAGTATATTGGGCATTTAATTTGTTTTCTATTTTTGTGTGTGTTTTTTTTACATATACCAGTATATATCTATTTGTATTGTTTGTGTGCTTTCTAGTACTTTTGTTTAATTATTATTATTGAGCATCTGTGGGATGTGCTGGACAAACAATTCCAAGCCATGGAGGCCCCACCTCACAACTTACAGGACTCAAAGGACCTGCTGCTATCGTCTTTGTGCCAGATACCACAGCAGACCTTCAGAGGTCTCATGGAGTCCATGCCTCAATGGGTCAGGGCTGTTTTAGCGTCAAAAGGGGACCTACATAATATTAGGCAGCTGGTCATAATGTTATGGCTGATCGGTGTATATTGGAATTTACAAGATACTTGAAATTGACATATTTGGTACTGAAGACCATTTTCCATTCATTTTCCATTCATGACCTTCTTTAATTCTCAATAAATGATAAGTTCCCTTCAAATATAATTTTGTGATATAGTTTACTCCACAAGGTCTCCAGTTTACTCCAACAGATCCTGATTTTTAAGTTTTCTGTAATGAATTGTTGGAAGAATGCTTTTATCTTTGTTTCTGTAAAAATATTCCAGGAGATGTTGAAGGCCTGATAAATACTTTTTTTTTTTCAAATTCAAAGTGAGGTATTCTTTTAGTATGTGAAAAAAAAACATTAACAGACAAGGAAGAATTGAGGAAAAAGAAAGCACATATTCTTGTTTGAACTACCTGTATTAGAGGAAGGACAAACTGGACAAGTGGGGAGGTAAAGTCCAGATTTTCCACAATAGAGGCATAGCTTGGCTCTTCTTCTTTCACAGCATCAGAGATTGGTTAATAAAACCAATCACCATAGACTCAGAATCTTTCCTTTTTTTCAGATTAGGAGAGATTTATGTGTTAACTTATATTATAGTATGCAGTTGTAATACGTATTTTATATATTTATGCATATTTATTTGTATGTTAAAATATGTATTTCTTTTTTATAATATGATTGTACATATTCTATTATTCTATTTTATTATGTTATATATTTTATTATAATATATATATACATACATATATTTTTAATTTCATTGTTTTTATGTTGATTCAAATATTTTTTTTATTTATTTAAAAAGAGCCTTTTTTTATACATTTCCATTGCTGGAATTTCGGTGACATTTCAAGATGATTTTGGCTGCTTTTCTTTATTGAAAAGTAGCTTTGAATGTCCCATTATATTATCCGAGGCATTCAAGGAGCTATTTTGTCATTCCTGAATGGCCGAATCACCGAAACGACCGAATTAAGGAGTGAGTCAGGGCTCTAGTTTTATCATAGAAAATTGGAGCTACCTAAATCAAGCCCATAGTTTTAGTCATAGTCATAGTTATACAAACCCTCATAATATATCCTTTGCTAGATATCCGCCACTGTTTTTACTTAGCATTTCTAGTACATAGGTCTACTGTCAGATATATTGAGGCTAAAAATAAACGTAGAATATTGGCTCTTGTTCCTTTGAGTTGTCAACCCTTTAGTAAACTTCCTCCCTGTCTCTCCTTGTTTAAGACCTACTTTGACCTTTATTTCTCTTCCTACTTTTCTTATTCTATTATGTTCCACCTTCTCCATCTTATTTTCTGTTTCCCTTTTATGCACTACTAGCACTTCTGTTCTTTAATGTGCTTTGCTTGTCTGCTATGTTTTGTGGTTTTTGGTTCCCTCTCTATTCCTATTTGTATGTCATTGTACATCTTTGCCCTCTTTTGCACATTACTGCACACAACCTCTTTTCATCATTTATGTGTTCTGGATCATCTGCACAACTTTACGTTTTCTTGTTTGATCATTTCCACTTTGTTTTATTGTTTTCTTTTTCTAAATTTGGGTGTCTTGTATGGATTCCCTCATATTTTTTCATGTTCTGCTCATTCGGCTATCTTTTTTTTCTTTTCCTTTTTTCTCCTCCATTGGTGTCAATATCCACTCCATTGCAGGGCCCAGCAGCAAGAAGTGATTATGAAGAACACAGCAACATAGGAGAGAGAGTACACAGAAAAGTACATAAGTAAGCATTGGTGGTATGGGGATTTGGGTTAACATTCCATTTAGCCACCCTACACTTGATACTTTTAACCTAGTTGCATTAGAGATGTTTTGGAACATCATATCCCATGATGCTCATTCAGTCATGAGGTAATTGCATATATACTTCCTGCAGTGCCAAGGTTAGCCATCACTGGTATATCATATTTGAAAATATGGGTTCTAGACAACAGTACATCACACTTTGTATGAAATCTGGTCTGGTTTTTCATGCTGCCTTTAGGATTTCACTGTGACTTATGACTGATCTGAGGAATCACATACCATGAAACACAATGAAAGTTGGAAAAGGATCATCAATGAAGGATGATGACTGCCCATCTTATATAGAAGTGGTAGATAATATCAAAATCCACAAGAGTTATCCTGTAACAACAAACACAGCAGGCATGAGTGTCATGAGAAAATTGATATGCTTTTATGTCAAGGCATATGTTTCTTGCTTCATGTAATTTCAGTATTGTGTTATTAGACCTTGGATACATATAATAAAGTAGTCCATTTCATTTCCACAGTATTGCAGTTATGGTTCCTACAAATGGTAACAGAGTTGTAGGGTGGTTGGGAGGGTTTTTTTTTTTTTTTGCTTTTGAATAAATTTGGGGTTAGTTTTTCTTTTTGTGTTCCATACTGCATTGGCAACTGTTTTTCTAGGTTGAATATGAGTCATTGAATTGTGACTAAGAAAGAAGATGTTAATAATAATACAGGGGTAATTAAAAATCACTAGGGAGATATACATTGGCAAGAAAAAAGTAAATGAGTCCTTGGCAATTTATGTATAAATTTGTCTTAAAATATTAGTTACAATAATGAATATACACAATCTGTTTTAAGTAATAACACACAAATTACTATATTGTTCTTGTCAATATTAAATAAGTAATTCAAGCCCTCTTGTCTTGATAAAAGTTCTTGTTAGGATGGAAACGTTGCCTTGTCTGGTGAAATAAAAGCATATTAATTCACTAAGGGCTGAGTAAGTGTTTATTTTGAACCCCTAGGCTAATGACTTCAACAAAAGCTAATTGGAGAGTTAGAAAAAACACTAAAACATTATGAGTTTGCTAGTTACAAGAAGTATTTACCAATGTGAACCATGCATAGCAAAATAGAACATCTCAAAAAATCAAGTATTGTTGTTTTACATAAAGATGAAAGGGGTTAGAAGGTAATCTGAAAGAGTTTACATATTTATCATTTATACAAGCAGACGATTTAGTACTGCGGCAATTCTCCCTTGAAGTAGGTGCCCAGCTAAGATAAGTCCAAGGGCACAACGCAGAATGCTCATTGAGGTAAAGAAGAACTAAAGGCTTGAAAGAATCATCAGAACGGGTTAACATCTATCTTCAGGAGTCTATCATGCATTAAATATTAAACAGGCATGGAGTCCATGGAGGAAGTCACTGCGCACCTGATGTATGCCTAAAGGCACCTTGACACTCCACAACGCTACTGAGCAAATGTTTTGTGTCCTGATGAAACCCTGGTTAAAATGTTTGGAAAGAAGATGCAGCGCTATGTATGGCATATAAAGGATCCCACTTACAAACATGAAATCATGAAAACATCATCCCAACGGTGAAGTATAGTGGAGGAAGCATCATAATCTGGGGCTGCTTTGCTGTCTCTTGGCTTGGACAGCCTGCCATCATTGGCAGGACAATGAATTCCCACGTATAGCAAGGTATTATATAGGATAATGACCCTAAACATCTACTACATAATACATGCAAACACGATGGGGAGCTCGAATATATTCAAGATGACATTCCCAGTATTAAGATTCAAAAGATATTTAAATCAGTATAATTTAATTTGTGATTGGTTCTTCTTCACAAATGAGTCCGATATCTTTACTCTCAAAGTTTTGCCCCATAGGAAAAAAAGCGACAAGCAATAATGTTCAGTATATTGTCATAGTAAGGAATTGGCCCACTCTTCACTCTCAGTGCAGGGTCAGTTCGTATCCAGCTAGGAGAGGATACTGGCATAGTGTAAAAACGTAAGCAAAAGAAAGGTTAAAAAACTTCTGTGAAATCGTAGTGACCTCACTCATGCATGTCACACAAGCGCTTTACATCAAATCACAATGATAATCAACAAGAATCCTGAAACATTCAGCGTTTCTTACGGAAGAGATGACATCAGACATATTTTGCCCCTCTCAGGGCTTCTTCAAACGAATTAAATAATAATAAAAAAAGTGTTTAACCAGGAAAGGTACATTCAGATATTCTCTGGTTTGTAAGTACGCCCTGGGGATGTTACTTTTGCCCAAATCCGTGGGATGTTACTATGTAACTATATGGCTGCTTACATTACCTTTAGTAAAACCTAACATCATAATAAGTGTGGTTTCATATGTGGTTCATATTATTGCCTTGCAGGTCAAGGTCTGTAGGTCAGTCCAGTATAGTTGTGATTGGATTCTCTTTGGTTTCAGCAAGACTTCCTGCTTCATGTCAGCTCCCAGTTTCACACACTTCCCTGCTGTACACCCCACACACTGTAGATGCGATGCTTATTAACATGCTAAGATGCCAATTTTGCCCTCTTGGATCAGCATTACATGGGAAATTGGATGCATGGGGTACTGCATAGAGGGAGCAATAAAACACATCATTAAAAGTTCTGCTTTGTACATTTATTCTGACACTTCCCATGACACTTCCCATGAACCATTAAATGCATGTTACTTGTTATCACATAAAAAGGCGAGATTGCACTTTATCCTACTGATTTTTATTATTTTATTTATTAATGTCCTTCTCAGTGAGATATGGCTCCCATTTACTTGTTCTATTTCTCTGAGTTATCAGGGTATACCCAGACGTGGGTCCCTAGCTAGCTGCACCTAGAGGGACACCAGTCGTACCACAGTAACAAGGCCAATGAAGGCTGTCTCTGGCAGCTGAGTTCCTCAAGCAGAGGAGGCTTGCCAGGGTTTCAGGTCTGTCCTTATGGGGGAGATAATGCTAATTGGGAAGGTTCCTCTGCAATGGTGCAAGTGAACAAAAAACCTGTGATGCCCCTCCCAAGTAGGTTACATCCTAAAGGGCTGGCTATTTTAGCACTCCTCAGTGAGATGTTTTCTCTAAAAAATATAATATAAAAATAGTATTATTATAATAATAATAATCATTTCTAATAATTCAGATTAGATGGCATTACAGTGGATAATTACATTATTGGTTTACAGCCACAGTTACTTTTAGGAATTTTGTTTGTATGGTGCCATGGTAAGGCTGAATAAATGTTGATTAAATGTGATTTAACCCATCCTGGCTTTTCATTATTTTCCTGTCTTCCCCCTGGCACCATTATCATAGATGTAGGGCAAGAACATCTTAGAACCTACACCATTTGGGCGCCTCCCAGCCCCAGTACTTGTTGGGAGGCCAAGGTTACTGGCCCTGGCCCACAATGTTTTTTTTATAGGGGGCTGGGAGTATTTAGCCAGCTCCAAGCCATGTATTAAATAGACGAATCACAATAGCCGAATTCATCCCAAAATGAACCTTTTGATGATTATATGACCCATCAGGCCCATCAAACGAAAAAAAAAACGCAGCTTTGGAGGTTCCCAGCTTTGCTGTTTCTGTCGTCCCGAAAGTGAGAAGCCCAAACTCTGCATCAACTGGCTCTCAAATGTTCCTAGAAGCACGAGGACACTTGCTATGCATGGTGCCGACTTGAACCCTACGCGTTACCCTGCTCTCAATTGGCAGCTTCATCAGGGACATTTACAGAGTAGACAAGCGAGACTACAGCAACTGCAAAGCTGGGAACCTCCGAAGCTGCTGTATTTTTTTTTTCATTTGATGTGCCTGACAATTCATATAATTCAAATAATCCTATGAGTCTTACATTAAATTGCCTGTCTGTTCAATATTATATCCAGTCTGCACTATGTTTTTTCTGTTTCCATCTTACATAGGTATTTACAGCAACTAAATATTTTGGATGGACTTTTGGGACTATATATATTTATAGGAACACTTTGTAGTATTGCTTGTTCTTTTGCATTGATTTTATTTATTTGCTTTTTCTGCCCCAGTCATTTAAGGCACCACCATTTCTCTACTGGATGTTGTATTTCTGTTTAATTATTTGTATAGGTCATATTTGGTAGACCTACTGTGCCCTTTTCACACTGTGTTGTTACTGGTGGCTGTGGCTGATTTGTGTGTACACTACAGGGTATTTTCCATCACTGTGCCCCCAAAGGGAGGGCTCCTCCTGCAGTTGTACCACCATCTCTATATATTTCAAATTGCACGTTTATTCGGGATCATATTTGAGCATATTGTGCAGCTCAAGATTCGGCTTTTGATCTGACCTGACGTACCCCAAATCTTACCAATTAGATAGGGCCCAAAGTCCAGCCTATATTATGTAGACCTCTAGATTTAAGGATACCTTCATTACAAACGTATTAAGAGTATTGAAAGCTATTGTGTTATTATTTGTGTGTTTGTTGTTGTTTCTCTGTTTATGTTATGTTTTAGAGTATTTTACACAATCTGCATTTCTTTGTTTCATTGATGCAGTTGGCAAATATATTTTATGAAAAAATAAATACATAATCATTTCCTCATTTGACTGATAAACAAATCAGTTGTTTATTAGACAGTGAAGTATATTTTAGCCAAATAGGGGTTGAAATTATTTCTTATAGGGCGTTCAAGGCTATCAATTCAGCTATTTTTTAATAGAAAAGATTAAACTCGACTGTTCCATTATTTCGAATGGAGCATTCAATAGCCCCCTCCCCCCCCCCCCAAAAAAAAATTGCCCCAAAATGCATCCAAACAAAAACTAAAAAATAATATATAAACAAAAACATGTGGCTAATACAAAAACAATAAAAATAAATATATTTATTTTGTTAAATGTATTATTGTATAATATAATAAAATACATTATAAAATATATACAGTATTATAATAATAAAATAATCGTATATCATTACCTTTCATTAAAATACATTTATAACACATAATACAAGAATATAATTTATATAATAAAGAAAGTACAAGTAAAACAAACATATGTATCCCATACACCAATTAGTAAGTCCAATAAAGGTTAGGGAATCACCACATATATATATATATATATATATATATATATATATATATATATATTTATATATATATATATATTTTTTTTTTTTTTCAATATATATAGTAACATATATTATTTTACGCACTGACATAACAGCTTTAGTGGAAAAACAATACCTGTGATGCCAGCTATAGCTTGGCATCGAATCACCAGTTATCATACATCAGCTATTGATTATCAACCTAGCAGTTGTTAGGCTATATGTACCCTCCCACCATCATTTCCGGTGTATCACAGTATCATTTCATGTCCACAGCGTGGATGCCAATGTTGATTGGAAATGCCTCCTTCTCCGCAGTGGAAAAGGTACGTTTACATATGTGAGCTTGTTAGGCAAGAGCATCACTAGAAGTTACCGTGACATGGTGGTAAAATTACCACGTGGCCCACTGACCACGTAGCACATTACAACATGATATACCTTTGTATTACATCCACTGACGCCACTCTGTACCAGTTTTTTCCCCACATTACACACAGCACCTACAAATGGTGAGGGGACAATATATGTGGGAATTTCCTAATTTTTATGGGGAATACTAATTGGTATATGTGTGTTTTAATACATGAGATTGAAAATGACAAATGTATTGACTTAGTAATTGCACCATTTATACCAAAATAGCATTTTATGTCATTTTTTATTCCATATGCAATAACAGCATATATTTAGCAATACCCATATCATTTGATCACTTTTTTTTTTCACTACAGTTTTTGGCCCTAAAATGTTGAATTCTCCAAATTCTACTGCAGTCAGCATTACTGTACACAGTTTCTGAATGATCCATGTCAGGGAGTGGGGTCAAGTGATCTAATGATACAGCTCACAGGAATGTTGCTCAATGTAATAGATGATTTCCGATCTCCAAGGCACACACTATTCTCTCTACATGGTAAGTGTGTAACACTCCCTCTTATTGATTAATCAATTAATTAATTGATTTGTTCATTTTTATGATAAAGCAAAATATCAGTACGAGGACACTGGTGTCTGTGACAAGGTCAGTAAAGGTCCATTGAATATAAATATATTGTCCAGTAAATGTCCTGTTTGTGATAGCCTTCTTCATAGAAACATAACCCCTGGGGCTTTATGCACCATGGGATTTCACCAGCCTGAGAATCTTTATCCTATTTGACTCTCACATCTTTCTCTGTGCGTCAGCTGACAGGTTCCATCAAAAATCCCATAATTTACATAAATTACCATAGTGAATGGACACTCGGCCTGTGATAGTCAAAGAAGATTCATGGGAATAGAACAAATTAGGTAACGACCACAGACACTTTTTATGCTAGGGGTGAGGAAGTCTTTAAAAATGATCCTGGGGTGAGAAGCCCTGAGCCATACACATATATTCCCATTGTGAACATATTCTCTACTGAAGAGGTTTATTATATCAAAACAGCCAGCAGCACCTAGATGGAGGTAAAAACTTGTCAAATTAAGGTTAATGGATTCTGGCAGAGCAGGGGTGGGATAGTGTAGTGCTGTTAAATGGCTAATAAAATGATACTTTGTATTTTCTAATTTATCTGCAGCTTACTTAACATTAGTGCTTAAAAGCAATATAAATTACCAAATGCTGTTTTCGTGAAGGAGTCTCATTAATTTCTAATTAATAATATTGCTGTAGCTTCTATAGAATGCCAAAATAAACTAATGAGTACCTAGATTCCACCAATATTGCTTATATACAGCTATAGGTGTATCACATATTTCAAATACACATAATATTTACATTTCTTTTAAAACATAATTTTACATGTTTCAGCAAGAAGTGTAGTATTAACAAAGATCTCTTACTTAACCCCGGTAAGTGGAATTTTATCACTCACCCTAGTAAGACACTATGACCTTTTATATGGTGATCATATTAACCTCATTAGCATAGACAGGGCCCAGGAAAAAAAATGTGTCTGGACTGCAGGAGACACATATATCTTAAAAAGTACAAGCCATTTTATACCCATCCTGGGGTCACTTTTATCTTCACTATTACAGAAGTATAAGTGGAAATAAAGGTGCATAACCCTCCCTACTACATCCTTGTACATCTATTAGTAACACAAATGCCTTAAATATGTGGTCAAGTCAAATGTAGATAACATATACTTACTGTAAATGTGAAAATATATTACATCTAAATGTTTCTTAGTTTAAAGTTTGTTCATTTATAACTGCAGGACATTGCTTTGTTGATGGCAGCTGCCAATTATTCTGCCAGTGCTGGTTTCTCAATTTTATAGGTTTTATCTATTTTAGACCAGCTGGGATCTGACAGCTGGCTAATGGGCATATCATGATTGGTTAGGCATGATGAGAGTAAGACCACATCCAGGGGTATTAGTATGTGTAATGGATGATCAATAGCCTAGCAGTTTCTCTAAATATCTTTGCCTGGAGATAGGTTGTATATATTGACCAACACATCTTTGTACCAATAAATGTATTACTTTCCATGAATAGTGAGTATATTGTATAATGGGACTAATAAGCTATTGTTGTGGGCAATGTACAGAGATATATTAAAAACTAATGCAAACCTATAGGGGGCATAGTTATTTGTATACACATCACCCAACAAAATCTATGTCTCTAAGTTTAGAATCAATATCAGGAGAGCACTATTAAACATATCTGCACAGTCCAGACAATGTCTAGACCTCTCTACAATGCTATGACCAGCACCAGGGATTCAAGGTAGGTTGATGCAAATAATGGCAGCAAGGATAATAAGGTGCAGGAAAATTACATGGAGCTGCACAGTTTAATAATGTTATAATAAAACATTAGGTGACATATCATAGACAGAACCGGAACCAATAGCACAAGACTTAGCGAGACCTGCTCTTGTAAATTTACTGTCTGGTAAATCTATAAAAGCTGCAGACGTGTGATCTGTGCACTGTCCTGTGTATGTATTAGGGTGACCCATCTACCATGTAGACAAAAGGAGTCTCCTCCTAGAACAAGCCGGCTCCACACCTGGCAATAAGTAAGTACTCCTGTGGCTGTGATACACTGGGTTAAGGGTGCTTCATCTGGCTGTTGAGGCGTTGAGACAGGAAAAAGAAATGAAGATGTCTGCACTCCTTGTTCAGTGAAAATGTCAAAGATTTATTGTGGATCCGAAAAAGAAAGTGAACAAATTAGCAGCAAGGCATATGTTGGAGACATTCCTGAACCATCTACTAGGTTTCCACCGTTCCTTCCAAAAAATACTGGCCATGATATTGCCTCTATAGGCTTAACATTGGACCATGTTTTACCAGGATGCCGATAAAATACTGGCTTTATGGCAACCCTAATTATACGCCTGAGTGGGTAATCTCATCCTCATATATATATAATATTATATAAACAACTGATTCACATATGCACACACAGTCACACACATTAAATACATATTATTTAGGAAAAACAAGTGTATTAATAAGCTTTGGGAACATGTAGATTTCAGATTTAATAATATATTTGTACTATAATATACATAATATGCATGTTATGTGAGTAGCTGCATATGTAATAATTATGCAATGCCATGGTTATAAATATAATAACTTATATAATATAAATGTGTTTTATGTGCTTGTGACTGTTTGTGAATATGTGATTCAGTATGTGTGTGCCTATAAATGTAATGCACACTGTCACAAGATGAAATACACACAGTCCATACAAACAGTCACATGCACTCATACACTCACAGAAACATACACAGTCACACACACACTAGGGGGCTTCTTACCTGGTGCTTGTTGCAGGCAAATTGCTGCTGCTTGCACTGAACTCTGTGTGAAGGTGGGACACAGGAGAGGCTTCTGAACTCTCAGAAAATCAGCAGAGTTGCAGAACTCTCCTGATTGGCTGAGACCGCCTTGACTCAGACCCCTCTTTACGAGACTGTCTTGGAAGTTGTGTGGTCACCCTAGCAAGAATAGTTATCATTGAAACACTTTAAAATGTTGCTTTTGTTCCTCGCAGGCTCTAACCAAATCCTGAGATCTGAGTTTGAGAGTCAGTAGAAGCTGCAAACCTGATATCTGTGAGTAAACATATTTATAATACACATATATTATTATATACATACACTATATGGACAAAAGTATTGGGACACCTGACCAATACACCAACATGGACTTTTATCACATTGCATTCTACATACATAGACATTAATATGTAGCTATAACAGCATCCACTCTTCTGGGAAGGCTTTCCACAAGTTTTTGGAGTGTTCCAGTAGAGCATTTGTGATGTCAGGAATTGATGTTGGACAAGAAGGCCTGGCTCACAATACCTGCTACAGTTTATCCTAGAGGTATTCCATGGGGTTGATGTTAGGGCTCTGTGCAGGCCAATTGAGTTCTTCCTCACCAAGCACATCTAATCATGTTTTTATGGACCTTGCTTTGTGCACTGGGAAACAGTTATGCTGGAATTGAAAAGTGCTTTCCCCAAGCTGTTTCCACTAAGTTGGAAGCATAGTATTGTCCAAGAAATCATGGTTTACTGAAGAATAAAGATTTACCTTCACTGGAAGTAGGCCCAAACCCTGAAAACAGCTCCATAACATTATCCCTACTCCACAAAACTTTACAGTTGACACAATGCGGTCAGGCAGGTCATGTACTACGGGCATCCGCCAAACTTCGCTCATCAGTCTGAAAAACAGTGAGGATTCATTTCCAGTGGTGGAGTGCTTTACACGACTCGATCTAACACGTGGCATTGTACTTGGTGATGTGAGGTTTGCATGCAGCTGCTGGGCCATGGAAACGCATTCTATGAATCTCCCACCGCACATTTTTTGTGCTGATATTAATGCCAGTGGAAATTTGTAACTCTTCAACTATGAAATCAGAAGAGCATTGGTGACTTTTACACACCATGTGCCTCAGCACTTGGTGACCCCGCTCTGGGACTTTACATGCTCTTCCACTTCATGGCTGAGTTGCTGCTGTTCCTACGTGCTTCCACTTTCCAATATTACCACTTACAGTTGACCGTGGAATATCTAGCAGGGATGAAATTTCATGAACGTGGCATCCTATCACAGCACCACGCTTGAATGTACTAAGCTCTTCAGAACAACCCATTTGTGTCACAAATGTTTAGAAATGCACACTGCATGGCTAGGTGCTTGATTTGATATACTTGTGGGAAGGGTCTTTTTGAAACACCTGAATTCAATAATAAAGAGGTGTGTCCCAATACCTGTGTCCATAAAGTACATTTTTAAAATTATTTTATTTTTGGTAATTGGAGAATACTTTCTTTTCGCAATGATTTTCCCATGACATTTTCCGACTGCTGATGTCAGATTCACCAGTTCAAAATTACCTAACCCTGATACCTATTTGTCTAATTGTCTATGTGTACTAAACTCCAGGACAAACGTGTTGGGACTAAAAGAGCATGGTTAGGTGAGTTTGGTGTGGAAGTACTTGACTGACCCACACAGAGTCCTGACCTCAACCCAATCGAACACCTGTGGGGTGAACTGGAACTAAGACTGCGAGACAGGCCTTCACGTCTAACCTCACAAATGCTCTTCTGGATGAATGAGCAAAAAGTCCCATAGAAATACTCCAAATTCTTGTGGAAAGCCTTCCCAGAAGAGTGGACGCTGCTATAGCTGCAAAGGTGGAACCAACTGCATATTAATATTAATGGATTTAGAATGCAATGTCATAAAAGACCAAAAACCTTTGTCCATATAGTGTATCTTCCAATCTAAGAGGAATATGACAAGTGCATTATTGTAACCACCGGAAGCATATAGATGTGAAACTATTTTTCACAAAAAAAAAAAAAAAAATTATTTTTGTTTCCGCACCCACTTTAAGACACAGAGAGAGTTTTTGGCCCATGTTGACCAACAACCCCCCTTTGCACAGGAGTATAATTGTCTTAATATAATGCTATTGTATGCAATATCTTTGGCTTCTAGTATTGTGCCATATTAAAAGCTCCTCCACTTTATTACATAATTAACTTTTATTTTATACATCTCGTAAAATTACTGTTAAAGTGAATTCTTATGCTTCCCGACTGATTGAAGCTATTCAATCGTGCCAATTCTATTGCTATTCCTATTCTGAATTGGCCCTAAATAGCAGTATCATTGAACTCGATCTCAAACACAATGCAGGGTAGAATTATCACAGAAGTATACAACAAACAACAAAGGAGACAGTGATCTGAATACATTTATAGATAATCTCTAGTGTTTTCTGTCCAGAATGTCAATTGTGATCTTGCTATGGAAGTATAAGCCTGCCTCTGATAATCACAGCCCTCACACTGTGATTATTTTATAGAGGGATAGAAAGAATGGCAATGACTGAAATAATCTGCTTGACATCTTCAAGACACAGGAGCACAAAGCAGGGTCTTTATTTGCATTTCTATGTTTTGATAGAGTTGCTGTGATTGTGCATTGCTTTAAATACTTTCTACTGTTATTTGTGATGCAGTTGATGTAGCACATTTTTTAGATTTTTTTTTTTTTGTTGCCTCCCTGGAGACTAAGTAGGTGGAAAATGATTTTATGATGAAAAAAATATTTAGAGGACTTGACACCAGTGATGGCCTTTACGTCGGCTAAATAAAATACAGGCTCAAAAATTTGCAAAATATAAATAAAATTAGTTTTATTACTTAAAAAAATTAGAATATTACTGAATTATCCCTACTGACCATCACTGGAACTTGGTAGCGCAAAGTGAGGCTGGTCCAGATCAGGGCAAAGCTCAGGCGATCTGGTGTTCACGTGGGGAGTGATGTAAAATATTTCTGCATGGATAATGTAGGGCTCCTTTGACACAAGTGGGTTCTGGAATGCATCCTAGGGTAGCGTGCTTCACTGAGACACACGCCTTTATATTATGGAGTTCCATTACTTGTTGGGAGGTCGGCCTGGATATCTACAAAGACTATATCATGTTCATGAGGCAGAATGGATACCGGGAGTGGTATGGCACAGAGGCAGGCGAGCCTCAAAGCTGATGATAGTATCCTGGATGGCATTGTTACTACTTTAACTGCAGTTTTGCCTACAATGAGTGGGAGAATGATAACTGAGCCTACCAAGATGAAGGAAGTAAATTCCAACGGGAGAACTGACAAGTTAATTAAAAACTGCAAAGTTAGCTAGCCAGAATATGTTGCTAATGTTGCTCTGTTTCAGTGGCTAAGCCTTCTCTTGAACACAACGGTGACCATATGTTCCTTAATATTCTTGAGACATATACCATTTGGAATGTTATGTTATGTTATGTTTGGAAGTTATGTTTTTACAAATCCCAATACCTATGGTCCAATGTGAACCTGCCAGTGGAAGGCAAGTCATTTTTGATGAAAGGCGAATATAGGCCCTGAGGGAAATTTCAGGGTGTCCTTTTATTTTCGTCAGATAGAAGCTGTGGCTCCCAAAAATAGTATTACCCTCTAGAATGTCCACTAATATGCTATGTGCCTCAGTGTAGAATGTCCGCCTTGTAGGGAAGGTTATTTAGGTCCTGGTCAGTAGGGGTAAGGTGTTGTTGGCCCTCCAGTGCAGTAAGCTCTCTACCAGTAAAGTTGCCACTTAGTGGGAATTGTACCAGCATGCCGGTAAAAAATTGGCTTAGGTTCAGTGTAAAGTCAAGTCCAGGTAATAGCTCAAGTTTTTTTGTTTTTTTTTAAAGAAATGGTGGCAACCCTACCAAGCAGCTGTCCTACAGCTAGCACTTGATAATAAGTATAGACCCAGAACATACTTGAAAAAAAGGGAAATCTTAATGTCCTTCCTGGTAAAATACTTTAAAAATACCGTATTTGCTCGATTATAAGACAAGGTTTTTTTCAGAAAAAAAAAATCTGGAAAATCCCCCTTGTCTTATAATCGAGGTCGTCTTATAATCTGACCTCAAATTGAGGTCAGATTATAAGACATGGATCCAGGTCCCCAGCAGAGCTGCAGGGGACCTGGATCCCCCTTTCTAACAGCAGGGGAATGTCTGCGCGATGAGCACAGACTCCCCTGCTGCCGCCCGGCACGACCGCCTGGCCTTCTGTGATGAAGCCGGGTACTTCTGTTTTCGTCACAGAAGTCCCGGCGATCGTGCCGGGCAGCAGCAGGGGAGGTCTGCGCTCATCGCGCAGACATCTTCTGCTGCCCCACTAGCCACCAGGGTGAATCGGGCAACTGGGGGATGTCTGCACGATACGTGCAGACATCCTCCATGCTGCCCGACACGGCAGTCTGTTATGACGGACCAGCACGTATCGTGCAGACATCCCCCGGCTGCCCCCACTAGCCACCAGGGATCAAGTTAAAGGTGAGGGGGAGGGAGGGGGCCGAGAGACAGGGGGAGGGGGTGGGACAGAGAAACAAGGGGAGGGAGGGGGGCAGAGACAGAGTCAAGGGGAGGGAGGGGGTTAAGAGACAGAGACAAGGGGAGGGAAGGGGTTAAGAGACAGAGACAAGGGGAGGGAGGGGGTTAAGAGACAGAGACAAGGGGAGGGAGGGCGTTAAGAGACAGAGACAAGGGGAGGGAGGGGGTTAAGAGACAGAGACAAGGGGAGGGAGGGGGTTAAGAGACAGAGACAAGGGGAGGGAAGGGGTTAAGAGACAGACAAGGGGAGGGAGGGGTTTAAGAGACAGACAACACTAAGGGGAGAAGAGAGAGAGAGAAAAATGGGGGCAAGGGAAAGAGAAAGGCAGCATTGGCACATAAAAAGAAATAAAAACTAGAAATACATTTTTTGATATCATACTTTTTTATTAAAAAAGCAATTTACATGTGAATATATACAAGTTGAACTTTTTTTCCTATAGGGTAGTCTTATATTCAGGCTTTTAGTTTTTCTCCTAATGGAATATCCAAAGTTTGGGGGGTCGTCTTATAATCAGGGTCGCCTTATAATCGAGCAAATACGGTAAATCATATGAAGCCTTCCTCTGGGAATAGAAAGAGCATCTCTGCACCTTTAGTACAGTGTAGCATGACTGCTGGCCCATGCTAGCCTTTATTGGTTGTATAAATTGTTACAATGCTGTTACCTTATAAATATATCGCTCCGTGGCAGCTCCTCCTCTTTGCTCCAGGACAATCTCTATACAGCATGCCCTTATCCACCATAAGTTGTGTTGTTAATGGGGCTTGGTTGGGATCGGGGGGGTTGATTGTATTATAGGTCATAGTCATGGTCCTAAGCAGTCATGGAAATTCCTGACCCTGTATTCTTAGAAAGACACAAGAGACCAGTGTTCTGAGTTAAACATACCTCTCAACATTTCAAATGAAGGTGTGACTAAAGTATACTGGCACATTTTTAGTGATCATAAATTGGTAGCTATTTATGTAATTTGCTAAATAAAATCACATCTGCTGCAGTTTAAACACCATTTATTGTGAGTTTTGTTGCTCTGGAGATTTGTGATACAGTTATACAAACCAGAAATTATGATCTCCCAGAAAAGAGGCACAAGAGATGAGAAAAAGGGGACAGGGCCATTTTGGGTGCAAAATAGGGACTATCCCTCCTAAATAGGGACAATTGGGAGGTATGGTTAAATTCTATGGAACAGCCAGGATTTCGTGTTAGGCCTAACCACCATCTAGTTCCTGTGCTAAAGTTGGTTCATACACAAGGGATTTCACTTCCTAACATTGAACTGACCCACAAAATATATCTGCATTATCAAAACCTATGCAACTGGGACCAAAAATGGAGCAAAACCACACTATATATACAGTGTATTTGACTACAAACTGTGGGAATGACAAGATGCTAAGACTTGGGGATATCAGTATCTTCTTCTACTGAGTCTACTCCATATCATGTTGCTCCAGGCAACTACAACTACCTCAGTATCCTGGGGATTTGCAAAGGCCCTGCAGTATTAACTTAATTTGGGATATTGCAAGTTAAATCGCTGGTCCTTAATGGAATTAATGACAGGCTATTTAACAATAGCCAAAGTCTGGAATATACTGCATAAAATAGCAGCTGTAGTGTACTTCCCTTTAACATTAAATATCCAATTAATAACATTATTGTCAATGGAAAAGGTGGTAATAATATTCTGTTTAATCCTTGAAATACTCTGTGCATATCAAACTAGAAAATGAAGCCTTTCCTACGGGTTCTGTTTTGTGTAGATTTCCAAGTAATGCAAAATCTTACGGACGACTTAAAGTCATTATCTGTGGCTTAATTGCACAGTATATAAAATGTAAATGTGATCCTGCAAGCGCTGACTTATTATAACAATAAAATCTTCTGTTTTCCTTCCCTCTTGACACTTCTAAAATTCATTTGGAAGAAGGGATGTATACGTTACACAGCAGATTAGTGATAAATCATGTATTCTTAATGAATATCAATAGATAAAACCCCAAGACATAACCAACTATCTAATTTGATTAAACTGTGCTTAAGGCATCACCACCTTCCTGGCTTGGGAATCACTATGTAATGACTTTGTGAGCTTTATTTCATCCTAGTTAATGATTTAACCCCATGAACGCCAGGAGGGTGTGCTACCCAGTTGTTTGCAATGCTTTGTCTGCATGGCAGACACTTGAATAGTTAATGGCTGGGCTGTGTACTTAGTATCTCAGTCCTAAAATGATTCATCTTTAAGAATAATGATTAAAGTTGTCTTCCAGTTGGCGATAAAGTCAGACGTGATAAGCCCCTCTGTGTTCCATAGAGAGCGACTTCTGTAAAAGAATATAATAATGTTATAAAAGCCTGTGACCTTACATGCGGATTCACAATATGTTTAGTCCTAAGGGATTTCAGGCTGATTTGTGACCCTGAAACAAGTACGTTTAAAAACTAACTACACGTGTGGACAGCCAAGGTTTTCATTAAGATTAATTAACGATCAGTGAAATGCTCCTGTCCGTCAAAACTGCAGCTAGCTCTTTTTGCGCTGGGGCAAGAATAAGAAATTGCCCTCTTGTGATTGTCCTAAAACTCCTCTGATTGCCTCGGATTCTAGGGTCTAGTCCAGGAGCAGAGGTGACCTTTATGCTGCACCTTTGTTCTGCATGCCACCCCATAATGCAGTGTACTGGAACCTGTATTCTACAGTTCTCTGTAAAGATGATTTGTGCTACTAGAAAACTGTGACACAGAACCTATTCTCCCCCCCCCCCCATCATCTTGTGCACCTGAGACAAGTTCTTAATTTCCCTCACCCTTGTCACTGCAAAAATTAGTTTCTCAAATTAAATATTTTATGTGTTATAACTGCAGGATTGCCAGATCAGAGGTGTCTATTTACTAAAAGGTGAATTGCAGGTGAGAGGAGGTGAGTAGAGGTAAACATTTAATCTCACCATTTAACTAAATGTTGTGCTGGTACAAAACTGGTGAGTTTTCCCCAGTTAAGCAAACTCACAAGGATTGTCCCTGCACAATGTATAGCATAGTTGCCAACATCGACCATGTTTCCAGGGACACATATTTGTTCTACATGCTGCAGAAAGACCATGCAAAATACAGCCCGGCAGTAGGTAGTATGGATATACGCACAAACAGAAACCAATTAATTAATCAGGGTGGAGATCTCATAGCACCTATTCATGATTAATTTATTGGATTGTGTCTGTGTGTATATGCATCATACATACTGCCGGGCTGCACTTTGTATGCTCTTCCTGCAGCATGTGGAACAAATATATGTCCCTGGAAACATGGCCAATGTTGGCAACTATGATAAAGCTACACTGGTGAGATGAAATGTTCATCTCAACTCACCTTTTTGTAAACAGATCCCAGAAAGTCTTTTGCTGGACACAAAGCTTTTACATGTTCCCCTGCAGAATTTCAGTGTGTCCATAAGGAACCCATTAATTAATCAAAGAGAGGAACTATCTTGATTAACATATTGATTTCCCTCTGAACATATATTAATTATACATTATACAGGGCAGCATGTAAGAACGGTATATGTCTAAATAAAATGGCTGGACATGCAATTCAGAAAGTGTGACTGAGAGAGAGGGCTGCTTAGGGCACAGAATAGTGCAAAAAATGATAAGCCTTTAATCTTCTGACAAAGATAGATTATGTCAGAAAACGCTTTACAGCAACTTGGTTAATGGATACGACCAAATCAATTAGTTGCTACTTACTGTTTACAGGATAATATTTTAGTTATTTAGGTTTCGCTATTTGTCCTGATATAGTTTGGTGGTAAATTCCAGAAGAACATACCATACACTCCATGTAAAATGAGAGACTAAATAATAACCCATCCTAGAATTTATGGTATCTGCAGATCTGTGAAGAGACCTGTTTTCCAGGATATAGAGAACACAGATTTATACATATATTCATTTATAAATAAAACCAGCAGGAAAATACAGATCATCACCACAAGAGGGCATTAGAGAATGCAATTTTGTTACATAGATATCAAGATTATTATACTTTCAGTGATAATAGTATGTGTATCCTGTGCGTGAAAGTAGGACTGTCAGACAAATTAATCACAACACAAACATTTTTATACAAAGCTTTAACCATTCTAAACTGGGGCAGTTCGAGGCACTTCAGTGTCCCAGGTGCTGTTGGAGCTGCCAGTTTGTGTTTAATTGTTTAGACACTAGGATGCCCAACGACTGAGCACTAGTGACTGAGCACTAGTGACTGGTTCCCACATGGACCCAGTGTTCTAAGGTTCCACTTTACCATCCCAGGAAATGTAGACGATTAGCAGAGGAGGAGTTTGTGATTCTGTGTCAGTGAGCGTGTATGACTCTGTAATATAATTATGTGCCGTTTTTACAAAACTCTCCATGTTTCCCACCATCGGATCTGAATCTTGAGTGTCACAGGCAGTGCTACTGCTCATCCACACAATGCTGCGCACAATGCAGTGTCCCACACACCGGAGAATGTGATCAGGACTGCAGGATTTTGATCCTGAGTCCCGCTCTCACACCAACTCTACCTTTGTCCCCAAAAGCTGTACAGAGGTAGAGTTTGGCAGGACAGAGACCCCAAATCGGGACTGTTCCACTCATTATGAGACTCACATATATGTTGTATGCTTATAATATAATATTTATTTGCAAACATCTGACTTTTTAACAAATATAAAGTGTACAAAAATGTTGGTTACAGGTGAGTAAAAAGTACTCCCTACATGACCCTAGCTGTTAGATGAACATTTATTACTGAATATATTCTATAACTGCCTAAATCATGGTAAACACAATATATAGACAGCTATTAACCCCTTAGTGACATGACTTTTTTGGCTTGTCCGACGCTTGGTGACATGGGCTGTTTTAACATTTCTGAGGTGTTTGTGTTTTGCTGTAATTTATTTCTGTCTCATTTAGTGTACCCGCACAAACTATTTATCGTTTTTATCGTTATAAGAAGGGCTTTCTTTTGATACCATTATTTTGATAATAGCATATAATTTGATGTAAAAAAAATAATAAAATATGGCAAACAAATTGAAAAAAGAATTTTTTTATGACTTTTATTTGAAAAATCGTATACTCATGTACAAGAGACAACGAAAAAAAACTGCTAAAAAGTTTCTAATATATGTCCTGAGTTCAGAAATAGCCCATGTTTTTATGTTTTTGTGCTTTTTTATTCATGTTACAGGGCCAGAACTATAAGTGGTGCAAAGCTATTTTAAAATCCTTTCTTTCAAAATTAGCGATAGTGACATTGTAACACTGATTTCTGTACTAAATCCATGAATGACCCCCAACATGTACATATTTTTGAAAACTAGACAACTCAGGGCATTTAACTTGGGGTATTTTGACACATTTCATGTAGCCATTTTACCACCAATCTATGCCAAAGTTTGCAGCAAAAAATCTTTTTTTTTAATTTTTCACATATATTGCAATTTAGGTAAACATTACCTTAAAATGTGAAGGGGTATTTCCAAATAACACATCAATATGTGTTCAGCAACATCTCCTGAGTACAGGGATACCACCCATGCATAGGTTTGTTTTGGGGCTAAAAGGCCACATTTAGGGGGTGCGCATTTTGGTTTTCCAACTTGGAATTCTGACATGCAGAAAACTTGTGCCCATGTCCCTTTTGGGACATTTTTGAAGCCAGAAAGTGTATTCTACCCCACAAAACCATATATTTTTTTAAACTAGACACCCTAGGGTATTTCAAATGGTAGTATTTTAACACTTTCCATGCACTAATTATACTACCAGCCTATGTCAATGTTTTGGGTAGTAATTTTTTTTTCACATACATAGTACTTTGGGCATGAATTCACAGATCCTGTTATATGTCAGTGCCAAACAACACCTCAATATGTGTTCAGCAACATCTCCTGAGTACAGGGATGCCACCCATGTATAGGTTGGTTAGGTTATTTGGGGGTTAAAAGGCCACATTTGAGAGGTGCGCTTTTTGGTTTTCCAACTTGAAATTCTGACGTGCAGAAAACCTGCGCCCATGTCCCATTTGGGACATTTTTGAAGCCAAAAAGTGTATTCTACCCCACAAAACCATATATTTTTTAAAACTAGACACCCTAGGGTATTTCAAATGGTAGTATTTTAACACTTTTCATGCACTAATTCTACCACCAGCCTATGTCAATGTTATGGATAGTAATTTGTTTTTCACATTCATTGTACATCGGGCATGAATTCACAGATCCTATTATGTGTCAGTGCCAAACAACACCTTAATATGTGTTCAGCAACATCTCCTGAGTACAGGGATACCACCCATGTGTAGGTTAGTTAGATTATTTGGGGGCTAAAAGGCCACGTTTAGGGGGGGTGCATTTCCAACTTGGAATTTTGACATGTAGTCAGCCTGCGCCCATGTTCCATTTGGGACACTTTTGAAGCCTGTCAAAGTATTTTACCCCATAAAACCATATATTTTGGAAAACTAGACATCCTAGGGTATTTAAAATTGTGGTATTTTAACACTTTCCAAGTGCTAATTCTACCACCAACCTATGTCAAAGGGTTGGGATGTAATTTTTTCCCCACACACATTGTAGTTCAGGCAGGAATTTTCAGATTCTGGTATTTGCCACTGCCAACCAACACCTCAATATGTGTTCAGCAACATCTCCTGAGTACAGGGATACCCCCCATGCATAGGTTTGTTGGTTTGTATTGGGTCTAAAATTCCACATTTAGGGGGTGCGCAATTCCAACCTGGAATTTTGACATGTAGTCAGCCTGCGCCCATGTTCCATTTGGAACATTTTTGAAGCCGTCCAATGAATTTTATCCCATCAAACGATATATTTTTGGAAAATAGACATCCTAAGGTATTTCAAATGGTGGTATTTTAATACTGTATAGGTACTAATTCTACCACCAGCCTTTGTAAAAGTTTGTGGTAGTACTTTTTTGGGAGTTTTTTTTCCACATGCATTGTACTTCAGGCATGAATTCACAGATTCTGGTATATGTCACTGCCAAACAACAACCCAATATGTGTTCAGCAACATCTCCCGAGTACAGGGATAGCACCCATGCATAGGTTTGTTGGTTTGTTTTTGGCTAGAAGGCAACATTTGTGAGATGCGCATCTCAAAATTCCAACTTGGAATTTTGACATGTAGTCAACCTGCGTCCGTGTCCTTTATGGGATATATCTTTGAAGCCAGCCAATGTAATTTACCCCCACCATGCCATATATTTTTTTATCGGTAGACCCCCATCACTACTTGTGGCAAGGGCTCAGCAGCCACCGATACATCGCTAGATGATGTATCAGAAAGCTGAATAGGGTCAAAATCAAACCCTGAGTCCGCGGCCTCAGAATCAGTGCGTAAGCAGTGATCTCGAGCAAAGAAGGGGTTAATAGCTCTTAGAAGAGCCTATCTAGTACTGTAATACATTACAGTACAAAGAAATTAATCCATAAAACAGTGCAGACAGCAAAACATACTGTTGCTGTGCAAGATTACTGCTTACACAGTGATGAATGGCAGGGAAGGGGTTAATACACAGTGAAAGACTTTCATAAAACCTGCCAATTTTATAAAATGTTATTTTATATCACTAATACTTATCTGTCTCTTTCCGTCACAAAAATGTAAGTGAGGAGAGGGAGGCAGATCAATATTTGTGAATATTGATCCGATTAATTTTGATCTGACCAGGGCGAATGGTGAGCTTAATTGAGAAATCACCAAACCGCCTTTGCCACTAATTCGCTGTTACTGATCGCTATGCGCTCAGGCAGCTTAAAAAAAAAAAATCTCAAATATTTTTACTTTACATGTAATCCCCTAGCGGGTATGTGTAAAAAAAAAAAATAAAATAAAAATATGCAGACAGATAAAAATTGCTTTGGCGTCAATATCATTGCGTAAGCAGTGATCGACGGCAAATAAGTTGTTAATAACTCTTAGAAGAGTCTTTTTAGTACTGTAATAAATTACAGTAAAAAAAAAATTAACCCCTAAAAAATGCACAAACAGCAAAAATAAATGCGCTGATGTGCACGATCACTGCTTATGCAAGATCAGTGGCAGGGAAGGGGTTAAACGCAGGGAATTGCTTTAATAAAACATTTTTTATTGTTTTATTATTTGTGTGTTGTGTATTTATTGTTTTTTTTTTTTTACTTTTACTTACTTTTATAACTTTGATCTGTCTCTCTCCCTCACTAAAAAAAATGTGAGGAGAGGGAGGCAGATCATAACTGGTCAGATCAATATAGAGTTAATATTGATCTGACCAGTCAGTGGGGATGTTCAGCAGAGCATCCCCACTGCCTGTCAGTGTGCCTGGCAGTCACTGATTGCCTCTGTGAAGAGGCAATCGTGTGACAGCCAGAGAGCACTGGAAGCAGGCACTTCCTGCCTCCTGTGCTCTTGCCCTTAGAAGGGCAGCGCCATCTTGGTCACTCAGTGACCAAGATCGTGCATTTTTTTTGTGTGTTTCTGATTGCCTCGACTTGCGAGGCAATCAGAAACACTTTCTGAGCATAGGAAGCGAAAGATTCGCTTCCTATGCTCATTTTTGAAATGCCCGCGTTTTAAAGGCACTGTGCCTTTAAAACCGGCATTTCGATCGCTCTCCGGATCCGGCATTTTTTTTAGCATTGTACGATGCTTCCACACGGAAGCATCGTTACAATGCGGCTTGAGCACTGAAAGCGGAAAAACTCCGCTTTCAGTGCTCGTTTTGACACAGGACGGACTAGGTCCGTCCTGTGTCACTAACGCCTCGGCACACAGGACGGGCCTAGTCCGTCCTGTGTCGCCAAGGGGTTAAATACACTTTGTTGATCAGACATGTGTCCCAAAGAACCAAAAGGCACCAATGGTAAAAACCAAAACCTCCCAAGACAGATAAATCCAGAAACAAACCAATGAGCGTGAAATGAAAACATGTCTAAAAACATTTTAATTCAACCATTAAAATCACACTCACAAGTAAAATGATAAAATCATATAAAATGCAAAGCTCACAGATAAGAACCAGATTCAATCGGCCCCCAACCGAGGTTCTCACCCTCTTCTGTGTGTGGTGTATGTATAGATTCCTCCAATACAGAGGAAAGGTGGCAGTTCACTCCCAAATCAACAGATGGCAATAGGTGCTGATCACAGATGATGAAATGGCAATCCAGAAGACTTCTGTTGTCAAATGTAACAGGTAACTGTTTTGGTCCCAGCTATGTTAATGGACCTCGCAAAACAAACTTTGTCAGTAACAACTGCAGGGTCTACTCAAGTCACAAAGAGCTTCTTCACATAAATGTGCTGGAGTTGAGAGCCATCAGATTAGTCTTGCAAGGCCTTGTTCCCTTGAATAGGGGTATCTGTGAAAGTGCAGTAAGACAACAGGACAGCCGTAGCTTATGTCAACCGCAGAGGCTGGTCGAGGGTTTTATGTTCTGTATCTTTGGTCTTAGGCTCTAGACAACAAGGTTCACCTTTGTGCGGTTCACGTACCAGGGGAGGCGAACGAGACAGATAGATCTTTTGTATCAAGGACTTAGACAAACAGGGCTTGGAAGATGGACGCAATGTCCTTTCCATGGTCAGAGATTTCAGGCCTTTTACGCTTTTCCCCCTCCATCTATACTGATAAAGGTATTAGAGAAGATTCACAGGGGCAGGGTGACCAATCTAGTGTCAGTGTACCCCATTTGGACCTCCAGACCGTGGTACCCTCTGATTCACCCATCTACCACTGGGTTGGACAGAGGTTTGCTTTCTTGGGACCCGGGACCGCTTGACAAAACTGCCACACCTTAATGTGGATTGCAGCCCTGGTAGGCTGTTAACTCATCCACTGTTGTCTGATTGTGTGCAGGACATTGGTAATTCTTCTTTGCGGCACTGGACCAGGGTAAGATATAGACGGATTATTTCGGAATTTAAATCTTGAGAGATCTCTTTTAATTCTATGTGAAGCTGACTCTGGAATTCCTTACTCTCAGATATCATTTGGGGGTTAGCGGTCAGTACAATCAAGGCATTTGGTTCTTCTTTAAATTTCCTCATACCTAACCTAACCCAAAATGTTCTTTACCTCAGATTACTAAAAGGGTTTTCGGTTGGTCATCCATTTACCCCACGTTACTCTTCCCCTTGGGATGTAGACATGTTACTGGCCTATCTTAATTCTTTGGATAATACTCAGATTGGCCTTAGATTGTCTGCAATAAAACTGGCATCTCTTCTGGCTTTAGCTCTGGCTGCTAGAGGTGCAGAATTAACCCAATTACATATCCCTTAACCTTGGCTGTTTCGAACATCCTTAAAGGGCGTGAGAAGACTTCTCATTTTTCCCCGGGTCCAGTAGAACTTGATTTGGTTCAGGACTCTACTGAACCTGGATTATGTTTAGTCTGTTTACTGAATTCCTATTTGAATCTTTCTGCTGATGTTAGGGCAGATATTACTCAATTGTTCATCACCTCTAGGAAACATTTTCAGCCAGCTAAGGTCAATGCGATTAGGGGTTGGATATTGTCAGCTATGTCTACAGCGGGTATTGATGTGACTATTTTTAAGGGTCATTCTATCAGAAGCACTTCAGCTTCAAAGGCAGCAGCGAGAGGCCTTCCTCTCCCCATTATTTAAAAAGCTGCAAGGTGGTCTTCCAGTAAGACTTTTGTTCGGTTTTAGTGGAGACCATCTGAAGTGGAAGGTTTGCAGTTCCTTCAGACTACCACCCCGTGCTTGCTATTCTAGCTTTGCTAGGCGGTTATGCCTCCTGGAGGGACCAAATAGAGTTTGCAGGAATCTATGATCTGCAAACCATCTTTGTCCTAAGGATGAGCATAACCACCTAGCAACAGCACCCGTCTCTCCCTCCCTGGTTAGGGCCTGGTGGTGGAGGTTATTTCATGGGTTTATTGTGTAGGTCTGTATGTTGTTATTTTTCCTACTTTTATATATTTGTTTTTTTGTCTTTAGAGATTACAACCGCTTACCCAGACAGGACCCTCCTAAATAGAAGTTTTGGAATTTAAAACATCACTTTTGGAAGACTTTTGTTTCCAGAGATACTTTTTTCTCAATATACATTTTCAGTGTAGTTTCTTCTTTCTGTCTGTGTTTTGTTACTTTGTCATATTAGCGTTTCCTGTGATGCCGTGATCCTGTGGTGTGCCATTGTTATGGGTTTCAGATTAAACATTGTTACTTGTTCAATAATAGTGTTTGACCTTTTTTATTACATATATATTATACTGTCGGAGTTTCCTTGCATGTTGGTTGGTGCACCTATTCTATCCTTATTTATGTCTTTTTGTCCCACAAGAGAACCATCCGCAGTTTCCTGAGCCGTCCCTTTAGATTATAATTTGGCCGCATTACTTAGATTTGCCTCGGACTGGGTAAAGAATACTAACATTTACACCACCACGCAATTAGATAACAGTTTCTACCCTGCTCAATCAGGTCTGTCCCTCCTCCACACCCCATTCGGTTTATTACCAGATGAGGTCACTGCTAATCCGTTATTAGCCTCTACAATAAGGGCCTGGAAAATGGCCAGACTGAGATTGAAGGCTCATTGGCAATACTCAATTTTCCAGCCTTGGCTGCGAAACCCTCTTTTCCAGCATGGGGAAGCGGGCAGTCCATATACAATATGGATGCAACAGGGCATAACCACACTAGCCCCATTTATTGACCCAGTCCAAAAAAGGATTCTAGAGTATGGGAAATTCAAAACACGATTCCCCACAGTTAAAATTCCAATTTTTAGGTATTACCAGGCCAGAAGTTTTATCTCTTCCCAAATTAGCTTTTTTACTGAGAAGGACTGGTATAATCCATTTAATGACCTGTTGGTGCCAGAGGTGACCTGTCCCCTATCGACAAAAATGTTATATCATATGTTACATTCTATTGACCAGAGACACAACGTTACGGGGGGAATAAGGAATTGGACGGTTCATATCCAAGGTCTGGACATGGAGGATATCCAAACAGCCACGGTTGCTCTGATAAAACTCATACCTTCTGCACTGTATGAAGACATGACACTAAAAATTGCCCACTACGCATACTTTTCTTCTTCTAGGTTGTATAAAATGGGCCTTTCTGAATCTACTAACTGTCTGAAATGTGGAGACAATGATGCCACGCTATACCATTGTTTCTGGACATGTGCAGTTATTTTGTCCTTCTAGTCTCAGGTACACACATATTGTAAGGACCTAGGCATTTCTATATCTAATTTTAAACCAGAGTTGGCTATTCTAGGGGTCATGGAGGACCAATATCGTGGAAACAAAAGTATCCTGCAAATTATTTTAGCAGCATCCAGAAAGACGATCCTTCATCAGTGGATTCAGACTTCCCCCCCAACCATAACCCTTTTAAAAACTAAACTTTATTATATAATGCGAATGGATTGGCTGGAGACCAGTTTACATAAAGATAAGATAACAAAAACCTTTTTTAAACATTGGACAGGGTATATTAACACGTTAGATACGGATATCAAGACCAGGTTATATAACACCTTTTGTCACACAGATTGGTACTCTAATGAACGCCTTAAACAAAACTCCCCAATCAAACTCTCTACCTAGGAAACACATTACAGGAAACTGCAATCTGGGTTCAAAAAGGCCACTGCAATAGACATCTGGGGGTGGTTGGGTTGGGTGTTTTTTTACTGGTTTTGGTTGTGTTTTCACCCCGTTGAAAAGTTAAATGCTATCGGATTCAGAGGTTGCAGAAACGTTATATTGGCATCGTCATAATGAGTTCGTTTCTGAGAAACAAGTGTATAAGATACTTACTGTTGGTATATTGGTACATCGTCTCCATGGACATTGGGGGAATGAACATAGACTATGAGATATAAGATATCTAGCTATGATATATCAGACTTATTGTATCAAACAGTAGGATGTTAGTTTCTTATTTTATCCATGTGGATGACTTACTGTGTCATTAGGAATTGAGATTTATTAGGAATAGTGACAATCTTAAATTACCAATGTCATTATGCTGGGTTTCCGGGGCACTTCTACTTGTATGTGGATTCTTCAATAACCATTGTTCTCAGAGTAATGTTTCCGGGGCATAGGTGTGTGAATTATTTAAGGTTCATATATTTCATATTGTTTACATAGAAAATGTGGAAAAAGAGGTATGTTCCATCATGGACATGATTTGAGGGTATCAATCCTCAAATAAAAAGTATTTAAAAAGGCTTCCGAGCTCTGCACAGTTGTCCTGATCACCGATTGGCTGAGAATGCTGTTGCTGTGCACATGCACTGCGCAAGCATTTTCAGTCTGGCAATGTCTCTTCGGGAGGCTGATGCATACCCATTAGCTTTGCTAGGTGGTTATGTTCATCCTTAGGACAAAGAAAGTTTGCAGATCATATTCCTGCAAACTCCATTGCTTCAAGCCAATGTATACACAAAAAAATTGAGGAATAGAACAAAATGGAGCAAAAGAGGTTTACTCTCAGCTCTGTCTCTCAGTTGATCTGGCTGAGACACGAACTGATGTTATTAGTGCATACTAAACCAATTAGAGTGACCAGCCACCATGGCGTCTGACATGGTCTGACTGAAGCCACCTGTATTTCTCTAATTGAAGGCAAGCTATAGACTACATGTAAAAACAAGGGGTTCTCTCAAGGCACTAGCAGTGCACAAGGATCAGACTGGATGCTAACATTTTATTCTCATACTATGGCCACTAGGCTTTCACAAGCACTTTTATTTAACAAGTGAAAAGAAAGTTTGTTGCCTCTGAAACATTTTCCAGTTTTGGAAAACATATTCACTGCCATTCACTTCTTGCTGAATAGGCCCCAGTGTTTCTTTTCCTAGCTGCTTTCAATTTAACACTCACTATAACTCTCCTTACATTAAATCTTTCTATTGTCTATGTGGAAAGTTTTAATATTACACACTGTGTACACTTCTTAAGGAATAAGGCGCAGATAATCATTATTCAAAATAATCCATGGTCTATAATGATGCCTGGCAGTGCATCCTTCCTTATCAGCATTTTTTTTTTCTTCTATATTTGTACCAATTTCAATATAGGAATTTCATGCTTTCTTTTTCTAATTTAAATGCATATACTGAATTTTCATCTCAAGGCAGCTGAGTGATTGTACATTTTGCTTTGGTTTCCCGTCGTCTATTCTATCCCTGCTCCTTGGTTCATGTGCTTTCCGACAGCAGAGAGCGACATCTTTAGGTTACCCACAACAATGTCCATTATAGATCGTCCCATGATAATATATACACATACAAATAAAGCTTCATTAATTTCAGACAGACAGATACCCCAGCTTCACTGTATTTCTCCTGGCCCTATCACGCCAATGACATCACTATGCTAAGTTACTATATAAAATAAAGAATGAGACCGACATTGTATTAAATATAAATAGTCCTCCAATGAACCTGGCCATAGAAATTCAGAACTGTTGATAAAACCAAATATACACAAATAAACTGCAGAAACATTCGGATGTTTTGCAGGCGGATCTGGGCCGTAAGAGATAAGGCTCCCATGGAACAGGCATAAGAATAGATAATTGTAACTATACAAATATGGACAGATTTGCGCACAATGCATCTTTATTGTTACAAACCATTCCGTCTTCTTAGTATTTGATGGGATAGAGAACTCATTACAAAGTACAGTAGATATTGCAAGTCCTAGAAAGATAAGTTAGGTATCGCCAAGTTGTTACTCATTGTCCCAACTGTCAATTCAGACACCTCTAATTACAACAGAGTTAAAATATAATGCAGAATATTAATATTTAATCTTGATTTACTTGCCCGTTATTGTTATTCAGATTATGGCTTTGTCTGCAAGATGGAAAGCAGGGTATGATTAAATCTGCATTTGCTCTAGAGAAAACATGGCTCTTTGTAGAGCAAGATTCCCATTATTGAGATAACGCAACTATGATGTATAGACATTAATATTTATGGAGAGCGCTCCCTGTTAAATGGGGCATTTAAAACAAAATGAACATAATAAACACAATGTTTAATGTAATTTATCTTATTTAGGTTAAAGAGGAACTAGTCATTCATTAAATTTCTGGAAGAATGTAAATGTTTAAATACTTTGTCTATTGTCATTTTGATTTTGTGTGAATATGACATTATAATTTGTTAATGTTCCGAGGACCATACAACATAACAATGATGAGTTAGAAAACACCTTAAACACCCTGAATATAGTTCAGAAATCTCTTGGATTTATGTGCAGCTGATGGATATGCATAATGAGTGCCCTTAATTCGGGCACATTTGTCCAAGTTAATGCTGTCCAAGTCCTATATGTAGTACCCAAGTACAAGTACCCAGAAGCAGGATGATGGCATTCACCCTAACAGCATTGTATCTGAAGGTTGAGTCCAGGATAACAACTGCCAAGGATTTTTGCGGCACCACCCGGAACCAGGTACAATGGAATACATTAACGGCAACAGGAACATAGGGCTGGAGGTGTATACACGGAGAAGGGAGACCCAGCAAGGGCGTGGTCTGTGGTGATCTACATTTCATATTCGTTGGTGTATTAGAGCAACCCTTATATCTGACCACCTAGCGGATCCACCGTTTTTCCATGTATATTTTCATCTATCGCTTGTAAGTGTCCATTTGTCTTGGTTTTGGCTGGGTTATACAAGTCTACAGGCTCGCCCTTCTCTTCCGCTGCTGTCCCTTGGTGTCACGAATTAGTCTGGATTTGTGACTTAAGATTCAGTAATCCATTAATATAAGGGATCTCTGTATATACAATAAAGCATGATAGTTTTCTTATAACCATAAATTAGTAAACACCCCTAAACCTAACTGAACCATTAATTCAGATGGTAAATGACAATAACCTCTGAAGAGCAAGCAAGAGGCTAATATAGTCTTGTGTATTCTGGAGGCTCTTTTCACAAAACAGTGATCTGCGTTTTCTATGTTTAAATGTCACCTATTAATGTATGGTGTTCTTGATAGCAATGTTTTCTTTTTTAAAAGCGATTGGACATTTTTTACATTTTATAATTAAAAAGTGAGCTGTCATATAGTGTAATCACAAAACACTGGTCAGCAAAAGGCAAATCTATATTAAAATTTCTACTAATTATTTGCACAGAACAACAGGATATCCTCAAACTCACAAAAGCAGAAAGAGATATACAGCAAAAAAAAAAATACAATAAAACTATAATACAAAAGGGAAGACATGTTATGTCTCAACTACATTTCTGTTTTGCATAAACCACTTGATTAGAGTTCACAAATGCATAATTCCTTTTTATCAAAGATCAGCACTTCTAATATCTAAAGGTCTACTCAACAAAGAGAACATTTCGGGAAATTGCATAAGTCTCAAACTTTAGGCCAAAGTAGACGAGTTGGAAAAATTCTCCCGTGCAGCTGAATGGGAGAATATTTCCAACTTGGCTACTTTGGCCTAAAGTTTGAAATTACCATCTCCATTCCCTACAGTTCTCTCTTTATTGAGTATACCCTGTAATCAAAAGATTTTTTTACAGACCTTGTTCAACCACAATGAAAAATAATGGCCTGGAATTATGGTAACAAATGGAATGTAATTGGCGGTAATCCATGATCCGCAGTTGGTCATTTCTTCTATTCCCAGTCCTGTAAATGTTAAACGTAATGCTTTAGAATGTTAATATCATTTCATCTAATGATGGTTTTCATTATAGGCCAATAAAAAGTATTACTGTTTGCGAAGCCTGCAGACAGACTAAGTACTTCAGAATGACTCTTCTTAACACCCTCTCCTTATAGGTCTTTGTAAATGAACTGAATCAGGTAATCAGAAAGTAAAACTGGATGAAATATCCCTACATAATGATTACTGGAGGATGGGTGCCGATTTTAAACACTACTTTTATTCATTAATCTCCAACAGCTAAAGACAAACAAAAAGTAAAATTAACGTGACTGCAAACGAAACACTTGTGTCCTGTGGCGATCTCCTGGCCCTGCTGAGAGAGAACGAGCTGAACAAAGGAGGGGGGCCTGATTGAAAGACACAAAATTAGAGCAGCTTCACTAAACTCACAGTTACTTTCCATTACTAGACCTGTTCGAGAAGCAGGTGAATCACTTAATTAATCTTGCCTACAATTTAAAGTGTAATGGGGAAACCGGCCTACCAATTTACTGTGATTCGGCTAAGATTTAGAAACGAGGTATTAGAAAGATTTTATTTTTTTGCCTACTGTGACGGATAAGAATTCATCATGAAGGTAGGGATGTTTTGTATTAGTGTTAAATTGAACTGGATTAAGTGGTAGAGGTAACATTTCCCAATGCTGGAATATCATCAGCCTAATGCAGTGGTTCATAACCTTGTTGGAGGTACTGAACCCCACCAGTTTCATATGCGCATTCACCAAACCCTTCTTAATTGGAAAAATAAAATATGATTTTTTCAAATTCAAAACATAGGTATATATTTTACTGGTGCACAAAATGAACCGTGCATCAACATCACTGTGTTCAAAGAACAAAACAATTAAAACATTATTTTCACACAAAAACATAATAATGAATATTTACTGCAAATCAGTGTGACTTCTGCTGTTGCCTTTCAGAGACCAGTTCAGAAATGCGCGGCTTCACCTTGGCAAGTGCCACTCTCATGTCATTTTCGCAACAAAGTCTGTTCCTTTTCTTCGTTTTTATGTCCAGCATCCTCGAAAAGGATTGCTCGCAAAGATATGTTGTAACAAACGGTATGAAAATCTCCAGAGCTTTCTTAGCAATAACAGGGTACGTTACCATTTGTTGACACCAAAACGTTGAGAGCGTTGTTGTTCTGAAGAGTAGCTGTTGAACCTGGCTCTGCTGAATTTCAATGATTTCATCAAGGTATTCATCATTGACATCTGTTGTGTCAACACTAAACGTGAACGGCTGTCTCACCCATGCTGGATATGACTCTCTTGTAGGGAAGTATCCGTTGAGACTTTGCAAGCTCATCTAAGTGTGTGGGAATTGCTTGCTTCAGTTCCGCGGGTACAGAAATGTCTCCGATTCCAGCAGCATCTTCGATCTTACTTACACAGTCGTCTAGCAGGGGAAAGTTTGCGAAGTTATCGTTCTCTGTTCGTCGTTTCCATAACGGTAGCTTTTTTTTGAAAAGCCTTCAAGTTTTCTTCCGCTTCAATGATGTTGACTCCACCGCCCTGCATCTGTTGATTGAGATGATTGAGAGCTGTGAAGATATCAGCCTTGTACGCTTAAATGAGAATGAACTCAGAATTTTTGAAGCAATCTGCATGACAATGTTGGTGCTCTTGCAAAAACAGGGCTAATTCCACACGCACGGCAAAAACACGATTCAGCACCTGTCCCCGGGATAACCACTGAACCTTAGAATGGTACAGAAGTACCTCGAATTCAGAGCCCATTTCTTTACACAGCTCACTGAAGATGCGGTGCCTCAGAGCACTATTTCGCACATAGTTCATGCATTCCACTACAATTTTTAATACTTCTGCCAGTTTTGGAGGCAAGGTTTTTGTTGCCAACGCATGCCTGTGCAGAATACAATGCGTAACAATGATGTGTGGTGCATCGGCTTTCACTAGCGCACCAAAACCAGACTTTTTTCCCAGCATGACTAGAGAGCTCCGTCCGAACAAACTGCAGAAACCATATCGCACGAAAGATTGTTGTCTTTGAAGAAGTCATCCACAAGTTTCTTCACATCGGCTGCCTTAGTTGTTGTTGTAAGAGGCTTACAAAATAAAAAATCTTCCTTTATCACGTCGTCTTTCACATAGCGCACGAATACAGCAAGCTGGCTTAGATTGGAAACGTCTGTGGTCTCGTCGAGTTGAAGGCTGAATTTTGCCGTGTTTGAAATCAGATCTGCAACTACTTGAGCCAAGATGTCTTTGCTCATGTCCTCTATTCTGTCGCTGATGGTGTCATTTGAAAGAGGAATTTGGGATAACTTAACTTCAGCCGCTTTTCCGAGCATGATATTCGCCATCTTCAACACAGCTGGTTTTATGAGTGTTTCACCAATGGTGTGTGGTTTGCCCTGCTTTGCGATCAGGTAAGCAACTTCGTACGATGCTGTGAGGATCGGTTTGTTGATGGGTACAAAGCCGAGAACAGGCAGACTAGCCTTTTCATCGAATCTGTCTCTCTTCACCTTGAATTCAGCGAGCGTTGTGTTCTTGTATTTTCCATCTCCATGCAGCTTAAGGAAATGTTCTCTTAGTTTTGCCGGTGCTAGACTAGAATTGCTCAACTTGGCATTGCAAATCATGCAGTTAGGACGCTGACTCCCATCACGTTCCATTATATATGTGAATCCATATTGTACATATTCGTCCGACCACTTTCTTTTTTTGCTCGACATAGTTAGTATGAAGGGATTAAAATATTTAAAAAGAAATCACACGACGTACCATCACGACAGTCACAAGTCGACTACTGGGCGCACCAAATTTCCTGCAGCACAGATAGGCCAAGCGATGTTGCGTGATCACCTGCAGCCAATGATGGCCAAGCGGAGCGTGTCATCACGAATCATATGAGTCGGGTGTGTGTCTTGACCTCCGCCGAACCCCTGAGACTGACTCACCGAACCCCTGGGGTTCTATCGAACCCAGGTTAAGAACCACTGGCCAAATGTCTACAGTGATGAGCAATAGATGGAATAGAATGGAAGCTCATCCTACATGAAAGACATAAAGTTGTGATATGTCTTGTTGGCTAACTGAGAATTTGATTGTATGCTTTCAAGGGTTGATAATTGGCCCCGAAATGGTGCCTCTGAATTTCGGATGCCGAAAACCAAATGCAGTCCGAACATGTCTGAACTACACTGAACCGAAGTAGTAAGCTCAAACGCCCCATTATATCCTATGGCTTGGGTGTCCAATTTTTTTCCGCAGAGGGCCACTTCATCAGAAATGTGTGTGTGTGTGGGCCGCACTTAATTTTTCACTGAGAAAATATTGCATTTTAGCTTAGTAATGCATATTAATATGGGGTTAATTTGGCAATAATGTAAAATCAGTCAATAAACAGTTTTTAGATCAACTTTTATTAATCAGATAAAATATTATTTTATCGAAATTATGCAAAATAACTTATATAACACTACAAAATAACTTATATAACATTACAAAATAACTTAAAACAAAGTCAGTCCACAAACCATTTGAAACAAGTTTAGCCAATTATAACTGCACAATAAGGTTACAAAATCTAATGAGAGTATTGGTAACTAACAGACTGAATCATTTTTGAGAACTCTGGATTGTATTCAGTCAGGGCACATCTTATTTCAGACTCCAAATTGACATCACTTAACATGGCTCTCAGCTTGGATTTGAGCAGCTTCATAAATGGTAATGCGCTTTCCCAGAGCCAAGTTGACCCAAACATTGCCCACAGCTTGGCAACATACGTCGAAATTTCCGGATATTTTTCAGATTTATAAACTTTACTCCAAAAGTCCAGAGACACTTGTGCTCCTTGGTGGGCATAGTTTGATTTCAGTTCAATCAGTTCCTCTTGAAATTTTGCCATGCTGATAGTGCCTATTCTTGACAATTCAGACACATCCTGAGTTTTGCACTCCAAAGCAAGGCGAAGAAACTGAAAGCATGAGTTAAACTCATCAAAGTCCTTGAACCTATTTTATTCTGAATATCTGGACTTCTTTGTACAAATCTGCAATGCTTTTGTTTCTTCCCTGCAGTTTCAAGTTCAGAGTGTTCAGGTGTCTTGTCAATTCCGTAAGGAAGTACAGCTTTGTCAGCCACTGAGGATCTGATAAGTTGGGTCTCTGGGAGCCTTTTAATTCCAAAAAGTGTTTTATCTGTGGAAGAAGCTCTGTAAACCTTTTCAACACGTTTCCACGACTTAGCCATCTGACTACATTAAAATATATTAAATCTCCATACTCTGCTTCAACCTTTTCCAGGTAGCCCATAAATTGCCGATGGTTGAGGGCACGAGCACGGATAAAATTTACAATCTTTATTACTTCTTCCATCACCTCGTGCAATGCACCTGACTTACACAGCTCACAACACAAACTCTCTTGATGGATAATGCAGTGGAAGCTGGGAACACAAACCTTCTCTTTTGATTTGAACAAACTGCTGAAGCCTTTATATTTACCTTTCATTGAAGGTGCCCCATCTGTGGCAAGGGACGTCAGTTTTTGCATGTTTAATTCAAATTTCTCAAACTCCTTACTGGCAGCTTGAAGTATATCGCATCCTCGTGTTCGGTCATTAATTGGGGACAAGGCTAGTAGTTCTTCTTTAACTTGAACATTTTCAGTGACCAGTCTTATCCAAATGCACAGCTGTGCAGTGTCTCTAATATCGGTGGATTCATCAAGTGCAATACTAAATGAAAGACAGGACTGCAGCTCTTTTTTCAGTTGATCTTCAATATTCTTCGCCAAATTTACAATTCTTCTAGCTGTCGTTTGTCGGCTTAATGGCTTCATCTTGAGCCTTTTAGTCAGTTGCTCTCTTTCCTTTTCTGCAAAGTCAAAAGTTAGTGCTTCCATTGCTGTTAGCAGAGTTTCTTTCAACATCTCTGCATCTTCAAAAGATTTCTTACGCCTTGCCAAAAGCCAAGCACATCTGAGTGTAGCAATTTGAACCATAAAATTGCTGGAGAACACTGGGTATATCAGGGAAGCTGGAGCACACTGTGGGTATTGGTACACTTTATTGGCACACTGAGAATTGGCTGCACAACCACTTTACTCAGCGTGATGTTCACGCTGCTGGTGCACTTCTACAACGCATACGCAGTGTAGAGGAGGGATTATGTGCACTTTACTTCCATTGGGCTTTGCTAGCTGCACTCTGTATATCCCTGTCAGCGTTTGTTACTCCTCCCACCCACCATTTGTTTCTCCTCCCATCATCCCACCCACCATTTGTTTCTCCTCCCTCCCACCCACCATCCCAGCGTTTGTTTCTCCTCCCATCATCCCACCCACCATTTGTTTCTCCTTTGTATTTTCATTGTTACTAGAACAGAAGCTAAAATGTAAAAGACAGGCTGGCAAACTGGTAAAGAAGAGAGGTAGGAACATAGAAGTCAGGGTTCAAGTCCAGGTATAGTCAGTTCCTGACATCACCCCCTCCTCTACAGGAATGGTCTCTGGATGCTCCTTCTTCTGGTTTATCAGGGTGTAGCTGGTGATAAGCTGTAATCAGATGTGGGGCATGGACATTCTCCACTGGCTCCCAAGACCTATCACCATAGCCTTTCCAATGAACCAAGTACTGTAGTTTATTGTGGAAGATGCTGGAATTGAGAATTTTTTCCACCTCATATTGATCTTCATCATGCACCAGTATTGGTGTCGGGGCAGGCAAGGTCAGTCCAGGAAAAGGATTTTCACGAAAAGGTTTTAGTAATGCAGTGTGAAATACAGGGTGCACTCTTATGGAATCTGGGAGTTGCAGATGGAAAGTGACAGAATTGACCTGAGCAATGATCTCAAAAGGCCCAAAATATTTCTGACCCAACTTATGAGACGGAATCTGAAGCTTGAGGTTCTTAGTGGAAAGCTATACCTTGTCACCAATGCAATAAACTGGGGCCTCTTTCCTATGTCTATAAGCATCTCTTTTGTAACAGCCCTGAGCCTTCAAAAGCATTTCTTTCAGTAGTTCCTGGGATTGTGATGAGGTAGTAAGTAGTAGTAATTGGAAGACTCACTAGAAAGTTTGGATG
This sequence comes from Pelodytes ibericus, assembly GCA_036172795.1. Classification (NCBI taxonomy): domain Eukaryota; kingdom Metazoa; phylum Chordata; class Amphibia; order Anura; family Pelodytidae; genus Pelodytes; species Pelodytes ibericus. The sequence goes on along the minus strand of CM069862.1, from coordinate 49,920,100 downwards.
GTAACCGCAAAAAATGGGCTCTGACAAGTAGAGCTGTGTTGAGCATTGTTGTAGGCAAACTCTGCGGTGGTTAAAAAATCTAGCCAGTCATCCTGCAGGTAGCTAATAAAACACTGCAAATATTGCTCCAGAGTTTGGTTGGTTCTCTCAGTCTGTCCTTTACTTTGAGGATGAAAAGCTGATGACAGATTCACATTTATTCCAAGTCCAGAACAAGAACATTTCCAAAAACGTGAAATAAACTGTACCCCCGTCATAAATCCTGAACTCAGGAACACCATGCAATACTTCCCGAATAACTAACTCAGCAGGTATAAAATGGCTCAGTTTAGTAAGCCAGTCAACGACAACAAGGGTGGTAGTGTGTTCTTTAGAGGGAGGCAGTTCTACAATAAAGTCCATGGATATCCTATTGGAAATGCTCAAGCACTAGTTCAACAGCATCTAATCTCATCCATTCTCTGTGCAGTGCAGAGTTCATCTTTTCCTTGGTTTCACTTATCAATGTTCTGAAACTAACCCTATCTCTGAGTCATTTCCTTCAATCACCAAGCTTGATTTAACAATCACATCTCAATGTCTGACTGATACCATGACAACCCTGGAGAATATGCAATGTAATGCTAATGCACTGTTTTCCCCTTGCAAATGTGGTCTACAGAATTGGACTCAGAGATTGGAATGGAACTACAATTGCTACCTATTTTAGAAAGATACGTGCACAGATCAAATTAAAATGCAGGGTCAACTGAATAATTCTGAAAGAAATCGTTGTATATTCCTTTTCTGGATAGCACTGATATAGATCTTGATGCCAGCAGTAGTTCTGGAAAACAAAATGGAAACCCTGGTTCCTGCTACTGTTTTGTCAAACTGTCTTCTAGCTGATAGTAAGCAGAAGATAGTGGAACCATTACTGGAGAACTTGCTGTTGCTGGCTCACAAAGTGGGAACAAGGGTTATCCCAAATTCCACAAACAGTCCTTGCAATTTTAAACTTGTGTGACCAGGACTTCTTTCCAACCATCACAATTTTACTTCTGATCTTAGTAACTCTCCCTGTAACTGTGGCCTCAGTAGAGAGATCTTTGTCAACCCTCAGTAGTGTTAAAACATGGCTTCAATCACTAGTGGAGTAGGGCCGGTTAAATCATACCTCCCAGTAGTCCGGCTTTGCGCGGGGCAGTCCCAGTTTGGGAGCTATGTCCCGCTGCACTCTACCTCTGCCCTGCTTTTCAGTATGGTTAAATGGTTTGTTTGGTTCATATCCTCAGATATATTCCTATGAATACTGATTCGTTGAGCTGTCTGTGAAGCAATGAAAACTTGAGCTAATTCTGTGAATTTTTCATGTTATACAAATAGAATGTGTATGTAGCTGTGGGTGTTTGAAGAGTGACACTGTTTGGTACACATTTGTTTACACATAACTGTATATTGTTTGTGACTATTTTGTCTGGAAATATTCTGTTATAAACAGATCTTTGGAGTTGCACTCAAATTAAAGGGGTACACACCCACACTTTCTAAAGCAATACATAAAAATGAGGAGACACCTTATTTATTTTGAATAAATCACCATTCAGAGTGCTGGGTCTTCTCATTTGTTTTCAATATTCTTATATACAAACGCCTCATTAATGTCTCCTGGACTGTGTAATAATAAAGTTTTAAGTGGTTAAATTTACCCTTTTTGTTTGTAATGTTAGAATCTTTACTCTGGAATAACAAATGCAATCAACAAAATCACTTGTGCCTCTAATATAGTAAGTATAGCCAACCCTGATGCGCACAATGGTTGCGCTAATAGGACAGGTTGTATGGGACTCCAACTTTTGATTATGTATACCCCTGTTCTTGTGGCTAAAAAGAAAGATTTCCTATAGAAGTGTGCGCTTTTTCATCCTATTTCACTCACCAATTGCTGGGACAAGTCAAGGCTGAAGGAATAGTGATTTTTCATCAGTGGCAACTATACCTATGCTCCTATGTGTATACGAACTACACTTGTGGGGCATTTACCATAGGTTTATACGTATAATGACCTTACTTTATATGTATATTTGATAATATCTGTGTATATGTTCAGTGGATTAGTATAAATTTAATTCACTCAGTTGTCATACTAGGCAGTCATAACATTATTTTCCGTTATTCACAGATTTACACTTTGCATTACACTTTGAACCCTTTGAGGAATATATATATATATATATATATATATATATATATATATATATATAAATAAACACATATTTTTTATTTCTGTGTTTCAACCCGTTGTGGTTGATTTGGGTGTTCACGTATCGTAGTGTCTATGCAATGTGCGCTTTTAGGAGTTTTGCTTGTTCGGTAAGAAATGGATACGTTTTTTTACACATGAATATCTAGTATGCATACTTCCAGGGTGTAAAGAGTTTCCTTCCTGGAGGTTCTATTCTCACAATGCTCAGAGTGTGTGACATCACAGATGGGTGAAACTGATCATTCCACGCAGCCCGTCGAACCAAGTGCAACCGCTGCAAGTATCCGAGGCGCCACTAGGTGGAACTGGGGTACAGAATTTGTCACAGAGTTGCTCCGCCTTGTCCGGAGCGGAGGGCATGTCGGGATTTATTTGGAGCAGTCGCTGTTAGTGGCGGCGCTTAGCCGCCATGTTGGAAGCTTTGTGCTGTTATAAATAAGGAGCGGCCGGCGGGCCGTCGGTGTATTGAATGGTCGCCTTGACGATTTAGTTCTGCGTGCTGCTGAACGTCTCGGAAACTGTCTGTTGATTTCGCCCGAAGGTTGAGCAGAACCATGAGAGAAATGTTATCGTGAGTCTCCAGACAGACATGTTATATATGATCTATCAGGACGTGTGGGCGACCGAGGCTGGGCGAGAACAGCTGTTCTATTTCCTTACATGGCTTTAAGCCTGTGTTTACACAACTTGGTTAATTATTATTCACCTCGTATGATCAAGTTACTGTACAACGTATCTTGCTTTTAACCCCTTTTTGGCTTTCAAACTTTTACATTTCTACCTAAGTAGTATTGCAGGATCTGTATTCGTTCAGTGGTTGAGATGTAGTATAAGTAATATTGCATATAATAGTAATATTGCATATAATAGTGGGTATTGATGCTGCTGTCACTGGACCAATTGGGTTTATAAAGTATATATCTCAAGTGTGTAGATATATTCACATCAATTATTTGCTATTTTCCTGATGTGTTCCTCTGCTTTGACATGACCCCAATATTTGTCACACATTGAAGTTCTTCCCTATTGTTGTAGCACACTGTTACATGTGTGGGGGGTAAGCCCTCTGCGAATCCCTGGTTTCTACCGTTAGATGTTTCAAAGTTCAAACCCCTTAAAAGGAAGTGTTGCAATATAGTCTGTTCCCAGGACATGTTAAATACTTTCTTGCAAAAGGCCTGTAACCTATAGAAGTTTGTTCACTTTTTACAAACTAGTAAAAACTGTCCTAAACAGTCACTACCATGTCATTTTTGTTTTATCCTATTTCTCTTCAACCCATTTCTCCTTAATTCTGGCATGCCATTACTTTAAACAAAACACTCAAATACATCTTTATTCTAGTTTATAAATCATGGTATTGGAAAAAACTACAGTTTATTTTCACTTGTGCTTCTGAATCACAAGTGAGAAATGAGTTGTCTCTAGTATGAGGATAAACTAGCATGTACATTTTGATGGTACATGCCAATTTATCCTCTAACCAGGAGCTACCATGATCCCCTGGGAAGCAGGCAGCCCGGTCAGCGACTGTGTCTCGTTTTCAAAGCGGATCAGCAGATTGGACCTTGAGTAGATCCCCTCTCTTGATCCGTTTTGAAAACTAGGAGCTTTTGCTCTCCACCAGCAATTAATGGAAAAACAAGTAAAATAAACTCCCCCCCCAAGCTCTTGTCCTTATATGTTAAGTAGAGTTTTGCAATAGTTTTTTTTAAGGAGATATCAAAACAAAATATTACCACAAATAGCTTTTTTTATTTGACATCACATTATAAAAAATGGTGGTGAATCCTTTAAATCTTCTCTTTAGTGTTCATATAATGACATGTAAAATTATAAAGTCTTGCATTGAATATGCTTAAAGGGACACTAAATTAGTTAGTTGCACCTAGTATGAGGATGAACTGCCGTGTAATTTTTATAGTACTCGCCAGTTTATCCACTGAACGACATCAGCCATGCATCCATAGGAAGCAGCCAGCTGTCTGGTCGGCGACTGGCTCTCTCTGCTAGCGCAGAGACCCTCGTTTTTGTACGAGATCCCATGCAAAAACGAGGGTCTCGCTGTGCTAGCAACGAGAGACCCTTGCATTCAGCTGTCAGAGCAGGGTGAGCCCCCACTCTGATTGGACGACCGGGACCTGCAGTGTCTTGCATGTGAGACACTGCAGAAAGTAAACCCGCTTGTATCTATTAAGATACACGTCGGGTTTACTTCAATCTAAACCCTTGCTTTAAGGAAGCAAGGGTTAAACAAAGTTTAATTTCCCTTTTAAGGGTCTACTCAGTAAAGAGAAAATTGAGAGGTAATTTCAAACTTTAGGCCAATGTAGCAAAGTTGGAAAAATTCTCCAGTGCAGCTGAACAGTCTCAAATTCCCATCTCCGTTCCCTGCAATTCTCTTTATTGCACAAGACCCTATTTTGTTGTGTGAATTCTCCATTCCTTCCTGCAGCATGACACGTTCATTATGTAGTGTCAGATAAGGCTACAGAAAGTCTGCCTGCTGTGATATCACGCAAGGTGGTTACTGCAAAAAGATCCTGTTTAGAAGAAGGTCATCAATTTCATGGCTACTGGACTGACAAAATATTGAGGGATACAGAACTGCATTTTGGACCCCCCTTTTAATAAAGGCTATATCCTAATGCCGAGCATCTTCTTATATTGTTGCAAGCCACACAAAGTTTAAATATAAGCCAATAAGAAGGCATACTGTAGCTCACGTTTTTTCAAATATTTCAAGTAAAACCCAAGGCCTTTTTAAAGGGAATTTTTCAACCTAAACCTTGTTTACACTTGTTATACTTTGTATATTGTATTAGCACAATTTCAAACAAATGCCTAAAATAAGAAATGTCTGTTGTCTCCTGCTTATGACTTCATCTGTGACTTGATATGCAAAATAATTATTTCATTGGGAATTGTGTAATTTGTATATAAAGCCACAAGGTGATGTCATAAGCGAAAGACACCACAGAATCATTTAAAACATACATTTCTCTGCTAAAAAAACTAAATTAGTTTTATTATCTACATTCACAGTACAAGTATTTTTTTGATAATGTGGCTGTGACGACAAAAGTATTTTAGACTTTAATGCTTTGTATAAAAATGTACACTTTTCTAATGTAGTTTAAGCAAAGTTTTCTTTTTGTAACGCAGCAGACAACATATAAATGGCTGGATGAATCAAAATTGGTTTATATCATGCACCCATTTGTGATATTCCCAGTCTTCTTTCAACCAGTAAAGAAGGGTACTCTCATCTTTCATGCCATCAACATGGATGGATGCCTGCAAGAGTTCAGTGCTGAGCACTGCAATGTTGGAGAATGTAATGGGAGTGTTTAAATGGGTACTTCTAATGCCCTGTGTAGGTGCATTGGTATGTAATGTGCTTTAGAGTAAAAAGACATCTATCTTTTTCCTTTCTTTTTTTTTTTTCTTTTCTTTCTATGCAGATCCGTAGTGAGGTATATTATGGTTAAACACCCATTCCTGGAAGAATGATTAATAAATGTACATTAAATAGTTATTCAATTTTAAAAATGACTATTTTTTTTTTTTGGCTCTGAATTGAAGTTACTTTTTTCCTTGGGGTGTACTTTAGGATGTATATGTGCTTCTCTTCTAGTTGTAGCTGACCAACTTTGCATCCATTTGTACTTTATTATATACCCTTTACCAATTCCCTCTTCAGAATACTTCTGAAAATGTTAAGCAGCGGCCATAGCATGTTTTTTTTTTTTTTTCCTATCTCCATGTAAGCAGGGCGCTCTACCTCATGTATCAGTCTGTTCTTGTTTGTCTTACTTAGTATGTAGTCCCCGTTGATGCTTGGGACCTAGTGCTATACATAAATGTAATGTAATATAGAAGTGTGTATTGAGCATGCAAAAAATAGAAAATGCTATAATCAGAATGCATTTAAACAGTGTGATCAGTGGACCTTTACCTAATCCCAGCGAGATATTACATTGTGAGTCACTCTAGTTTTAATAGTTTCATTTTGTAACATACGCACACCTCACATACACAAACAAGTTACCAGGGTTTTTTTCTTTCTTAAATGTGTCCTCCCTCCCTGCTGCTTTAACTCAGGAGGGAGGGGGACGTTCGTGTTTCAGCCGTCCCTCTACAGGCAGAGACCACCTTGATTAGTATTCCTCCTGAGTGCTGGGATATCACGTGACATCCGACACTCCGACACTGGGCGGCGCTTGCATTCTGCGCAAACAGCAGAGACTTCCCCCTCGCGCTGCATTTTAAATAAACTGATGGCAAGGGTCTACACCTGGCTAACACCGCCCGGACGCCAGGGCTAGGCGCCCAGAGTTTGTCGATCCCTGCACTAAGCTAGTCACAGACACGCATAATATACATGCTTAAAATGAAGCCACCAAATGGGTGTGAGCAAGTTGCAAAAAGTGCAATTGGCCATACAGGGTATAGAGTTGTTTTGTATAACTGTGTAGCCTATTACACTATTTGCTACAAGATTATGCCTGTTTGGTGGCTTCATTTTACATGTACATTATTTGAGCCTGTGACTAGTTTAGTTCACAAACCTTATTCTTTTCCCTGTTGCAAAGTATTTATGTTGCCTAGCAACCTACTGCCTTACCGTCTACCTGCAGTTTTTATTTTCCAGTTAACTGGCTTTACTTGCATATTTTGGCACTCTATTTTATGAGAGAGTACTTAATTTATGCTGGAAATTAATCAAACTAATGTCATTTAGTTTTGACAGTATTTGTTTAGACAAATACAATCTCATTTCTAGGTAAGCTAATGTGAAAATTATTGGTTTTGTCAATCAAAGATAACCATAGGATATATAAAGTTGTACTTTACCTAGTATTCATTTTTACTAGTTAATTACAATTATTTCATTTGAGGGAATTGTTAAACTTTTCTGGTGCCACGAAACCTGGTGCACTGCTGTAATAATTCCTATGTGTGGTCTTCACACACGCCAAGCATTGCAACCCCTAGAAACACAACGTGAATATTATAAGGAGAGACCAGTCCAGCAGGCAAGTACATTCCGCGGTGTTTAATGTGGAGTAGATGCGAATACAGATAGACAGAGAACTGTCCTATGATACTTATAAAGTGTCGAAAGGCACGACATGAGTAAAAAGTATCATAGAACGGTTCTCTGTCTATTTGTATCCGCATCTATTCCACATTTAACACCGCTGGATTTGTTTCTCCTCCGTATCTCCTGATCATTTTCATGTTGATTACAATTATGCCTTAATTTCAGTTTATTTATCCTGTGGGATTGGAGATTGTTGTCTGGAATTTAACGCCACTTATATCTGGTTGCTTTAATGACTGACTGACTGTGCACCGCCCAGGCACACGGCAGCCCAGTGACTGACTGACGGGCTGTGCACCGCCCAGGCACACAGCAGCCCAGTGACTGACTGACGGGCTGTGCACCGCCCAGGCACACAGCAGCCCAGTGACTGACTGACGGGCTGTGCACCGCCCAGGCACACGGCAGTCCAGTGACTGACGGGCTTTGCACCGCCCAGGCACACGGCAGTCCAGTGACTGACTGACTGTGCACCGCCCAGGCACACGGCAGTCCAGTGACTGACTGACTGTGCACCGCCCAGGCACACGGCAGTCCAGTGACTGACGGGCTGTGCACCGCCCAGGCACACGGCAGCCCAATGACTGACTGACGGGCTGTGCACCGCCCAGGCACACGGCAGCCCAATGACTGACTGACGGGCTGTGCACCGCCCAGGCACACGGCAGCCCAATGACTGACTGACGGGCTGTGCACCGCCCAGGCACACGGCAGCCCAATGACTGACTGACGGGCTGTGCACCGCCCAGGCACACGGCAGTCCAGTGAATGACTGTGCACCGCACAGGCACACAACAGTCTAGTAAAGTTGTCAAAATGGGGTATGTTGATCATTTAGATTTGACTAATACTGCTTCAGAATGTTTTGTAATTAATTCTCTTTGGAACACAATGATCAAAACCACAGGTCTGACATCTTTTTCTTTTTGTTCAACAGGAGTGGTATGGTGGCTGTCCAGCCTCCAAAGCATTATGGCATCACCTCCGCAATTAGTTGGGCTGGTCCCAAAGATATTGATCATATTTACACCCAAAAACTCACAGAAGCAATGAGGCCTTTTGGTGTTTTTGAAGATGGTGAGGAGCTAAGTTACAGGTTTGTCTTAACTTTTTTTTTTAAATCCTTTTTGTGAAGTTTATATTGTCTCCTAGCATTTGAGTCCTACTCATAGAATCTGTACCAGTGTAAGCACAGATCCATGATCCCTCACGCATACCAACATCAAATATAATTGTTTTAAAAAATTATACTTGTGTGGATTAAAATTGTCAAAATAAAAATATTTTTCAGCAACTTGGATTTGCTTCAGATGGGGCAATAAATCCGCTTCTATCCTCTTCCAAGTCAACTTGTTAATCGGTTGTAACGGTTGCCTGTTATGGATACATTTTGCTATAGAGTAAATTAGGAATGCATTTGTATTATTGAGACCGTATTTGTATCATGGCCTTGCTTTCCTTAATACAACCCTGCAGGCTGTTTTCTATATAAGAAGGGGTTATTGTAATAAAGGTAGTTTTGTTTCCCTCTTTTTCAGGATGGTTGTCCTGGGTAAGCTAAACAATCTAGTCAAAGAATGGATTTCTGAACTTGGGGAATGCAAGGTGAGTACTGTGCTAATTTCAATTTTTTATTTTTGTTGGAACTGTTGGACTTTTTTGATGCCTTCTTTATATATCATATTCTAGTTTATTAGATTCCTTCATGCCATATGTCAGTCCTTAAGGGTTGATTTAGGTGCCTCTAATAAGATTTCTATAGGTTCTGTCCATTTGTGCATTTTGTATCATTCCCCATTTCCCCTTCCAAATATCAATATTCTTCATTTAGTGAACTTATATGGTATTTCTCTCTATCATCACCCATATGCTTAGTTCGCTTGTAATTTGTTTAAAATTGCATATTTTGTAACTATTGCCAAATGTCTTTTTTTCACAGAATGTTCCACCTCCCATCATGTCTGGGGCTGGTGGTAAAATCTTCACTTTTGGTTCCTACAGGCTTGGAGTACATACAAAAGGTTTGACATCTTCTCTTATGCTACGTTGTGTATGAGTACCTCAGGTTTAGTGACGTGTCAGCGGTGTGTACTCAGACTTGTTCTTTTTGGTTACAACCACAGTCACTGTCACAGTAAGAGGAGTTTGTTAGAATTACTTTTTACTAGTAATCTTACATTAAACATATTCTGCTGCTCCAGTAATAATGACTCCCAATAATACGATTAATTATTTGTAATCTCATCTTTATTGACGGTCCGTTTAAGCAAGTATTGGTTTTTCGTCCAATTGCATAAGGCAGTTGCCCACCTGATGTGTTTTGTCAGACTGAATAGTTTGATATGATGTTGTATCTGTTAAATGTAATCATTTTCTTTTAAAAGGTGCTGATATTGATGCGCTCTGTGTTGCCCCACGACATGTTGAACGTTCAGATTTTTTCCAGTCATTTGTTGAGAAGCTGAAGCATCAGGATGGGATTAAAAATTTGAGGGTATGAGTTTTTTTGTTTAGTTTTTTTTAATGCAGTTTGAGAACGTTTAGACATTGTGACAAAGCAATATTTAAAATCTGTAGCTGCATCTGCCACTTTTATAAAAAAAAAAAAAAAAAAAACCTTTTTTTTTAACACTTAATTTATTTTAATGTAATTGTAACACTATCCCTTATGCTAACCCTAATTTAATTGTAACCCTAACAATTTATTATAACCCTAGATTTTAGCTAATTAAGTCTGCCTCTAGGGGCAGTCACGCAACTGCATAAGAGTGACGGAAGTGAATTTTTTTTCTTTTTTCACCTTCGACGCTCTAGCCACAAGAGGGCATCAGCCATATTGGAGGAGCATGCTGCGCTCCAATATGGTGCCCACGATCACTCAGTGGAGCGATCGCGGGTGCCCAAGATTAACAATTTCAGTGTTGCCTAATGCCTCAACATTGAGGCATCAGAGCGTTTTCTCGATCGCTAATGGCTGGACAAGCCTGACACATCCATTGTTGCGAAGGGGTTAAAGTTTTTTATTTTCTGCTTGTAGTCACCCTCCACAAAGCTACTGATCTACTTTTAGATGGACTTCTCATAATACCACTGACCCAAAGCATTGAATAATGGGTTCAGTTGTACTACTTATGGCAATTGAGAATTTTTTATTTTAATGAATGTAGTCTTTTTGTATATGAATTTGGTTAAAGTAATACAAAACTTTTCACTCTGAGAAGCTGTTGTGCGTATTCTATGATGCAGTCATTTCTCATTTGCAGAGACTGACCATAAATCATTTCTAGGTATCTTTCTCTATTTGAACTTCCATTTTATCTTTTCGCAGGCTGTAGAAGATGCTTTTGTGCCAGTTATAAAGTTTGAGTTCATGAATATTGAGGTATGTTTTTTTTTTTTGTTTTTTTTATAGCAATATATTAAACGGTAATCTTATGCTTGTGAGAAGTCAAGTGAACACATTGGGCTTAGAAAACTAAGCTGATGATTTGTGGTAATGTTGGGGCCCTGGACACTTTACAGGCAGTAAGAAAAGTTAAAATAGTTTTTTGTGCTTTTATTAAAGCAATATGCTTTCATTTGTTATTTGTGTACAAAAAACACTACTCTTGCCTAGCATTGCTAAACAGTTGAATCCACCTTACTAAAGAAGTTGAACCAGTAGTTACATAGTTCCAACCCGACTATAGAAACTTTTTCACATTGTCTCACTCGTATTATCACCTAAAAAAAAAAAATCAATCCATTTTTGGTATTATAGATGAGCAGCATGTGTCTTTGTTGTGTGGTGCTATTTTTAAGTCCTTTTTCTAGTCATTTATATATTGGCGTACATGGCAACTGCTACTTATAAAATCTCTATTTTTCCCTTCTCCTAGATTGATTTGGTTTTTGCTAGACTGCCATTGCAGTGTATTCCAGATAATTTGGATATACGTGATGATTCCCGTTTGAGAAGCTTAGACATAAGATGTATAAGAAGTTTAAATGGTAAGTGCAGCATCATGCAGAGCGCAAGACAACCTGGCCTGTGCTATGCACATGGCTGGTTGAAACATTGCCGTTTACTGCAGTTTGATTCTTTTTTTGGCACAGGAAGTGTTTTGGGACCAATCATTCCCTGTCCTCATTCCTCCATTTTCATCTCTGGCAAGGAATCTGTAACATGGGGAATGTTAGTAGTATTAGGGCTATTTGAACTTAGTACAAAGTATTTTATGCCTCCTTGTCATGTTTTGAAAGTGCGGCATGATTTTATTTTTCACCTGTCTGTAGTTCACCTTATTAATTCTGTATCTTCTAGAAAATAACTCACCAGGTTAGTGGCCTAGACCGGTGGAGAGAAATGCAAAACTTACACAAGCTAAATGGCCACAGATTTTTGACGCTGTCTCATTAGAGATGGAGTCAGATTTATCGCCCAATGAATCCTGTCTGGTGACTCAAATTGCTGGAAAAGTGTATAAGCAATGTTCAAGTTCCCCCTCACCCCTTCTGGATTGAATGAAAGGTTTAGAAGTAATTTTACTGTTTTATCAGCTATGTGCCACAATATCTACATAATTATGTCCCAGTATCCAACTACATAGACACCCCATTGCTAACATGATTAGAGCTCTGTTTTGTAGTTCCTGTCATTTAATGCACCCATGCAAGTTATTTTCTTTGGATACCAAAATACATATAATCTACAATATAGTGTTCAAAATTACAAATAAGAAGGGGGACATTTTTCACTATTTTGCCAAAAATATTGTACAACATGAACACTGACCCACTTATCCCAACTAACTAGTTAATAAAAAATATATATATAAATAGGTTCCTGCATGACGAGTTAAGCGTTGTAGTGTTTGCGACCTTATGGCACGTTATTATCAGTTAACTAGTCATAAGGTTGCGACGGGCATTAATACCCGTGATAGATTAGTTCTGACCACTTTTGTCCCTCCTGTGGTCTCTGGCCTGCAACTCCCATAACTCTCCAACTGAGAATTACCCAGTGGACTGCCATCATTGATGGTGCACACAAACTGCTTTTGGCTACAGCGTTTTATAGGCGTAGGTGTATAATTGAATTGTTTTTATACATATTTACACAGGTTGCAGAGTCACCGATGAAATTCTGCATTTAGTGCCAAATAAGGAGAACTTCAGATTAACCCTTAGAGCCGTCAAACTCTGGGCAAAGCGTAAGTTGGTGGTTTTATTACTTTGCCTAAATGCATTTGACTCTGGATCTCTTGTTTAACGCATTCCTCTTTTCCTCCTCAAGGACGAGGGATTTATTCAAATATGTTGGGATTTCTTGGAGGGGTTTCCTGGGCCATGTTGGTTGCTCGGACATGTCAGTTGTACCCAAATGCAGTGGCATCTACCCTTGTACACAAATTTTTCCTCGTCTTTTCAAAGTGGTGAGCAGAAATGCATTTATTTTGATTTCTTGTTGAAATGTCTTGAGGCATTTACACTTTATTTTTATTTTAGGGAATGGCCAAATCCAGTCTTGTTGAAGCAACCTGAAGAGAGTAATCTGAATTTACCAGTTTGGGATCCAAGGGTATTTGCATATGTGTGTGTGTGTGTGTTCAAATGTGTTTTGCCTTTTTTGACTCCATAACGGTAAACCAGGAATAGGAAAAGGGTTGAATGTGATGGATGCAAGTCCTTTTTTTTTTTTTTTTTTTTATACTATGTTATGTATGTGTATGTAGTTGGATTTGTTTTGAAATGTGTTTGTATTTTGTACACAGGTAAACCCAGCAGACCGGTATCATTTAATGCCTATAATTACACCAGCATATCCTCAGCAAAACTCTACATACAATGCCTCAACTTCAACACGCACAGTTATGATGGAAGAATTTAGGCAAGGTAATAAAGACTGATCTAGAAATTTAATAAATTGATTTTAGGGGAAAGGGTTTGACACGTCGAAAAAATGACCTATTCAAAAAGTGTGTTTTTTTTTTTTTTTTTCACTTCAGTTCAATTGGCCCAAGCCAAATCTAAGGAGCCAGTTAGAGATGCATGTAAATGTTTCCCCAGGAGGTCATAGTTCTAGGTGTACAGCAGAGCCCAATGTTTCCTAATATAATATATAATCATGTGGATTCAGAGAATAAATCACTGTACACTTGCAGCAAAATGCCAAAACATATTGTCCTTAAGAAATTAAATTTTAAAAATGTCTCTAATTGAAATGAAAACAGTTTTGAAGTAATCTCTATAACCAAGCAAAATGGTCTTCTGATATGCTTCATGTTGCCATTTCCATAGAGAATATGACATGCATTTTTTTCATTCATCTCCCCTATGTTTTTACCCACAACATGAAATTGCCTTGATGAATGAAACTATTAAAAATAAATCCTGTGCTCCTTCATGTGTCAGACATTAACATATTCCATGCCAAGCCTGCATTTAACCCCTTCACAACGAACGTTTCATACAGTCAAACAATTTTGTGCCATTGAGACAAAGCGATGGCATGGAACATCCTGTGTTAAAAGCCACTATGCACTATTCAGAGTGCAATCCCAGAAATTGTGGAGCAGGGAAAGACTAATTACAGTCTGGGCAGCTTGGCAGTGTTCCCCACACACCCACCAGACCACCAGAATAAGTTGAATATATTTGTTTGGGTAGGGTTACAGTGTCACTAAAGGTAATCCTGAAAGAAAATGGTTAAGAAAAACAATGCACTACTTTCAGCCATTGCCTTATAATGTGCAAAAAAATAACAGAAAAACAATGGCTATTTCTAAACTCGGGAGATATATTTAAATCTATTTAGCTTATTTTATATTTTTATTGGTGTTTTTGTAGATATGTAAACTATTTTTCATATTTTTTGGGGGGGAGTAAATTTATACAAAATGATTTCAATAATAATCTTAAGACTACATTTCTTATCCCCAAAACTATATAGAATTTGTGTGGGTATAGCAAATGAGAGAATAAAATTACAGCTAAACACAAACTCCACAGAAATGTTAAAATAGCCTTTGTCCTGAAAGGTACAAAACTGAAAAGAAAAGAAAAAGCTTGTTCTTTTAGGGGTTAAAGTTTAACTACTGCTATTTATGGAGTAGACTTCTAGGTCATCTTGCTGTACAAAGCTTTCACAAATACCTAATCAACTGGTACGCATTTCAATGGTATCTCTGAAGACATTCTCAGATGCCAATATCCACAAACTGGGTACTGGCAGGCAGATTTTAAAGTTATGGTATTGGAATGTCTCAAATAACCATTCAGCCCATCTGCTCTGCTCACAATACAACCTGGTATAAAGCCTCATACCTTATGTGGTCATAAGGCCAATGACCAAATATTTTACTTAATACAATTCTTTTTAAACCGTATTTTTCTTTATTTGCTTAATTTAGCCATTAAAATGCTTTTACGCTCCTTTTTAAAAGTGAATTGTTTGGTTGAGTCATGCTGGATGGCTTGTATAAAGGTACAGAGAATTAATTTTTATGTTTGATAGGTCTTGTGGTCACTGATGAGATTCTAATGGGAAAGGCAGACTGGTCGAAACTGTTTGAACCACCAAATTTCTTCCAGAAGTACAAGTAAGAAAAAGATACAAATAGCTTAACTATTATTGCTCAATGTCTGTTCCCCAGTTCAATTTTTGATTGGGTTTTGTCAGTTTAGTTCTATTATATCTATTTGGTTTTGTTCTAGTAGTAAAGTATCCACTCATCCTGTCCCTAATATCTTACACTTGGTGCACCAGCATAAAGGTTAGAACGTTTGAAGGTTTTTAATTGGTTTTAAATTTTCCATATTGCCCCACATGGTTAGTTTGTGGCTCTTTCAAGAACCTTAATCATTTTAAATGTGAACCATTATACCGAATTGTTTAAAATTGGTATCAAATATAGGTGTAACTATTTTTTTTTCTCATTTTACTGTCTCAGACATTACATTGTGCTTACAGCCAGTGCATTGATTGAAGAACATCATCTTGAATGGTAGGTAATAGTCCATGTCTGCTACTCAAAAGAGTGGCTTGTTTTTTTTACTCTGTTTGTAATTGCACAAATGTAAAGAGATCATCCCAACTATTTAAGAATGATTCTCCTTTCCAAGAATATCCTTCAGCTCTTGCTGTTTTCCAGGATGTCTAGCCATTCGAGCTGCTGGTTTAGCTTCATATGAAATACAAAGTTTAAATAGAGAAAAGTAGCGCACATCTAAATAGGGATTACATGTCATATATTTCCCAAGCAGATCTTATATTCTTATGGTGACAAACATGACCATCAATTTATATGAAATGGTGTAGTATATGAACTTTGAATAATTGATGAAATGAAAGATGATGGCAGGAGATACTCTTACACTTTAGGGAGCAATAGCTGCTCAAGTATGAGTGTGGTTGGATCACAATAAAACAAAAAAAAAGTGTGGATTTTGCGGAAAGAATCAACTATGCAGACTGGTATGCCAAAGTAAAAAATGTATATTTAATTCATGGTTGGATCACAACCCATGCAAAATGATCTCTTAATTTGGTAGTTCTTCAATCCGCACGTATCTAGCGGCTCACAAGGAAACGCAAATGGGAGACAGAATTCAGTACAAAGAATAAAAAACATCCAAGGTAATGGGAGCCAGTATTCCACTTGTAGTTCAAATGTTTATCAACCATCAGTCTACAACGCATTTATGTTTAGAAAGTGTTTTTCCCCAATATTTTCTTTTGGAAATATTCTAATTTTTTATATTTAGGGTTGGCTTGGTTGAATCAAAAATCCGAGTGCTTGTTGGAAATTTGGAGAGAAATGAGTACATCACTCTTGCCCATGTAAATCCCCAGTCTTTTCCTGGAAGTAAGGAGCACTGCAAAGAGTAAGTTGTTGTTTTACATCCTATCCTGATAGGGACAAGCACCTGCACCTTACAATAATGTGGAGGTAATAAAACATTTTTTTTATTTTATTCTAATTTTAAAAATTGTTGCAGCACGAACTGTTTTTTTTTTTTTTTTTTTTTTTATAACCAAAATGGTTTATTAAGGATAAATTGTAAAGTCAATGAGAGTATTTAGGTTTTTTTCTAATAGGAACCGAACATTTTTGCTCCTGGTCCTCTATAAAAAAAAAAAGCCATTTTTGTATTTCAGTGATGAATATGTATCTGTGTGGTTCCTTGGAATTATTTTTAAGAAGGTGGAGAATGCTGAAAGTGTTAATATTGATTTAACACATGATATACAGTTATTCACAGATACAGGTAAGTTCTACATACTGCTAAACCTATTGCTCTGAACCCCCTCCAATCCCGGTTTGATATAGCTGTACATTAGTATAGTTTGTCAGATTTAATGTTAATGCAGTTTTTTACATCACCTCTATAACCAAAAGTTGTCAAAGTAACTGCAAATTGAATTTTATTTCTATAATGAAAAATACTGTGTGACTCCTAATGAATACCTAACGCAAATCAATATGTAAAGGAGTCTTATTCAACAGTATTTGGTAGAAGCCGTACATTTGTCTAGGCAAACATAAAATAGTTTTGCAAAAGCAACTGTTAAAAGCACTTGGTAGGCACACCCAACATAAGCACAGAAATCTACTATGTGGACATGTGACAGTTGGGAAAACCTGAGTAAAACGCTTTATCTACCTTACTTGCAGTATACAGACAGGCAAGTAACATCAACATGCTAAAGAAAGGAATGAGAATTGAAGCAACTCATGTCAAGAAGAAACAACTCCACCATTACCTTCCTGCAGAATTGCTGCACAAGCGCAAAAAGGTAGTAAATATTGTGGTGGCAAAACCACAAACTGGCCTGGTTTGAGGTATCTCCCTTGCAGGCAGAAGGGCTATTTGATCTTTGTCCTTAGATCAGGATATTCTCAAAGCCTGTTTAAACATACATTAGTGGCTGATGTTTACCAAAAATCTTTCTGTTATAGCAAAGTGTTCCAGATATCCGATCCGCTTCTGGGCCGTCATCCACACGTACATCCTTGGACGGAAATTACTTGGACAGTTCACGAGACACTGACACAGGCACACCTTGTGATTCACCTACTTCCATTAACAAGGGTCACAAATCTGATAGCCCAACCCTACCTGATGCACGCAGGTAATAATCCCATTTCCCCTGAATGCTTTCACCTCGCATGTGTTGCATTACACAGGGAATTTATTATGAAATTATTTTACTGTAGGAAAGCTGTCCCAGACAACGTTTCCACTGCAATACCAAGCACGAAAAAGCCAGTTGATGTTCCTTCAGAGACCTCCAGAAGATCGTCTATTCCGGTTATTGGATCACGTAAGTGTGTTTCAACCATCATTTGTTACATCCTGTTTAGTTTTATCACACAGTACAGACATACACAAGAAATAAAACTTCTGTCACCCTAGACAATGTATCCAGAACTTTCCTGTGCCTTTGAAGAGCACAATAGCATTGCATATTCTTAAATCTAGATCAGCCACATGAGTGAAGAACAGTTTCTTCAAACAAAAAAAAATTATTTTCACAATTAGTATTGTAGAAGTCTTTAACTACTTTGCATTGTATTGAATATGTTAATTGGTGTGTGTGAGAATATATTTTTATTTTTATTCCTATATTCAGAACCGGACACTGTTACAGGGAAAAATGTGGTCCAGTCATCTGGTTGCACCATTCCAACAGTAGTGGGACTGAATGTTATTCCACGACTTCCAACTCCCCCCAAATCATCTCAGGGGCAACCTCACCAGAATGGGTTTAACAATCTAAGCCCCAAAAGTGCTGCCGCCAAAAGAACTCATCCTCCTTGTTTGGAAGATTTACCTAAACGGGTTAAGGATACAGAAGAGGTGTGTATGCTTTCTCGGAGAAGACGCTTTCGTTCTAGAGCTCAGATTAATATACAGCTTCTTAATTCCCCGTACAAACATGTATTTTTGTATGATTTACTGGTATGGCCCAGCTAGGATTTTGGGCCCAGATTTAGATCAGAATTTTTTATTATTATAAACAGTGCTAACTATAGAGCCACTTGCTGCTTTACTACGCCAGACCAACAGAGTGGAAGGGATAGTAACAGGTCCTCATGTACATAAAATCACACTATATGCAGATGACCTATTAACTTTGACTAACCCAGATATATCTGGTCCAGAAATATTGCTACAAATGAAAAGAATATGGTTTATAGTCTAACTATAAACTTAATCCCGCTAAAACCCAAGCGATAAATTTCCATCTGAACCAACAACAACAAAACAGTCTTAACAAACTGATATCAATTAATTGGCAACATATATGTATTGAATACTTGGGAATAAGAATTTATCAATGCTTCCAGGACATAATAAAGGGGAATTATTCTGGCTTGTTTGAAAATATGAAAACTCAATTTATCAAACAGAGGAGTTATGAAATATCATGGTTGGGGAGATTAAATATAATTTAAACTTATGTCCTGCCAAAGTTAATGCACCTTTTTAGGACTATTCCAGACCTGAGAAGGTCTTATCACAGTTCGAGGAGATTTGTTCATCCTTCATTTTGGAAGTCAAGAATTTTGTTTTAACCCCTTAACGACAGATGACATGCCAAGCACGTCACGGCAAATCGAGGACTTGCCGACAGGTGACGTGCCTGGCACGTCATGCACTAAATAGAGTAAAGAAAGCGACCAGCGGTCTCTTTCTTTACTCTATCAGTGTTGCTACAATGCCTCTATGTAGAGGCATTGTGCAACACTAAAAAAAAAAGTGCAGGGGCGCCATTTAAAAAGCGAGGCACTTAGCAACACCTTCAGGCTCCCCCAGATCCGATGCTGCCCATCAGTCTCAGCAGAAGGGAACGCTGCCTAAAAAAATATATGGGTGAATTTATTTCGCTTCCGTTGCTCTAGGGGGCGCCAATCGATGCCTGCACAGCAGATCTGTGTGCAGGCATGTATGATAAGTGCTCTGATGAGCACTTATCATACAGTCAAAGGCAATATTTGTAAATATTGCCTTTGACAAGTATTGATCTGCCTCCCTCTTATCACTAGTTTTAGTAAGGGAGAGAGACAGATCATATAATGTAAAAAAAAAAAAAAATTTTTTATAAAATTAAATATTAAAATTATAGCAACCAAGGGCTTTTATAAAAGCCATTTCAAGTGTTTAACCCCTTCCCTGCCATTGATTGCTGTGTACGCAGTGATCATACACAGCAGCACATTTTTTTGCTGTCTGCATTTTTTAGGGGTTAATTTTTTTTTACTGTTCATTACAGTAAAAAAAGGCTCTTTTTAAGAGCTATTAACCCCTTGCTTGCTGTAGATCACTGCCTAAGCAGCGATCTGACGTAAATGCAGCAATCTTGCTGCAGCAGCATTTTTATTTTTTTTTTTTACATTTTTTAATATACCCGTCACGGGTTAATTATACCCGCTAGGGGATTATGTTTAACGTAAACATTATTTTTTTAGCTGTCTGAGCGCATGTGTAGCGATCAGTAACAGCTGATCAGTGGAAAAGGCAGTTTGGTGATTGCTCAGATAAGCATCACCATTCGCCTGGTTAGATTAATATTTGTCAATATTTTATCTGACCCGTGTAGATCTGCCTCCCTCTCCTCACTTGAGTTTTAGTGAGGGAGACAGAGCTGTATAATGTAAGTTTTTAATTATATTAGAATTAATAAAATTGAGACCCAAAGGTCTGCAATTGGTCGCTGTGTATGCAGTGATCTTACACAGCAGCACATTTTTTGCCGTCTGTGCATATATTTTTTTTAGGGGTTAATTTTTTTACTGTGATTTATTACAGTATATCAAAGGCTCTTTTAAGAGCTATTAACCCCTTCCTTGCCGTATATCACTGCCTAAGCAGCGCATATGGTCACTGCCTAAGCAGTATGTGAATTTGTGTCTAAAGTACAATGTGTGTGGGGAAAAAATACACAATAGAATTACCACCACAAACTTTGACAAAGGCTGGTGATAGAATTGGTGCATGGAAGTTATTGGGGTGTTATTTGGCAGTGACACATACCAAAATATGTGAATTCATGTATGAAGTACAATGTTTGTAGGGAAAAAAAAACCACAAAAAAATTACTACCACAAAGTTTGACAAAGGCTGGTGGTAGAATTAGTGCATGGAAAGTGTTAAAATACCACACTATTGAAATAGCCTAGGGTGTCTACTTTAAAAAAATATATGGGTTGATGGGGTAAAATACACTGGCTGGCTTCAAATATCTCCCAAATGGGACATGGGTGCAGGCTGTCTGCATGTAAAAAATTTACAGTTGGAAAACCAAAAACTGCACCTCCCAAATTTGGCCTTTTAGCCCCCTAACAACCAAACAAGCCTATGCATGGGTGGTATCCCTGTACACAGGAGAAATAGTAGAATCTATTTAGTAGGTTTTTTTCGTTCGCTTTTGTCGATGAGAAGATGTTTCAAATAAAAGTCAGGAAATTGTTATTTATTTTTTTTACCATATTTTTTTTTTTTTTTTTATATAATATTATAAGATATGATCAAAATGATGGCATCCAAATAAAGCCCTTCTTGTCCCGATAAAAACAATAGATAATATGTGTGGGTACAGCAAATGACAGAGGAAAATTACAGCTAAACACAAACCGCACATAAATGTTTAAATAGCCATTGTCCAGAATGGACAAAAATGTTTCAAAGGAGAGTGCTGTCTCAGAATGGGGTTAATTATCCAAATGTTACTGACATTTATGAAGCTTGTATGGTTTATCATTTTTTAGTTT
Source organism: Pelodytes ibericus (assembly GCA_036172795.1). Taxonomy (NCBI): domain Eukaryota; kingdom Metazoa; phylum Chordata; class Amphibia; order Anura; family Pelodytidae; genus Pelodytes; species Pelodytes ibericus. The sequence goes on along the minus strand of CM069862.1, from coordinate 49,898,991 downwards.
GGAAACAAAGAAGATTTGGAGATGGGCTGGCACAAATATGAGAAATGGAAGTGCAATAAATTGGATCCATTTCGGTTTTTATTGGATAAACCCAAAACACTTGGATACCTCAGATCCTATTACTGAAAATATAATAGAACAGATGTTCAAATTCTCATTGACAGTTGCAACTCCCTTGATAGATCTCTGGGTCTAGACCAAATCTAGGTCTAGAGCAAATCGTCGTCCTTTTTAAGTATGGCTTACTATAAGTAAATGGCTTGGGCAGCATGCATGACAATACTCTTATCAAACTGACAGGACTACCTGACGTTGTAAGGTATACTTTTCCATCGAGCCCTCCACGGGACTGCACACATTGTGGAGTGTCCGTTACAGTATTCTTTAAATGGAGAAAAGTGAAGTAATCAACAAGGACTTCTCAGCTTCTAGAATTTATATGTGTAGAGACAAAAAACAGCACATTGTTCTACATAGACATTTTGAAAGAAATTGATTTTTATTTTTTTTTCCTTTCTCTGTAGAACTTATCAGAGTCTGCATTTCCAGACGAGCTGCTCTCCACTGAGGAGGAAAACCACCAGAGTCTGGTAAGTTATGCAATGTGACTGCCCTACGGTTTCATGCTAATCAAAGCACCTGATGTGGAGTTCGCAATGTTCTTCTCTTTTTAGGAAACCATAATTGCTGAAGCTATGCCTATCCCCACTATCGACAGCTCTAGATCACAGGTACTATCTATGAAATCTTTCTATTCACATTGGTGAATTTCCTCAGTCAACACAAGGTAACTTACGGGTGCACCTACACGTCTTAAATCCTGCTAAACGGACTGTACTCTGAATTCCGTGTATAAAGGCAAAAGTAATACAGAACTGGCTTTTTTTTTTTACAGTGTTATATTTTATACTTTGCATATACCTTGTTCTGTGAATATCTGTAATTTTAATTTAATAATGAACGTTCAATTCAGTTACTATTTTGTTGAACGCAATTGATTTGCAAAATTCATATTGGCAACGTATTTTCAAATTACATTTTGTGCTTGCCTTCATACACTGCAATTGTTATATAGCCTTTGTAACTGAATGCTCAATTAATACCTGAAGTTTTTAATTATCATGGTTTCTGTTATAGCGTCTACCCAGTAAAGAACTACCAGATGCATCTTCTCCTGTGCCAACCAATAATATCCGTGTCATTAAAAACTCTATCAGGCTAACTCTAAACCGGTAACGAACATGCTTCTTCAGGTATAAAATGTCAGGCAGTAACTGATTTAGCTCACCGTTTCTGTAGCCACTGCCTATGTGGCCGATCTCTATATCAATGAATGGATCATAGGATGTAATACATTTGAAACTTGGCGCTGTATCGGTTTTACTGCTGAATCTTTTTTTTTTTTTTTCTCTTAGAGTGCATACACTGCCAAACTAGAATACATACAAATTTATAGCATTTTAGCATTTAACAATGTTTTTGTAAAATCCGTAAAATTATATTTAAAAACCTAAAAAAAAATCAAAAAAAATCATATGGACCCTTGTGTACTGTTATAATGAATGCTGTCAATCATTGTATTTGAAGTGTGTGTTTAAAATTGCAAAGAAAAAAAAAGCAAAAAAAGTGTTTTTGTCTTGTTTGAGACCTACTTAACCATTTGTGTTGTAGTATGATGCAGTAGTTTTGTTTCTGTATTCCTTGTTGGGATAGATAAAAATACACTGCTATAAATGTAAGAGCAGTTTTATCAGACTAAATGATCAGATTGTTTAACCGGGGCATGTGTTAATGCCAGTCTGGTCTCGGTAGGTCTAATGTTGTACTGAGTTCATAGCAGATTTATGTGCAATAGTTTTCCTTTACCATCGAGAACACAATTTTGAGCTGTCTCCTATGGAGGCCAACCAAACAGTTTATTATGAGAGATCCATGATTATTTCCCCCACCCCTTCCAACATAAAGGATGGTTAACCGTACTTGGGTTACTTCAACAAGCAGTGGTTTTGATGTAAATTTCATGCCTTAAATGTTCCCTGTTTATGTCTGACAAATCTGGAAAAGTAGAACATGAAAACAATGGATTGCTTTTTGCAAAAGTGACAGATCTGCACCAGGAGGTATACAGAAACAATCTGCTGGGTTTTTTTTAATCATATTCTTTTCCTATGAAATATATTGCACATACCTATAATCCAACCTTCTGGCAGTGAAGGGGAAAATTTTTTTTTTTTTTTTTTATTTTTTTTTTTAATTAGTTTTGGTTTGTTTTTCCTCCCTTCCCTGCTGCTATATTCCAGTGGTGGCCAGTCTGCTGTGTTGTTGTAGAACTCCTTTTATCCTCAGACACCACTACAGGACGAGTCAAAATCGGCTGGACCAGAGGCTTGGCTGCCAATACTGCATAATATACAAAATTGCCTCAGGAATTTAATAACCTCAGCTTAACATAAATACATTTTTTTTTTTTTTAGGGTTTTACAGAGCATGCATAGCCTTTATACCATACTTGTTGTACTGTTTAATGCAATGTTTTGTAACATTATCTAATGTATGCTATTTTTGTATGTACTATAAATCACCACCTTTTCAAAAGAAAAAAACAAAAAAATAAAACCAATCCTTTTTTTATCCAGCCTCGTCTTTTTCAGTCACACAACTGATATTTCATGGTTTCATTTACCGACTACTCTAGGGCAATAATTTTGTATACACTGTATAATCTTCCAAATTCAGACTCCAATGAGAAAACACAATAAAATAGATGGTGTAGTACTTTAGGTTGAAGTGCAGTGTGACTCAAGATCACTCTGCATATAGGCTTTAAAGGAAAACGTTCATGCAGACTCTGCAGTGGGTCTAGGACACTTCTTCGCCGCATTTTCATCGCTGACAGTTCAGCGCGGCAGTTAGAACGCTGAACTGTCAGCAATGAAGTATAACGCGGCCGTTTCACCGCGGCTGCAGCTATGTAAGAGCTGACAGTTCAGCGCTGAACTGTCAGCTCTTACAAATCTAAAAGTAAAACTAAAATAACCCCCCTAATAAATGATTCCCCCCCCCAATAGTAACACTAAACCCCAATACTGACACTAAAATTAACCCCAATACTAAAATTAACCCCTAATACTAACCCCCGACCCCTAATACTAACCCTAATACTAACCCCCGACCCCTAATACTAAAGTTAACCTACTAAACCCTAATACTAACCCCCGACCCCTAATACTAAAGTTAACCCCCGACCCCTAATACTAAAGTTAACCCCCTAATACTAACCCCGACCCCTAATAGTAAAATTAACCCCTAACACTAAACCTAATTCTAACCCCCTAAACCCTAATTCTAAACCAACTAAAATCGGTAAAATACTTACCTTTAGCGATGATATGTCCCGCGACGATCTGTCTTGTGCTGTAGAGTCGGCGGTGAAGCGGCCGCGATGAAGTGTCCCATCCCCTCTGCAGTAGAACAGAGGGAACCCAAACCTATCCAGACACGGCAGTATCCGACAAAAGACCATAACACATCGACTCATTATAAAGACTATACCCTTCCTTGCCAGAAGATATTCCCAAAATAAAAATCTGAATGTCCTAGCAATTTCCCGGAGTCTCACAAAGTGCCTTGTTTGTGGCTTTCCTCAAGGATTTCAAGTTGTTGAGGAAAAGTCTCCATTATTTATATGAGGGGAGTACTCGCAAAGATACTGGATCTTCTGCTTTCCGTCACAACACTTCAAATTCCACAGCATCATCATTTATCTTTAAGTGCTTTGACATAATATATCCCAGTCAGAACAGTCTCAAAAATTGGGCAGACACGGAGGAACATGGAAATTACCCTTATAAGTAATGGTATATCAACAAAACCCGGGCGCCATGGCGTCTAGAAAATTAGTCCTGGCATCCGGGAAGGGTCATCCCCACACGGCGGCCCTCGTCCTGGGATCAGCTTAAATAAGATATATATATTTAACCATCAGAGCGCAAGGGAGCAGAGTGTGCTCCACCTCCTCGGGCTCTAGTGTCTGAGCGGCGGGTGTCACGTGACATCCTGTGTCTCCCCGTTCGTGTCAAGATGGCCTATTCCATAGGCTACTTCCTATGGAAGCATGGCAGCTGTCGGTCAGAGGATAAACTGGCGTGTACTATCAAAAGTACACACCAGTTTATACTCACTATAGGAACAACTAAAATTTCACTTGTGCTTCTATATTAAAAGCACAAGTAAGAAAAAAAGTTATTGTTCGTTAAGGCTAAAGCTATATTGGGAAAACTTTTTCAACTATGACATTGGCCTAAATTTTGAAATTCCCATGTCAATTACCTGCAAGACTTTTTTTTTTTTTTTTTTATTGAGTAGATCCTTATACATTTATAGAGTGTATCACTATAGACCGGAGTCTGGTGCAAATATTGAGAATTGGGCACCAAAGGCTACATACAAGAGGGCAGCAGGAGCATGCTCGAGGCAATAGAACCGCTTGTTCTACCGCAGGACATGCCAAGCACGTCCTTTGTCGACAAGGAGTTGTTGGCTGGACATGCTTGACATGTCCTTTGTGTCAAAGGGGTTAATATATGTGGCTATCTGGCTTTTTTACAAACTACTTTCCTTTATAATCTGCCAATTTGTAAGGATGCAATACCTATTGCTTCTATGTCTATAACCTCCAGCATTGCATATTCCCCCACATCACTTTCTACAGTGACATGTATGCACTTGAGTATTTAGGTTTTGTGCAATATATGTCCCCAAACGGTGTGCCAGTGCCAGCTTTCCCCCTCCCTTACCAGCTTGTCAGTGCCATCTTTCCGTAATATAGCCTGTTATGTAGCCTCTCTACCTGGTAGGCCAGTGCCACCACATCATATTTTTCGGTAGGGTTGCAAGTGAGTCCTCTCTCACCCTCTGAACACATATACGTAGGAGGAGTGTGTGCAGCGCCACTCTGTAAGTGCTACCTGGTTGGGCATCATGGCTACTGTAGTTAACAATGTGGCAGACATTAAATACAGTTCCAATGATACCCACCTAGTTCAAAATCTCCTGAGTGACATATGAAAGGTAGTCCACATCCAATATATTTAGTAAATTATCACAGAGCTACACAGGTATTAAACTTACAGGTCTACTCACATTCACAATGAAAATTGGAGCACCGACATTCGGCTCAAACTGAGACACCTTGGTGATCCGAAAGACCCCCGAATTAGGGTTACAACCTGAAGGGATCACGAATCAGCCTCTATCCTCCCTATAGGTTTCTAACAGGAGCTCTACAGAAACAGAGGAAATAGCAAAAGTCCTCCAGAAATAAAATATTACAAAATAAATTAAAAATACACACACACTCACTATAAATTATGCCCACCAGTGCATTGGGTACTTGGTGCTTTTCACAGGTTAGCAGTTAGAATGTGTTGACCTCTATGTCATGCACAGTGTGTGTGAGCTCCACAGCAATAAACCTCAGAGTAATGTGATCACTTCTTCGAAAGTAATGTTATTAGCTATTACATAGTTGCCAATTGTCCCGTTTTTTGCTGGGACAGTCCCGTCAAAACCAAGATTTCTCAGGGATAGTCCTCATCAGCCTGCATTAGCAAGCCCTGTCACATATGTCTGTTGGATAAGTATAAATGCAACTAGTTATATACAGGTGATACTCGAAAAATTAGAATATCGTGCAAAAGTTCATGCAATGTAAAAGGGGAAACTAATATATGAGATAGACGCATTACATGCAAAGCAAGATAGTTCAAGCCGTGATTTGTCATAAGTTCTGAGCCTTTAAATGGTCTCTCAGTCTGGTTCAGTATTAATCACAATCATGGGGAAGACTGCTGACCTGACAGTTGTGCAGAAAACCATCATTGACACATCAGGAGGGAAAGCTTCAAAAGGTAATTGCAAAGGAAGTTGGATGTTCCCAAAGTGCTGTATCAAAGCACATTAATAGAAAGCTATGTGGAAGAAAAAGGTGCACAAGCAGCAGAGATGACCACAGCCTGGAGAGGATTGTCAGGAAAAGGCCATTCAAATGTGTTGGGGACTTCCACAAAGAGTGGACTGAGGCTGGAGTCAGTGCATCAAGAGCCACCACACACAGACAGATCCTGGACATGGGCTTCAGATGTCGTATTCCTCTTGTGAAGCCGCTGCTGAACAACAAACAACGTCAGAAGCGTCTTACCTGGGCTAAAGAAAAACAGACCTGGTCTGTTGCTCAGTGGTCCAAAGTCCTCTTTTCTGATGAGAGCAACTTTTGCATCTCATTTGGAAACCAAGGACCCAGAGTCTGGAGGAAGAATGGAGAGGCACACACTGCAAGATGCTTGAAGTCCAGTGTGAAGTTTCCACAGTATTTGTTGATTTGGGGAGCCATGTCATCTGCTGGTGTTGGTCCACTGTGCTTCATAAGTTCAGGGTCGACGCAGCCGGACTTGGCTCCTGCTCGCACTGCCAAAAGCACCAAAGCCTGGTTCAATGACCGTGGGATTACTGTGCTTGATTGGCCAGCAAACTCGCCTGACCTGAACCCCATAGAGAATCTATGAGGCATTGCCAAGAGAAAGATGAGAGACATGAGACCGAAAAATGCAGAAGGGCTGAAGGCCGCTATTGAAGCATCCTGGTCTTCCATAACACCTCAAGCAGTGCCACAGGCTGATAGCTTCCATCCCATGCCGTATTGAGGCAGTAATTGCTGCAAAAGGGGCCCAAACCAAGTACTGAGTCCATATGCATGCTTATACTTTTTAGAGGTCCGATATTGTTCTATGTACACTCCTTGTTTTATTGGTTGCATGTAATATTCTAATTTACTGAGATTGTGGATTTGGGTTTTTCATAAGCTGTAAGCTATAATCATCGCACTTATGACGAATCACGGCTTGAACTATCTTGCTTTGCATGTAATGCGTCTATCTCATATATTAGTTTCCCCTTTTACGTTGCATTACTGAAATAAATGAACTTTTGCACGATATTCTAATTTTTCGAGTATCACCTGTACATATATTTGATGTCCAAATCAAGCTTTTGAAAAGGCTGGAAATATTTAATATTGTAATGTTTTTTTGTGGTCAGAAACGTAATATTACTTTACTGAGAGGGTAGTGGGTGTATGGAACAGTCTTCCATTAGAAGTGGTAAAGGTTAGTATATGAAGAAGTTTAAGCATGCATGGGATAAGCATGAGGCTATCCTAGATATAAGATAAGGCCAGGCACTAATGAAAGTATTACTTTATTGATAGGGCAGTGGATACATGGAATGGTCTTCCAGCAGAAGTGCTAGTGCTAGGCTCATACTAATGTATGTTTTATGGTATAGACACAGCACTCTGACTGAAGCACATCTGCACATGGCCTTATTTATATTTCATGTAACATTGATAAAATGCACCTGCCTGATGTAGATGTTGTGCTGTAAATCTATCTGTTGTATACCAAGAATGCATGGTAATGTTGGTGGGAACTTTGTGATATAATCTACACTGTGATAAGCAGGTGGAGTTACATTATGCTAATTATATTGAGTGGGCGGAGCTTTTCACAGTAGCTGTGGTCATTTGTAAGCTAAGCTGCAAAGTGTCCCTGGAATTTTTTTTCAAATGTTGGCAACTATGCTATTACTGTGTAATGAAATGCTCACAGTTGACCTGGGCTCTGTGTGCTGTAATGTAACACAAGGAGGAGGGCTGAGGAAGATAGGCAGGAGTGTTTAAACAGCAGTTTTTCTTTATTTGATACAGTACTTCTCTAAAAAAAAAAAAATATTTGGACACTGCTCCTAAGAGCAAAAATACCAGTTTTTGTATTGTATCCTTTATGATTTTTATTGTACACGTTTGGTGTTGGTTTTTAATTTAAAAACATATAATGCTGTCATCCACCAGGGGTCAGACTAGAACACCATTAACCTGTCCTACCAGCTACAAAGTGATGCGGTTTTATTTTCAATAGTTATATTCCAGTGTGGGACGGTTAAGATAGAAGTTTAGATTTTATTGTAAAACTTATAGGTGCTGATGTTAGTAATTGCTTCCTTAGAGCATGCTGTTTTAATAAAAAAAAAAAAGGAGCTTTTTTACATAGAGCTTCAGAAATAAAAATGTATATTATGAAAGATTTTTATATCTCTTTTTCCTCCCTACATTCACAGTATAATAAGCAATGTTGAGGTTGAAAGAGTCAACAACGTCTTTCTCATTGGAAAGTGTCAGGCGACACAATCCACACAGCTGGGATGTTACTAAACCAGAAACTCAATACCTAGCATGAAGCCTGATAGAGACTGCATTATGTGGCCATTTTTCACGACTCTATATATTGTATTAGCAAAACTGCACGCAAATGCAAAAATTAAGAGGAGAATGTGTTTTAAATGCATCTGTGGGGTCTCCTGCTTATGACATCACCTTTTGGTTTGATGTGCAAATCACACATTTCCCATTGAAAAGTAGCTTATTTGCAGGCCAAGCCACAGGTGATGTCATAGAGATAGGACTAACATGTATAGCTTGGAGGAAAGACGTAACAGGGGGGATATGATAGAAACATTTAAATACATAAAGGGAATCAACACAGTAAAGGAAGAGAGTATATTTAAAAGAAAAAAAAATTTCTGGTACGTCCGCAATGAAACGGCCGCGTTATTCTTCATTGCTGACAGTTCCGCGTTCTAACTGCCGCGCTGAACTGTCAGCGATGAAGTCGCCGTGCTGAACTGTCCTAGACCCTCCAGCGGAAGTGGTAGAAGTAAACACAGTCAAGGATTTTAATCATGCGTGGGATAGGCACAAGGCTATCCTAGATATAAGATAGGGAACTGGGGACTAATAAAAGTATTTAGAAAATTGGGCCGACACATTCTCTGTTTCTCAAGTTTGTACTTTGGCGTAGTTCTGGGCTAAGCAAAATATGGCCATATATTGTGACTAAATCTCCAATATTTTTTCATCTAAGCTAGGTGCTTTTCTCATAGAACAGCGCCCCCTAGAGCAACAGAAGTAGAAAAAAAGGGAGAGCGACCACCAACGTATCTGGGGAGACTTTTGGTGTTGTTAAGTGCCTCTTTAGCAACACCATCAGTGCTTATAAAGTAAACTTTCTTTGGCTTCCTAAATACATGTGCAGCTGGTGCCGCCATTTTTAAATGGCAGCTACAGTCACTCCGGGGAGTGATAGTAGAGCGCCCCTGCACTTTTTTTTTTCAGTGTTGCACAATGCCTTTACGTAGAGGCATTGTAGCAACACCTTCGGTCGCTTTCTTTGCTCTTTTTAGTGCATTTACACATTTTTGCATGATGTGCCATGATTTTGCATGATGTGCCCCCTTCCCATGTCGGGAAGGGGTTAATGATCAAAGAACTAAACCAGCGTCTTTGAGAGCCAGGGAGACATACACAGAGACCTAATTAGGGTCTCTACAGACCCTGTGGGGGCCCTGGTTAAAAAAAACGCAATACTTTGCAACATCACATGTGACGTTGTGAAGACGTGCCTTAAGAGGAAAGTCCAGGCACACAGGGCTTCAATGAATTATAGCCAACGCTCACCTTAAGCCACAATGAGTTGTTACTGCCAGGATGGTCTTTGCCATCCTGCATGTTTTTTAGTAAAATGTAGCTAGCATTCACTCTAAGCATCAGCTATATTTTCTGTGTCAGACTGAGGCCACTCAAAGTGGCATCATCTGATAGTGGGGACCATGCTGCAAGTCCCAGCAGCGGGATCTGCACACAGCTCATCGCGAGGATCCTTTAGGCACTAAAAGGTGGGACAGCATAGAACGTCCTACAAGCAAGAAGGTGTTAACATGTCAAAACCAAAAACTGATGATCACAAATTGTTTGTTGCAGCTGTTGTGTGCTGATTCGGGCTCTCTTATTTTTCCCAGATGAATTTAGTAAATATTTGTGCCAGTTTTAATAGCACTGGGAGGACTTGGAATGGGTATAATAGTTTAGGGAAACTTACAAATTTAATCAGCGAAACCTTTCCCAAAAAATGTGACCATCATTTTACCCCAGTATATTTAAGGTAGAGTTTAGGGATTTTGACTCCTAGGTAGGCTATATGTGTGGAAACTCAGGCAAAGTCAAAAACCGTCTAAGGCTTATACTCTCACACACTTATACTCACATACACATATATACTCACATGCACATACACACATATACTCATACACACACACACATATACTGGACGGAGCAGACAAACAGTGAGTGGTGAACCTGGTTGTGTGTGTAAGAATGTGTGTGTCTGAGTATGTGAGTATGAGCATATATATGTGTGTGTAAGTATATATATATATATATATATATATATATGTGTATGAGTATATGTGTGTGCGTGTGAGTATATATGTGTATGTGAGTATAAGTGTGTGAGAGTATAAGCCTTAGACGCTTATTGCCCGGGCATTAAGCGCCCTGCCCAGGAGCCGAACATTTGAAGCCAGCGCCCAAGGGAAATGTAGATCCCAGAGTGCTGCAACGTGTGATCTGCATTACCTAAATACAATGGGGGCATGTATAAACATGGCACGTGCAGATTACAGCAAATACTGGCGCAATTGACGTGTGCTCCAGTGTATAAAGCAGGCTCACAGGAGTCTGCGTTATCTATGCTGAATGTGTAGATTTAGGTTGTGTTGCCACTTGTTGTGCCGGTGCAGCCTATGTATAAAAAAATCAGGTGCTGAAAAGCACCTGGTTTGTGTCAGGGAACCTGCGCCAAACTGTGTCCTTCTCTCCCTCACTGAAAAGTGTTGGGAGTTACTAAAAAGTACAATGCATATCAAACAATGATTGTGCTTTTTTCTTTTTTTTTAATAAAATTGCTGAATTTAGGTAATGTATAACTTTTATAGCGCTGATCCATATTTGATCCCTTAACTGAAAGTATCCATTATCCAAAATGCTGCCCGTCCCAAGCACTTTGGAGAAGGGATACTCAACATCTAAAAAAATATATAGGTTCCCTGACCCCCCCCCCCCCCCCCCGCCCCTCCCAAAAAAAAAAAAAAAAAATTCTGACCAGTATACCAATCAGAATCACAGCACGGGTATGCAGGGGTTAACTGTAATTTAATTAATATATTGAAATAATATAATTAATATATTTAAACAAAAAACCTGTAACATTTCAACAACAAAAAATATGAGAGTAAACAAAATGATGACCATAAAGTAGGGAGGAAACTGATTGCTGTAACAAATGGTGATCAGCAAGGGATGGGAAGGATTAACTATTTTTTAACAGGAAAAGTTTTAGTGTATTTGTTGTCACACTCTGTACAATCAGCATATGTACAGTACAGGGAGTGAATTGAAGGGAAAATCAATGTATGAAAACAGCGACTGATCACCGCGATCACATGACCAGAAAACCACTGATCGCATGCAGGAACATTTCCTTTGTTTCGTAGCAGAATCCTGGACCCATTACACACTAGATGGTGGTACGCACAGAGCGCACCACCATTTTGCCTGCATGACGCATTAACTCATAATAAGGTCGCGAACAACGCTGCGCTTATGACAAGTCAATAGATTGCATGGTTCGAAAGGAGTTAAGTAACAGCTGTCCATAGTATTAGGTTGGGCCACGTCACACAATCAAACGCTTTCTCTGCATCTAAGCTTAGCAGAAGAGTGTAATCAAGAAAAATAACATCCTGCTTAATACGGTGACCATCATGCTATAATTATTTAAATTAAATTATCTAAATTATAAATAAATTATAATAATTTAGATTTTTTTCATTTATAATTTAATTTAAATAATTATAGCATGATGATCACCGTATTAAGCAGGATGTTATAGGTTCAACATTTTTGACTTTTATCTTTTTTGTAAACTTCACTCGGGCTGATATATATGGGTATATATAAAGATTGTATTATGCATTTTGATTATCACGATTGAGAATTGATGTATTCAGTTACGTTCAATGATTGAGAATTTTCTGAATTATACCATTGAAATACCTACTTTGAACGTGACCACATTTTTTCTCGATTAGAGATGTGATTTAATTATGCATTATTACATAACCTGTTTTATATATAAAAAAAAATAGGGGATTAAATATATAGGATTATGTTGCTTTAAATTTGAATATAAGTCACTTCTGTAAACGATTACACTTTAATTACACTTTGTTGACTTATACACACATAAATTATTATTATGTTATTCCAGATTTTTTTTTCTTTATATATGTATGCTATTATGATTGTATTTTGCACAAGTCATTATCATTGCATTTTGCACATTGTTTACATTATGGTAATGTTTCTTTAAGATAATTACACCATCTGTATTTTTGATTGAGATGTTGAAACACTCTGCACCAGGCTTGAAGAAAACCCTAACTGGTTGAAACGTCGCCATTGTTTGAATAAAGTTCTCACTTTTTCACTAAGTGCTGGGTCCTGCACTTTATTTTGATGTAGCAGAAGAGTGTGACTATTGTTATGGAAGACAGAGCTGCCTCTATTGCAGCTCTAATATTGGTCACAGAATGCCTTTAAAAAATCCCCACTGTGTTGGATATAATGTGGTAGGTAAAATGGTTTGGAGTCTATATGATGGGACTGTGGTTAGTATCTAGATCCTGGTTAAGGAGCATTATGGGTCTATATGTGGCTAATAAGGAGGGATCTTTGGCTGGTTTGAGAATTAAAGTGTTACGCACTTCAGGCATTGTATTTATATATTGAGTCAATATATAATTTGTGTGGCTAAAATAAATGAGTGGATAATTACAGCTAAACACAAACACTGCAAACGTGTTCAAACAACCATGGTGCTTAAGGTAAAACATGGCCAAACCAGTCTGGTTATGAAGGTGTTGAAAATATTTATTTCTTACCATTACAGTGGGGGGTATTTATACATGTTAAACCTTGGGCAAAGTTTTAAAAGTGGTCTAAACTGCAGGGGGAAAAAATCCATTGGCAACCATGGTTACTGCACCACCTTTAAAACTTTGCACCAGCAGTGATTCTTATAAATAAGCTTCAATGTATATATAAATGTCAGAAATATATGTACATGCGCAGACAGTTTTTGTTTTTTTGTATATGTACATGTATGTGGAATCTGGATGAATTAAGATATAACTTTTATTAATAACGAAACCAATAACAAACCAGTTAAGTGAGAAAAAAACGTAGTTTGTTATATATGTGTCATTTTATTCATTACTAATAAAAGTTAGGTCTTAATTCATCCAGATTCCACATATATATATATATATATATATATATATATATATATATATATATATATATATATATATATTTATTTATTTCTTGCCTAGTTTTAGGGTTAACCCCTAGTGGAAGCCTCTCTATTTTCTATTAAAGCTATATTAGAGACCCTTTATTTACATATATAAATGTCATCATTATTTAGTATTTTCCTTTCAATACAAGGTGTGAAACCTTTATTTTTTTAATAAATCATTTTAATAATTGGTATGTTTAATTAATAATAAATAGTTGTCTTATTATATTATCCTGTTACCCAAGGTCAACTGCACAATGTATTTGCACCTATGTTACTTTTGATCTTTATTAAAAGGTGCTGGTCAGGTTTTACGTCATTTTAAATTTATAATTCATTTTAGCCTTTTGTAACCACCTCGTTATTTAATACACATTACCTGATTACTGGTTAGGTGGGGGGAGCATCATTATACTCATAATTATGCGCGTCGCAGACCTCATTGACGTTAATGTATATTATCAAAATGTCATATGCAGCTCAGTGGACCACCACAGTGACATCGTAGCCCTGTAGGCTGCTATTGTAGTAGGATTGGAAAGTCCCTTTCGCAGAAGGCTCTTCTACACCCACCAATACAAGCCCCTCCCTCTGGCTAGCGTAGACAACACTAATAGGCTCTAGCGTCACGATAATTGGACATAAACTGCAAACTTTCACAAGTGCTGCCTGCACCAAAGACGAAAGCAGCGCTCTGCAGGAAGGAAACATTTGGAACCCTGAGGAGGAATCCCGGGGGGCAACTAGAGAAATCCACTGTAACTGTATCCAGTGGCGCTGTGGCAATAGAGACATCACTACATGAGAGGTCATAGTGGGAAGCTGTAATTATTTGAGGATTACTAGTCTTGGGCTATTTGTGATCCCTCACCTTCTGCGCCGAGAAGATGAATTACCTGTAAAACCAGAAGCTGTCACCGCCAGTCATCAACCTGCTCGGAGGCTGGCTACTCGCCTTGGAACTGACTTTGCAAAGCTTCCCAGGGACTAATCTGTGCTTTGGATCTACATAATCCCTGTGCCCCTTCATCACCGGGAAAACTGACCCCCCCAAACCCCATCATTGGGTGACCTTAACCGTATCACAGGTTTCTGGCTCCTGGATTCATAATGTCTGGTAAGTGACCACGTATTCGCCTTGTAATACCTTCGTTTAAAAACAACTTCTTCCAAGTAATGAATGCATTATTAAGAATGGCTGATCATAGTAATGTCAATGGAAGCTAGCATTATCACAGGACGTATTTCCTCTTTGCATTGTTGTTGTTTTTCTAGATAGGATAATGTGACTTTTCAAGTCAGTGGTGGTCTTTACGTGGTCCATCATGGTAACTGTAATCCCCAGAAGTGAACCATTAAGTTGGATGCAAATCACTTGATATGAAAACATTGTTGTTAATGCTGCGTTGCTATTTCCTGGTTTAAAAATAAAACTTTAGCCATTTGTGTATGACTAGACCTGTACAAATCAATATAATGCGCTTCACCAAATCACTGTGTGCCACAGAGCTCTGATTTCAGTTTGTTCCTATATTGTAACCTTACTCTAGTCTACATGGTGTGGGCTACATTGCTCCTTGTGCTTAGGTATGGGAGGAAATAGTTTCTTTTGTCATATATGTTTCCCAAGACATTTTTTCAGAATAATAAGAAGTAATACTTAAAATGGTGGAGTTTTTTGTTTTTTTTGGTTTCGGGCAAAAGAAAAGACTAAAAAGCAGAAGTTGAAATTACACATTGAATATCAGGAAGTAGCACTGGATCACTTCTCTAAATCAACTTTGGCAGCTCTGTGACATTATGCTGGAGTAGATCTCCAGTCAGCTACTTGCTGGGCGGTAAAAAGCTTGGTGATATCCTAATAACGAAAACCTCACATTTCAATAAATATAACATTTTATCAAAAACAGAAAGGGTAGTTGATAGCTTGAGAAGCCTTCCAGTAGAAGTAATAATGTAAAATCCACATACTAATAAAATTAAAGGATAACAAGGAACATGAGTTCAAGCTTTGAGAGTGTATAAGCCTATCCTGTAAATCAAAACATAAAACTTCCCAGAACCCTATGATTTTCAGCCAGCAGCTGGCTGGACACTAGCTAAGTATGGAAGTTGTAGAGAAGAGATAAATGTATCACTGGTGAGTGAATACCAAGTATCAAAGACTAAAATAAATAAGTTGAACAAATAAAATACAAGCAGATGATTGCTCTCTGGGCACTAAACTGAAAAGGGAATGTATCTGAGCATTCAGGTGAAATGGTTACTGTTTATATTAGGGTTTCCTAAGGTGGGGAGGCATGATGTCTCTAGGAGGTGTAAGTAGTCTAGTGTATGCATGTATATTCAATGTATTTTTATTGGTACAGTGCCACACTAATAACCAAAGGGCTAATTGCAGGGAAAAGAAACAGAAATGTTTTAACAGTTTATAGCAGGTATATGTGCAACAGGAAGTCACAGATAACTTACATGTCAGTAGTGCTCAAACATGGAAGGTGTGTGAGAGACTTTTTGATGAAAATTATAAGAGGGGCATGAGCGGAATAAAGTTGAGAGTTCCTGATTTTGAAGCTAAATTAAAATTCAGTCAGTCACTCACATAAAATCCAAGGTCTTCAAATGATCCAACTTTAGTACTTATAGGTGAGTGCTTGACAAAGACTATTTCGTTCTAGGAGTCTGATACCATTGCAAAGCAGACCCTTCATGGAGCTCATCTCATTCATAATTCATGGTCCTCATACACAGCCCACATCAGCAACCCACAGTATCTATCAAGCATCCCCTCATCACAAACAGCCCCTTCCCCCACCAGAGAGGCTGCATCCATCACACATCCCGCCTCAAAGGGCCACCCACTTCACACACTGCACCCAAAGCTTCTCTTTACATATCAAAGATCACCTTTTAAAAACATGTAATACAACCCACTTCCCTTATACAGCAATGGCTAACTTCTGACATCTAAGCTGTTGTAGACTGCGCTTTAGATAATGATGTTGAGCATTTTAGGGACTGTATTCCAAATTTCATAGCTAATTTTGTTCTCGGGGCACGAAAGGCTACATGTAAGTAGAGTTAAAGGTAAAGGTAGTAATAGCTAACCTTTGATAACCGTTTATGTTCTGCTCGTCAAATGGTTGTCTGGTTCTGCAGTCCAGAACAGCTGTGGTGTAAATGATTAGCCTTCAGGGAAATAATAGGGCAAAGGCCATAGAGAAAGGTGATCTAGGAATTTATTTTTTAATGATTGCCTCCCTCTTGTAGCAATTCCTAACATGTTTTGTGGTGATGAGGAGACATCTTGCCATAGTGTCTAGTGCAGATGCAATGTAGCAAAGTTCTGTGCTCTCAAATATTTACTGTCCCTCACTCACTGCTATGCAATAGTTCACTCATCAAAACACATTGGGGGAGCTGCAACTACTAAAAGATTACAAAAGCAGTTCACCAGGGAGCATTTTCTGTTTGCCATGGCAACTGGCACTTATATATGGCATGCTCGATCCTTAGTAAATTAAAAACTTAGATGAAAGGAACCTAATATACTCTTAAATTATAGCACAGAGCTTGTTTATCAAAATATGCAAAAGACTTTAATGCAGAAATTTGTTTATCATTGGAGTGAGAGCTGGCTTATCCAATGAGACTTAGTGCTTTGTCTCTAATTACGGAATATGAAAGAAAATAAAGATTACATGTTAACAATTTGTTTACTGTTGTAGGGAAAGGTGATGATGGTGATAACATTTCCTGCTTACCCTTAATTCCCACGCTGTGTCCCCTCTGTGCATCAGTCCTAGAGATAGTTAAACAGTAATTGTTCATTAATTGCATAAACAAACTTTAATCTAAAAGATACCCATGATCTGACAGATCAAAAAATGGCAACTGACCACACCCATAAGCAAAAAAAGATAATCTAGAAAGTGATTAAATCAGTAAAATAGGACCAATGTATTTAAAAGATATTTATACATTTTGACATAAAAAAGGTAGAGAAAGCCAGTGTTTGGTTTAATATATTGCGATTAAGGCAGACATGTAGCGCCCCCCACCTCTCTACCCTCATGTCTGTCTGTATCCTCTCCCTCCACTATCCTCTCCCCTCCCCATGTATTATTGTTCCCTCACCCCATATCTGTTCTCACCCCCTCCTCCCCATCTCTATTCTCTCCCCCATCTCTGTTCTCTTCCCCATCTCTGTTCTCTCCCCTCCCTGTCGCCCATTTCTGTTTTCCCCCCATCTCTGTTCTCCCCCTACCCATCTCTGTTCTCTTCCCTCCCCCTCCCATTCTTACTTGAAGCGCAGGCAGCATAAGCTCTGCGTGTTAAACACACACGGAGCAGTAAGTGCTGCTCGCGCTCCCCTTTTGTTGTGATGATGCAGGGTATCGGAAATCTGATGCCCTGCATCATCACTACGTGATAACTAGAAAAGCTGGTCATTTAAAACAAACATATATAGTAGGTGTTTATCTCCTAGGTGTTTATCTCCTGGCTCCATTTTGAGTATATTTCCCATGATGCAACATTGTCTAAAATCTTCCAGCCAGTCTCACTTTACAACTGTGGCTAAAAGCTCAGTCACACTTGTTTAGTTACATATATTTTTTAAATACAGTCCCATAACAAAAACAAAAGACATATCTGAAATCAACAATAAAAAGTAAAAAATAAAACAATTTTTGGTGGGAGTGTCCCTTTAAATGGTGCCCCCCTGGGGTGTTGCGCCCTGTGCGCTCGCACTGGTCGCACACCCCAAAGGCCGGCCCTAATAGTGGTCATTCTGCCTTTATGACCCTGCAAGATAAACCAAAGCATTTATTTCCCATTTTCAAGTTGATTTTATCTCTTACAGTGAGTGCAATGGGTCATCTTTGAGATTTTGTCTCCTATATATTCAGAAAATCAAATAAAACTTGTTTTTCCAAGCAATGTAATAGCTGTGGACATGTCTTTTATTAGAGACTACATTGCTTCTGCAAAAAGTTCTTACAGTGACCTTTGTGGAAAGTATTACATATTGACTTGTCCTTAACTCCTCTCCCGTCCTATCTCCAATTCTTCTAAAGCAGTCAGGCTACATCAGCTTTCATCAAAGGAGTAGAACAGATGAATAAGTAGGAGTAAGAATGCATGTCATGTCAAGATACAATCCACCAGTAAAGTCAGCTTCTAGGAAGTTGACACATCAACTTTTAACTCCTTCCGTATCAAAACAACCTGGAATTTACTGTAGCCATAGCTGACGAGTGTGGTTATGAACCAATGCCTGATGTCATCTTGCTTTCAGGCTGTAGCTCCCATAAGACCTTGAATGTGTTAGGATATCAAACCTTGTTCTAGCAGCTTTGGTGCAGAGCTACCACTGACTATTTTAAGGTGGTACAGTCTACAGAACCAAAGCAGCTAGAGGATGCAAATACACAGCACTAGCATGATGAGTGTATCACTCAGGGGTGAGTTGGAGTGAGTGGAGATAAAGATTTTATCTCGCCATTTTCGCTATACATTGTGCAGGTACAAAGCTGATGAGCTTTCCCCACTAGGTATGGTCACTGCACAATGTGTAGCCAAATTGGTGAAATTAAATATTCATCTCACTGCAACTCACATTTTAATGAATAGACCCCAGTGTGTATGTTAGTAATTGCTATCCACTTTTATACAAATGGATGTAGGGAAAACAATAATTAAAATAAAACAGAAGGCAATACAATGTATTTAATGGATAGCACCACAAGCAATACATTAGTGCCAATTCCTCATTTTCGATGCAACCATACCCTGTCTGAAGAAAAAGATAGGAAAGTGCGCTAAAACCACACTAAAATGAATAAATATCGGAATAAATATAACAACTAGATTATATAATACGGATATACAAACACTTTTCTTCAAAAGTATATAGGTGTACAAATGGCACGGATATATATATGAAAAACATAAACCGAAATATAGTGCAGTATATTGGGAACATACAATGAGGTGTTAAGGAAATGCATAAAATTGGAGAATTTTTTTATCACGCTACGATGGCTTTAAGTTTTAAGTTTACTTGTCATTTGTCTGCAATTCCTTCTTTCATGAATAAATCCCCAAATAGTTTTTCCGTAAGGCTGGATCCCATACTGTTTTCATTGCATTGACTGCTTTCAGACTACAAATGTTATCGATTGCCAGACTGTCACTCATTGTATGCTTATTAATGGAATCATATTGAACTTTGGATCCTGCTTTTAACCCCTTTACCACCAGGGATTTTTTAACGTGCCAAAACCCAGAGCGATTTTTACATTTTTTAATATATGTGGTTGTTTAAAGATATTTTGTCATTTAATGCAGCCATGGATGACAACTTATATTTAGCTTTTAAAAGGGCATTTCTTTGAAAACCATATATTTTTTTACAAACTACAATTTTGTATTAAAAATACGTGTAAAAGGATGAACATTTTGAAGATTTTCACTATTTTCCTAATGATACTTTAGACACAACTAGTGCTGCACAAAGACTAACCTACTTATCCAAACCATAAGCCAAACTAACTAATAAAATAAAAATAAGACTCCCAGCCACAAATAAAACAGGAAACAATCTGAGCAGTACAGTGTACATGTCTGAGTGATCATACCTATAGCATAGGCCTGTAAGGGTTACCTGAAATGCATTTAATATAATAAAAACTTTGAAAGAACAGTAAATTTAAATAAATTGCAGAAATTAAATTGAGCACCTCAAAGTAAAGGATACACTGATCACAGTAATTTTGATCAGCAGGGGATGGGAACGGTGAACTTTAATGATTTTTCTGAAATTGCTATTGGCACTTGAATACACACTGTACCACTCTCTGTACCTCATGATCAATGTGAGAGATACAGAGAGTAACTTTTGGGAAAGTAAATGTTTAAAAGTATTGACTGTCATGTGATTGCACGTGGTCACTGTGATTGGTCATCACAGCGATCACATGACCTTTAGAGCTGCAGGTTAGTTTCAGGAATACTGCTTCAGTTGCACAACCTATTACTGAACCACAAAAAAACAGCTAGCAGTGTGCACAGGAGTACACAGCAATCACTCATGTGAAGCACTTTAACCCATCATAAGCATTTCAGGACTGCAACTACCATGACCGTGTAACCCATTGCAAGAGTCTGATATAACAGAGCCTTCTAGTACGGTAGCTCCTCTGATTGCCATAGGGTACAAAAGGGGAATTTTCAAAACAAGTTCTGTAACTTCCTGGTTCTTAGATATGTATTACTGTATACCTGACGTCAGAACTCAATTAAGAGGAAGTATAAATTGTCTTTTGGAGTTACTGCCTGGCTACAGTGTTTATCAGCCCCACCTAGGTGATATGATATAAAATATTACGATATATCATTCCAACAATTTATTTCTAGAAGTAGTTCCATGGCACAATTCAAATGTGCAGAGCTACATTAAAAGCACTGTTATTGTTTTCCTAATCACAGACATATATATATATATATATATATATATATATATATATATATATATAATACCTAGAGATTAACTACTTTTACTTTGCTACTTATCATGAAGTGATTTTTGCAGCCAGTGGTGGGTACCAGCATTGTCCTTTTACTGGATTTTGTGACAGGCAATCTAATTATGTTCAGTGGACCATCACAGACCTTGACGTGGACACTGTTTCTTTCCTGTTTCTTTGGTGTCTCCCGTTGGTCACATCAACTGTGGCTTGATATGCAAATTAACTGGTTTTCAGTGGGAAATGTGTAATTTGCATATCAAGTCAGGGGATAAACAGTATGTATCCACAGACACATTATTTAGGCATTTACTCTCACTTTTGCTAACACAATGTATAGATCATTTTCAGTCCTTTTTTATTCTCTACCTTCACAGTATAAGCAATGTTTACGTGATATAGTCCCGTTAAGAGTGATGCCCTTCATCTCGTTAATGTTTTGCTGTTGCATTTAACCATGCAACTTTAACAACTGCTAAATAATGTTGGCACTCTTAGTTTCTTCATTGGGAATGCATGAGCCCAGTTGTGTTATAGATCTCCCAATGACAACAAACATGTCATGCACCACACCATGTGTAGAGTATGTTTGTAAAAAAAAAAATGTCACAGCACTAGATCATAATATACACAGTTTCCTATCAGTTAAAGGGACATCTTCACCTACAGTGTCCAAAAAATATATTTTTAGATAAGTACTGTATCGTGTGACATAAAGACAAAGTAATACATTTGTGTTATACATTTTTCTTTTTCAACTCTTCCTTTCCCAAAAAATCTATGTATAACATGTAATATAATTATTCCTGTTTGCCAAAGTAACAGTCCTGACCATTTCCCCCCAAGTCCCCCTTCTTGTGTTATAATACACAACACTGGCTGGGTGGTAGTGTACTGCATAAAATGTGTTTTATACCTTGTGCCATTGTTTAAGTGTTTTGGGGGTTTTTTGCTTCAGCTTTTAGACTTTTCACTATCCTACTTTTATGGGAATGAAAAGTCATATGTTCAAAGCAGAAATATTTTTATACCCCCTTGTGCGTAAAAGAACATCCTTGTTAATATTGCTCTTACGGCCTTTTTAAGGGGGAACTCAGTTTTGTTGCAGCGTTGTTTTAAAACCAATGATATCCTACAACTGCAACATCGAAAATGTGGTTATTTTATTTTGTGTAAAGAATAATTTGGAGAGCAGCCATTGATCTGTGTTATCAAAGCATATATTGTATTTAATCACTCACCCTCTGGAATTTAGATGCCTTTGGAAATCTGTGTTTACTTTTATAGTTGTATATTATTTCACAAAATGATCAAATAAAATAATTTTTAAAAATGAATGCTAACTCGAACTTATAAAAGAATAAGCTCCTAGAACAGAAACTTTTAGGGAAAACTGCCACCTGAGTCACAATTGAATCCTGTATTTTGTTGCCATATTTTATCAATTGCTTGCACAGGCAGAAAGTGTTCCAAATGATCATCCAACTGTCATTTGACCATGCAATTCACCCAGTTTTAGAAATGTTTCAAAAGTTTTTTGGCGGGAATGGATCCGTTCATGTAGGTATGTTGTAACCAAAGTTACTGCAAGAAGATTTAATACTGTGAAAACTAGTGAACACAAATATTGTAAGATCTGTTGAATCAAGCTACAATTTTTAAAAAATGCCTGAAACAGATTTTCATTAAAAAGTTTTACAAATACAGTGGGTTTTTTTTTTTTCTTGAGGCAATAACTCCTCCATGAGCTCATGTATTCAACACTTACAGAATGATGCAAAAACTCTGTGTCCGAATGCGGGAACCTTTCTACCCACGGAGCCCAACTTTCTACCCAAAGAGTATGCACTGGGTGTAAGAGATGAAAGAAAATGCATCCATTCTGTTCTGTTTGGTATTGCCAAGGGCATTTTAAATCCAAGTATAAACCTCGATATATTATAAATAACCGTTAACTCTGTTAATCCTGGGTTTCCCCAGTCTGCTGTTCTCCTTTGTAGTGTAGCCCCTCCTATTTCAGTTGCTAGAAAACATGGAATTCTTGAGATTAATTGGAAGTTTTATTTACAACTATAATAAGACCTGTGTGTATTAAATAGGAGGTGGCTGCTGGCAAGCAGTCATAGATAACATTTGTTTAAATTTGTTTTTTTTATTATTATTTTGTTTAACACTTGAGTTACACTTATGCCAATTAAGTCATCGTTTCTCCATAAAGCGCACACATTAAAAAATCTATATAATGCAAAGTTATAATGGTAAAGACACTGATTATGTAATCATACATTACAGATTGAATAGTTTAATGCTACAAAAGCCTAATTCGGAGTGGCATGAGACAATGAATTTTACAACACATTTTTGTGGGCACAAAATAAATTCTCATTGTCAGTAAAGGTTTAAACACCAATTAATTCTCAATGACTAGGAGTCAAGTCATGGCCCCTTTAGTAGCTCTACTGCTGGCTGCTACTTTGTTTGACTGTTTAACTGTTTATGTGTGAAGTACCAGTTCCATTATAACCCCTAGAAATAACTGGGCTGTGTAAAGTTTACACATATATTATGTTGTAATTATTAAAGATTATTTTGTTGTAGTAGAAGGCTGACTAAAATGAGTAGCACCATGTAATGTAGTACTGCATCACACTGACTCACTAAAGATGGCTGCCGTGCTCTCTGACCTGTGAGTCATCACAAGGGGGCGGAGCCACGAATGAAAGTGAGAGGCCATTCTGCCATGAATGCATTAAACACCATGTAAGTGAAGTATTGCAGTTTTATTGCATTTATGTGCATTTCTCTAAAGATTAGAATATAGTGGAGTGAAAGTTATGGAGAAGGAGTATGAACCAGGAGGATAACTGGCTGACTGAGGTGGACAGCAGGTGCTATCTGTAGTAAACATGCCCAGCAAGATCCAAAATTTCAAATCAGATTTCCCTGGAAATACAGAAAACTGCATGCAGTATTAACATAACTGAACTGTCCAGGCTTAATCTGTAAGCTCCAGATATTGTATGTGCCTACTGTGCCGCTGGATGCAGACGTTTATCTCCTTCTGTCTCCTGGCGGATGGATTGGATTTTAGCCACATGATTCCCACCTGTCCACTGTCCACTCATTTCTCATAGAGTTAGCTTGCCTCCAAGCTGACGTCACACTACATGCTCTACAACCACAAAATACCAATCTTTAACTTTACAAGTTCCCGTAACAAGAAACAACTATTTCTAGAAAACAAAACCAATATCTAGCGCTAAACAAGCATTGAAATACCCTCTGCGTTTCCCAAGAGGTATATGAGTAAATAGCTTTTAATGCAGCAGAAGTGTGTGAAAACATTTAAACCTACAGAGGTGCTCTGTGAACAGTGCAAGATGGCGTATACTAAAATCACCTCAGCCAATCACCTATGTCATTGAGCGGCAGTGAATATTTATTATTCAGATCGCACGTGGCATATGAATATCATCACTTGCTTTTCTGTGTTTCTGTTACCACTTCACACATGGAAGAGCATCTGCTAAAAACAAAACAGAATCTGTAAAGTCAAAGTTCCCTAAGAGGGGCTGACCCTCGCACAAATGGGGAAGGACAAGGGTGGGAATACACGGACTGGAATATACAGAAAGATGACTATATTAGAATTGCTCTAGGTCATCATCACCCATTTATCACAGTGTTTTCCAGTTTTGTAAAAACATAAAACAGTCACAAAGTAAAACAAAACCGTCACAAATCTTTGTATGAGTGATGGGCCATTTTTTTAGGGCCAAACTACTCTCCCTCTCATTTCTAATCAGAGGCTTTAGTAAATGCTAGGATTGTGTTGTGTACTACAGTGTTTTACATTTCACAAGTAAAAGCATACCTCTATTTTGGTAGAATTCTTTATATAAATAAAAAGTGGATGTGCAGTATGTATTATAGTGTGGTCTTCCCCATGACTTGGAAACAACACATAGTAACTATGGAGAAGAACAAATGTATTTAGATTGAAAGGTCACTCTACCCCTATGTACTGGTTTGCCATGTTTTAATGCTCCTTCATCTGTACCAAGTGCTGGATAAATTGTTGGCACCACCACATATGAGAAGTCAAACTTAATTGGCCTGTAATTTTGGGAGTTGTCAAAGGCCTATAAAGGCTCCCCACTTATAATGCTCAGTTATGATGCTGATCTGAACACAGTATTTTTCCCATCCTTTTCCTTTTCATTCTATACTTTATTTTCTTTCTTATATATTAGGTTAACTTACAATACCTGGTATGGCACAGCACAAACCGACTTATCATTATGGCTCTATGACCTAACCTTCTGTACCTAATGCCCTAAATCATAAAAAGCAGAACTGTATGTACCGTATATACAGTGGGGATATGTAAAAATGATCCCTGCACCAAACACTGTTACACTGTCAAGATGTTCCCAGGAGCAAAGAGGAGTGACTTACAGTACATGTACACAGGGGAATGCTGACATATTTTAGCCTGGGGGGGCAAAAAACTATTTAGTGGTCTATGGTGCAACTTCATCAGCTTACCCGTTATCATCAAATATAGACACATATAGACAGATATGTATTGAGGGAAAAGAAAAATGTCGGTGCGCTAAGCTAGTCACAGGCTCAAAAAATATAAATGTATAAAATGATGCTTACCAAACAGGTGTGAGGATGCTGTATTGAGATATGTATTGAGGTTGATAGACAAGACAATTGTCCCCTTGGCAGCCCTCCCCTGCATGGATGTGTAAGCAGCATGTCCCTTCTGGCATCAGCAACATGTGGTAGGATGATACAGCAAAACCAGTTTCTTTGTCCCATGTCTTTTCTCACTTTGACTGACTTCCTTTTTTGGGGACATGGGGAGTTAAGAAAACACTGACATTTTTGGTGTAACAGCAAATTTCAAAGTGCAGAGTGAGTGTTTTATTTGAATGTTCACAGATTTGGGGACTGAGAGTAGGCCCTGGACAAAGTCTTTTGGGCCCTCCTCAACCCAAATTTTCTAAAGTCGCATTGTGAAAAACTGTATGTAAATGTAAACTTTTTAATATTATATGCAACTATTTTCATATAACATTCAACTATTTGTAAATGTAATAAAAATGTTATTGAAAAATTGCATTTCTTGTTTTTATCCCCTTTTTCTGAACCCACATTGCACCTAAAGGACTTAGCACAGCACCATACAATACTCACAACACTTGCCATGCTCCTATAGTGCACCCACAGCACTTGGTTTTCACTCCATAATGCACCCACACAATTTGGCCCAGTGTCACCATAGCACATGTTATTTTGCCCCACAGAACATGCCACAGCATCACTTTGCCAATTAAAATAACACACTGCCAGGTACCAATTAACATGCTACACTTGTCATTAACATATGCAACTGTCAATTTGCCTATTAAAATATGCCACCGTTTTTCTTTTACTATGCCACAGCTTGCCCATTAATATGCCAGTATTATTTTTCCATTAATATTCCAGTATTACTTTTGCCATTAGTATGCCAGTGTAGTTTTGACATTAATAAGCCACAGCCAATTTGCCCAATAATGTGCTAGCATTATTTTGCCAATAATAAGCCACAGTCAATTTGCCCAATAATATGCCACTATTATTTTGCCAATAATAAGCCACAGCCAATTTGCCCAATAATAAGCCACTATTATTTTGCCATTAATAATCCACAGTCAATTTACCCAATAACATGCCAGTATTATTTTGCCCTTAATAAGCCACCCCCCTTCCCAGCCCCCTCCTGGCTGTTCTGTGTCCCCGGAAGTCTCCTCTGTACAATTTTTTAGCAGCTCGATTCACTGCGACACCCGTGTCCAGTGGGGGCCACCTTAATCAGTGGGCCCTGGGCAAGTGCGCACATTGCCCATTGGTTAAAGCTGCCCTGTGTGAGGTGCATGCTATCTATCCAAGGACTAATGTCTTTCTCATAAAAACCGCCACACTCCCAAAATATGTTTCACTGTTTGATGAACGAGTATGAGATATTAGTCTATACAATTATCCATGCCAGGCTACCCGTTTGGCATTTATGAGAAAAATGTCTGTTTAATTTCTGGAGCGTACTGTCTCTTGACATAGAAACAGGCTTCTATTGTGTCACCAAGGATGGGTGTCCGCTACAGTGCTGGACAGTGCCGCCATAGAGGGTTCACTGGAAGCTCTTGATGCATGCATATACAATATTCCTTGATCACTTTTATGGAAAGCTCCTCCTCAACCTGAGCAGCATGTTCACTCTTACATCCTACAATCTCAGATCTAGCATCAGCCCCTTACTAGATGTCCATTATTTTGAAATTGAAGCAGGTTGAGGTGCGTTCTCTAACAGAGCTCCTCGTGTGTAATAGGCTCCCAGATTCCACCAAATCATTCTCTAGTCTAAAATCTCTGAAAATTTGTATATCACAAATCCTAAAAACAGAGTGTACCTGTTATTAGATTACAAACTCCTATACACATCATACATGTTGTTTTTTTATTTTTGCACCTTGTATGTTCTCTCCCCAACTTTCCTGTATAAATATATGTATTTATGTATGTATGTATGCATGTATGTATTTTTTTTACCCTGCTGTTAAATGTGTAATTTCATTCTGGACATGCTTGAAAACGAGAGAAATCTCCCATTTATTCTTCCCGGTAAAACACTTAGAAACATGCAGGCCCCCTGCCTATCTGCAGCTATTCAACTGTTCTTGAAATTCTTTATTCTATGATTGTAGGCATTAGTGTGACCAAGATTATAGGTCACATGACTGTGTGAAATCATGTGACCAAATAAGGCCACCCAAGGATGCTTTTTGAACCAGGGTATCACTAAGTACTAAAAAATGATAGAAGGCTGGGACTGAGAAAAGGCTCTCACCTCTCCAAAGCTTTCAGCGCGTGTGAGTGTAACAACGCTTCAACACCAGACAACCCAGGTCCGTTAAAAGCAGCAAACAACAAAGAAAAGAGAGGACGCGGAGAGCTGGTTCAAGGTGAGTGGATGTTGCCTCTTGGCATGAAACGCGTAAGGCATCCGCTCACCGATTTGGATTGCTTGTACTGCCAGACTGTATTATTTCACTAAAGCAACATCCACTCACCTTAAACCAGCTTTCCGCATCCTTTCTTTTCTTTGTTGTTATCTCTAAGTACTAGGCCAGACTGGGAATATTGTAGTACATCAGAAAAAGGGTGAAAATAATAATTCATATATGTTATATGTTCTTTTGCTAGTGCTGCACTGCACATACTATATATCGGTACCTTTGCCAGGTTAGAGAGGAAGACCCTACATATAACAGTAACTATTATTATCATCTAGGTTATCATACTAACCTAGAAATATTTTTTTCTTGGGGGATTATTACTTGTAAATCAAAACCTGCTGCAGATTCCCTGATTTTACAATAATGAAATCCATATATCTTGGCACATCAGAATAAATCAGACCGGTGAGATTTCCACTCATATGGGAAGTTATGAGATAATTGGATATCAGTCTGTTAAAATGTAACAGAGTTGCATGTCAAGAGCTTCACACACTAGACGCTGCGTGCAAATTGCTAAAACTGCATGTTATTATGATTGTGACATGTTTCCACTTCCTGCTCACATACCCTGCTGGGGAAAAGACTGTACAATCCTCTAGCTGACACCTTGAGCTCTTTCCACTGTGCTTTATGCTTCTCCTGCACATAAACAGTTAAGCTGGTTTCTACCAATACAGAATGTTGACATTGCAAGTTGGTCTGCATTCCTTTACAACTCTTCCAGCAAGTACTTAATGGATTAAATGGCATACGTCCAATAACAGGTGACCAACAATATATATATATAAGTGGAACTGTCACCTAAATACTTTCATATTAATTAAAGAGCATAAATAGCTGTTTTATAAAGAACACTTTGGGGCTTGTGAACAAACTGCAATTCTAAGTCATGGGTGTAAAAGTAGATTAAACCACATGTCCCTAAACCTAAGTGTCTTTACATAAATCAATAAGTGTGAGATAAAACATGGATGTGTAATAACCCTTTATATCTGATGTTTTTATTCTTTGGTTTTTTATGTTACACTGTTATCACGTGTGTGGATCAAGGATTCTCATTGAGTAAAAGTTTTTATTGGTATAGATAAGTATACTATGTTAGTCACAACACACCTTGCCGTTTGCACTTGTTATTTTGAGAGACATGTGTTTTTGTGGCATTCTAATCACCTTATTGTATTTGTACAGTGTCAGTATATATTTGATACTTTTTTGTCTAATTAATACAATATTCCTGCTGTTTGCTCTACTTTTAGAACTTGGCCCATAACATGTTCCTTTTACCCACAGTATGTGCTGACTGTGCATGGAGGCTTCAGATATACACTATATAAGAAACTGCCTTTTAGGTTAACTCAGATTTGTTCCTAAATCTACTACACCTTTTAAAGGCAGTTTCCTCATGTACGATTTCATGAACCATTCATAAACTATTGGGGGGGAGTTGCCTTCATATACTACATACTTCACAAAAGTACTGAATGACCTCATACGTTATATTTCAGTAGTAATGGGGGATCCAGTTAAAAATTTATTTTCATGCTAATTCTTTCCTGGTTCTGCTCTTTTCCAGAATATAGCTCTGATTTGACTCTTATTCATTTTTTGTTTTGTTTTCTCTCTTTCAGTGCAAAGTCTTGGACGTGTTCAGAACAGTCTTCATGGTAAGCAAACCAGTTCATATGTTGTAGCCAATGATACTAAGCTATGTTAGTTAGACATTACTTGGAGGTAGTTACCTACTATGTTGTATTTTAGGATCGCTTACTGGCTTTGACATTTCAGAGGAAATGCACACTAAAAAAAGCTTTATTGCATTAAATGAAATACACCACATCAAAACATATAAAGAGAAGGGAAGGGCAGTGAGGAGGGGGGGGGGGAGCGAAAGCTCATAAGGTGCTCAAAAATATAATAGGGGAGGGTTGGGCTTGGGAGGAGCGAGGGGGTGCAGGGAGCATACCATCAATACATATAGTACTGTAAATGATACATAAGTAGCAATATAAACAATGCTTACAACAATATGAAACAACTGTGGTGGACCCACTGGAGCAAGAATATCAAAAGACCCATAAAATTCTCCCATTTCTTTTTCTTTTAAAATCCAGATTATATGCTCAGGTAAACTGTACTGCTTGAAAGGTGATCATTAAAATAATAAAGTTGAACTCCTTACTTGTATAGAGTTGGCAAAATCGGAGTATAACATTTCTTTATCCGTGAGTCTTCCCTTCCTAAGCTCTTCGTAATATAAGCCCATTAGGGTCACTAGGATCCAGGGGTAATTGGGAGTCAAGGTGCGGAACTGCATAGAGTAACCATCTGTCCCAGAATTCAGCGTTCTTTTTAATACGTCGATTAGCTGCTCTTGTTTCCATGCTTCGGACAAACTCCAATTGTTCTCCTAATCGCAGTTTTAAACCCAGGTAGATAGATCACACCAAGGAGGTTAGAGTTTGGGCAAGGGTTAGTTATGATTTACACTGTAACCGTTACTCTAACTCCCCTAGAGTTAACCTTAAAGGGACACTAAACGTTATTTTTCACCTGTGCCTCTATTATATAAGCACACGTGAAATGTCCATTGTTCCTAGTACGAGGATAAACTGGCATGTACTTTTGATAGCGCAGAGAGAGACCCTTGTTTTTGCATGGCATCAGCAGGGGGACCTTAACTAGGTCTCCCTGCCAATCCCATGCAAAAACAAGGGTCTCTCTCTGTGCTAGCAGCGAGAGACCTTCACATTTGGCAGTCAGAGCGGCAGTCAGTTTGTCAACAAATGACAACCACACAACAACCAGGAACTGCTGTGTCTCGCATGTGAGACACAGCAGATAGTAAACCCGCGTGTATCTATTAAGATTCATGTCAGGTTTACTTAAAAGTCCCTGGACATGTTTTCTTTAACCCTTGCTTCCATCATTGTTCCTTTAATCCTTATCCTCACTATAACCTACTTAGTCTAATCGATCAGATTGCATACTGTTGGAGGTGAAAGGCATTATGGGAAGTGCAGTTGTTGGCACTCACATGCGTGGTGCCCATTAGTGTACATTTCCTCCAGGATGTCTAATCTGTGATTTTGAAATGGAAAGATCTGGTGTTAACTTGTTGAGTAAGACAGGGTTCTGTCATCTGATTACTCATCTGACAGAATGCACAAAATAGGTTTGGGGTGTACAGCACATTTTCTAATGTGGTTAGAGAAAACTGGGAGTTATCCCATTAGGAATTTTAAAAAAATTGTAGAAAATTATTAAATAAACCAAAATAAGTTTATATAGTGTGCCATATGGCTAACCATTTTTGTGATTTTTTTTTTCTCTATTTTTCTATTTATATATTTTTTTTATATATCTTATAGGTGGACATGAAGCGTACATAGAAATATTTGAACAGCCGCGTCAAAGGGGAATGCGATTCAGGTACAAATGTGAAGGCCGATCAGCAGGGAGCATCCTTGGTGAACACAGCACTGAAAATAACCGGATATACCCCTCAATTCAGGTATTGTCGTCAAGACAACTCTAAGTGGGGAAATAATTGCTGAAGGTGTGAAGGCACACCATCTCTCTCTCCTGTCACGGAGCGCTGCTCCACAAGATGGCAGTTCCCTAATATTTGTTTTTACTTTTGCAAAGACTAGGAAACACTTTTGAATTGTACACAGTCAGTTCATATTTCAAATGGCTGTTTTAATTAAGCAAAAATAACCTCCTGCCTCATTAAAAGAAAAGAAAATTGGGTTAAGTCCATCTTTTTGTGATAATAAACACTCATTTTTTAGTTTTTACTCAGAACTTAGTCATATTTTTGTCCCAGACGACGCAAGCACCAAAATGTCACGATTTGTTCCTGACCACCGAACTCATAGGGATTAGTAGCCAGGAATACTATGGCAGAGACCCGAACAGGGTTTTAATAGACCCTGTGGGTCCCTGATATCACGGAGGTGTGCCCAAATGCGGAAATTCGGACACAGCGCGAATTAGTGAAATATAGCTGGTGCTCGCTTTGAGCATTAGCTACATTTTATCTGTCAGACTGAGGCCACTCAAAATGGTAGGATGCCACTGCAAGTGCCTGCAGCGGGATCGAGCACAGCTCATCGCAGGGAGCCGCGATGAGCTGTTTAACACTGGTTGTTCTATGATGTCCTAGCATCTTTTAGATCCACTAAAATTAGGACAGCATACAACTTCCTAGTGTCGAGAAGGGGTTAAAATCTTGATGATGTACAGGCCATTTGTGGGTTATTTATAACCCAAAAAAAGGGATAACTTCTGTATATAGGAAATCTAAACACCCTCATTGTATTTAAAGTCACACCACTGTAGCTCTCTGTTGTGGTTATTAGTTGGTAGTATTGCTTGTATTATCATACAAGGGTCTACACAATATAGGCATAACTTCAGAAAGCTTAGGGGTACATCAGGGTCCTATAAGAAGCAAATTCAAAGTAGCACAATATGCCCCAAATTGACCCCATAGAGCTGATTTCATGTCAAATGCTAAAAGCCCTGACCCTTCACCCACTATAATAAATAGGGCTGGGAGCTGTGCAAGAGCAAAATGTCTCCCACCCCGCCAAAGAGTTCGTAGCCCTGACCCCCCATACAATAACAGAACCCCCCACCTGGAAACCAAAACGTGCCCTGTGAAATAATAATGATTGCCTGTTCCAGGTTACAGTGTTGATCCACGACGCCGTGGATCCTTCTTTGTGGCCCACGGAAGGGGGGCAACCCAAAAAAATGAATCTACCTATTCTTTAAAAAAAAATGCTAATCACTAATCCTAATTTATTTCGGACCAGACTGATGCATATAGTGCAGACCCTACAGGATGACACAAGCTCAGTGAAGGAGGTGTTTCAGTACCACACCCAAATAACACCAACACACGATATGTGGGTTGGAAATAAAATCTCTCCAAATGTCTTACCACGAGCGGTACATCACATATGTTCCACCCTGCAGTATCCCACAGAGGAAGCCACCTGTAGGTAGCTAGCCTAGCATAGGTGGGACGTTTGACAGACTTTATCGATCTCCCATATTAAAATGTATCTTCATCCTCCATGGAACAGTCAGTATGAGTTTCTCCTCCACCCATACATCTATATGGAATTTGTTTTATTCTTCAATAATGAAATATATATATATATATATATATATATATATATATATATATATACACACACACACACACTGTAGTCCAAAAGACCACAAAAAAACCACACACACAATTGGTTTTATTTGATCATTTAGTAAAAACATGTAAAATAAAATGTAAGCAGTTGTTACTTATTATTCAAGAATACAATAATTAACATTGACAAAAATGTTCATCTATATGTTAAATTTGTATTTAAAATTTCCATTTACATGGATATCCTCTTCAGACACCAAATGGTTAAGAAAAAACTGACGTGTTATTGTGTCCATAGACTTAACATGGCTTCCTGCTAATTCTGTACCAGCTACTGGTATAATATCTGCTAGATGACAACCCTCTGATCATATCAAATATTGTGATTTTCAGTATGTGCCTACAAACTTACTTTTATTAGTAAAAATTATGAATATTTTTTTGTTTACAAATGACTGATATTTAGTAAAACATATAATATGAAAAGAGAAATGTGATGGATTTGGTGCTAGTTTGTAGGCGATTCGTTATCTTGAAGTTATTTGGTTATTTGAATATCTTTACATAGTTTATTTTTCTCAAATTGTGAATAATTATATGGACTTGGGCAAGTACAAATAGTTGTATTTTATAGAAGCAAATATGGATTCATATTTCTTTTTTCACAGATTATGAACTATGTTGGAAAAGGCAAAGTGAGAGTGACTTTGGTAACAAAAAATGAGCTTTATAAACCACATCCTCATGACCTGGTTGGTAAAGACTGTCGGGATGGATATTATGAAACCGAATTTGGTGCTGATCGTAAAGTTTTATGGTAAGTATAGGATGGTATTAAACTAGCATGTCATACAGGGATTAGTCAGGCATGCCTCTGATACACATATTATTTCCAAAATGATGCAATCTTGTAAAAAATTCTACTGCTTTTTTCTGTGCTCATTTTACAGGACTGGCACTGTAGTAACTGTGTACACATTGCACATCTGTTAAGGCTTTGCTATTACTCTGATCTGATTAAAAACTTAGGCAAATAAAGACATAGCACATGTTCTGTTGGCTGAATAAATTCTGGGCAGTGCCTTCATAATTCTACAGTATTTCTATTGGGATCAGCCAATGTGCACATACAGTTGTATAGCAAATGCCAATATGAAATAGTGTAAAATGAACACATATCTAAAAAGCAGCAGAGTTGTGCATGTCTGCAGTCTGTTACTGTGAAATAACTAAGTGATGCTCCATGCATACCTTTGACATGGTGGCATTGCACCTCTGTACTCCATGCTAGAGACCCAGCATGCTCTCAGTTTTGTAATGGTGCCCTTCCGATTACCATACCCTTTGACAAAATACATACATACACTATGGGGTCTGATCGTGTATCCCCAAATTGCCACCGAACTGTCCATATTTGTGGATATTCAACTAGGAAAAAAAAAGAAAAAGCCTGAATATAAGACTACTTACTCTATGGGGAAAAAAAGTTTTACTTCTAAATAGTAATTTACATGTAAACAGTTTTTTCATATTTAATAAAAATGATGATAGAAAAAAAAATGCATTTCTTGTTTTTACGTCCTTTCATTTGCCAATGCATCCCCCCACCCAGCCATCTGACACCTGACTTAGCCAGTGCATATCCCCACACAGCCATCTGAGACCGAGCCAATTCATCCCCCCACACAGCCATCTGCCCCCCACCCCCTCAAGACCCCCCCCCCCCCCCACCCGCTCAAGACCTAGCCAATGGTTACCCCTTTCCCCTGAGACTTAGCCAGTGCTGCCTCCCACCCCCTGGTACCTAGCCAATGCATCCCCCCTCCCCAGACTTGCCGATGCTTCTCCAGCCTTAAACTTGCTAGAACTACAGTACAAAATAAGCCAAACATGGTCCTGCTTCACTTAGGTTGGCAGAAATTAGATAAAATTGATTGGATAATATTTGAAAAGATTTGATAAACTTAATTTAAAAAAATGCTAAAAATATACACTGTGATATCTGTGATTGGATGCAGATGTATAAGTTAAAAGAAAAATGTGTTTGGTTTTTTGCTGCAGGAACCAATCAGAATAATGTAATTCAAATGAATGGAATTTCCTGTCTCTAGTGATTTCATCAGATAATGTGTTGCACTGTTAAGAGATCCTACTGTGTACAAGAGAACTGTGTATCACAGTTCACACAATTTCTAAAAAAATTTTTTTATCAAGAATATTTTTTATTCAGAATTTACACACACAAATAGTTCAGAAGATACAAACTTAGTTTCAAACCATACATCTGTCCAATCTCTAACACATTTAGAGGTAAATGCCAAAATTAACCCCTTGGCGACACAGGACGGACTAGGTCCGTCCTGTGTGCCGAGGCGTTAGTGACACATGACGGACCTAGTCCATCCTGTGTCAAAACGAGCACTGAAAGCGGAGTTTTTCCGCTTTCAGTGCTCTAAGGGCATTGTAACGATGCTTCCATGTGGAAGCATCGTACAATGCTAAAAAAAATGCCCGTCGGCATTTCGATCGCTCCGGAGAGCGATCGAAATGCCGGTTTTAAAGGCACAGAGCCTTTAAAACACGTGCATTAAAAAAGTGAGCATAGGAAGTGAATTTTTCGCTTCCTATGCTCAGAAAGTGTTCCTGATTGCCTCGCAAGTCGAGGCAATCAGAAACACAAAAAAAAAATGCACGATCTTGGTCACTGAGTGACCAAGATGGCGCTGCCCTTCTAAGGGCAAGAGCACAGGAGGCAGGAAGTACCTGCTTCCTGTGCTCTCTGGCTGTCACACGATTGCCTCTTCACAGAGGCAATCAGTGACTGCCAGGCACACTGACAGGCAGTGGGGATGCTCTCCTGAACATCCCCACTGACTGGTCAGATCAATATTAACTCTATATTGATCTGACCAGTTATAATCTGCCTCCCTCTCCTCACATTTTTTTTAGTGAGGGAGAGAGACAGATCAAAGTTGTAAAAGTTAAAAAAAACTATTAATTCACAACACACAAATAATAAAACAATAAAACATTTTTTATTAAAGCAATTCCCTGCGTTTAACCCCTTCCCTGCCACTGATCTTGCATAAGCAGTGATCGTGCACATCAGCGCATTTATTTTTGCTGTTTGTGCATTTTTAGGGGTTAATTTTTTTTGTACTGTAATTTATTACAGTACTAAAAAGGCTCTTCTAAGAGTTATTAACCCCTTATTTGCCGTCGATCACTGCTTACGCAATGATATTGACGCCAAAGCAATTTTTATCTGTCTGCATATTTTTTTTTTTTTTTTACACATACCCGCTAGGGGATTACATGTAAAGTAAAAATATTTGAGATTTTTTTTTTTTAAGCTGCCTGAGCGCATAGCGATCAGTAACAGCGAATTAGTGGCAAAGGCGGTTTGGTGATTTCTCAATTAAGCTCACCATTCGCCCTGGTCAGATCAAAATTAATCGGATCAATATTCACAAATATTGATCTGCCTCCCTCTCCTCACTTACATTTTTGTGACGGAAAGAGACAGATCAGTATTAGTGATATAAAATAACATTTTATAAAATTGGCAGGTTTTATGAAATTCTTTCACTGTGTATTAACCCCTTCCCTGCCATTCATCACTGTGTAAGCAGTAATCTTGCACAGCAACAGTATGTTTTGCTGTCTGCACTGTTTTATGGATTAATTCCTTTGTACTGTAATGTATTACAGTACTAGATAGGCTCTTCTAAGAGCTATTAACCCCTTCTTTGCTCGAGATCACTGCTTACGCACTGATTCTGAGGCCGCGGACTCAGGGTTCGATTTTGACCCTATTCAGCTTTCTGATACATCATCTAGCGATGTATCGATGGCTGCTGAGCCCTTGCCACAAGTAGTGATGGGGGTCTACCGATAAAAAAATATATGGTTTGGTGGGGGTAAATTACATTGGCTGGCTTCAAAGATATATCCCATAAAGCAGGGCTTGACAAATGCAATTTGATTTTAGGAGCCAGAATTTTTTTTTAGGAGCCAGACAATCACGCAAACATAAACACAATTCATAAACACACACGCCTACTTCACATATATACAAACACACCTACTTTACATATACACATATATCCAAACACCTCACACACACCTACTTTACATATACACATATATCCAAACACCTCACACACACCTACTTTACATATACACATATATACAAACACCTCACACACACCTACTTTACATATACACATATATACACACACACACACACACACACACACCTACTTTACATATACACATATATACAAACACCTCACACACACCTACTTTACATATACACATATATACAAACACCTCACACACACCTACTTTACATATACACATATATACACACACACACACACCTACTTTACATATACACATATATACAAACACCTCACACACACCTACTTTACATATACACATATATACAAACACCTCACACACACCTACTTTACATATACACATATATACACACACACACACACACACACCTACTTTACATATACACAAATATCCAAACACCTCACACACACCTACTTTACAATACATACAAACACACACCCACCTCACACAGTCTTTTCTTGGGGGTTTCTTCTTGATGTGTCCCCCTCCCAGCTGCTTTACCTCACTGCAGAGGAGGGGGACATTCGTGCTGCTGCTGATCTCCGTTGGTCGGCGTGCTGAGTGCCAGGATGTCACGTGACGACACCCGGCACTCAGACACGCGTTGCGCGAGGGGGCGGAGCTTGCAGTCTGTGCCTTCGGCCTTCGGCACAGACTTTACCCCCTCGGGCTGCGGAAAAAACAGATGGCAGCGGCAAGGGGACCAGGAGGCTGTCAGCACCCAGGCGCCAGGTCTAATTTCCTGGTCGCCATGGCGACCTGGCGCCTGGGGTTTGTCGAACCCTGCCATAAAGGACACGGACGCAGGTTGACTACATGTCAAAATTCCAAGTTGGAATTTTGAGATGCGCATCTCACGAATGTTGCCTTCTAGCCAAAAACAAACCAACAAACCTATGCATGGGTGCTATCCCTGTACTCGGGAGATGTTGCTGAACACATATTGGGTTGTTGTTTGGCAGTGATGTATACCAGAATCTGTGAATTCATGCCTGAAGTACAATGCATGTGGAAAAAAAACTCCCAAAAAAGTACTACCACAAACTTTTACAAAGGCTGGTGGTAGAATTAGTACCTATACAGTATTAAAATACCACCATTTGAAATACCTTAGGATGTCTATTTTCCAAAAATATATGGTTTGATGGGGTAAAATTCATTGGAAGGCTTCAAAAATGTTCCAAATGGAACATGGGCGCAGGCTGACTACATGTCAAAATTCCAGGTTGGAATTGCGCACCCCCTAAATGTGGAATTTTAGACCCAATACAAACCAACAAACCTATGCATGGGGGGTATCCCTGTACTCAGGAGATGTTGCTGAACACATATTGAGGTGTTGGTTGGCAGTGGCAAATACCAGAATCTGAAAATTCCTGCCTGAACTACAATGTGTGTGGGGAAAAAATGACATCCCAACCCTTTGACATAGGTTGGTGGTAGAATTAGCACTTGGAAAGTGTTAAAATACCACCATTTTAAATACCCTAGGATGTCTAGTTTTCCAAAATATATGGTTTTATGGGGTAAAATACTTTGACAGGCTTCAAAAGTGTCCCAAATGGAACATGGGCGCAGGCTGACTACATGTCAAAATTCCAAGTTGGAAATGCACCCCCCCTAAACGTGGCCTTTTATCCCCCAAATAATCTAACTAACCTACACATGGGTGGTATCCCTGTACTCAGGAGATGTTGCTGAACACATATTAAGGTGTTGTTTGGCACTGACACATAATAGGATCTGTGAATTCATGCCCGATGTACAATGAATGTGAAAAACAAATTACTATCCATAACATTGACATAGGCTGGTGGTAGAATTAGTGCATGAAAAGTGTTAAAATACTACCATTTGAAATACCCTAGGGTGTCTAGTTTTCAAAAATATATGGTTTTGTGGGGTAGAATACACTTTTTGGCTTCAAAAATGTCCCAAATGGGACATGGGCGCAGGTTTTCTGCACGTCAGAATTCCAAGTTGGAAAACCAAAAAGTGCACCTCTCAAATGTGGCCTTTTAACCCCCAAATAACCTAACCAACCTATACATGGGGGGTATCCCTGTACTCAGGAGATGTTGCTGAACACATATTGAGGTGTTGTTTGGCACTGACATATAACAGGATCTGTGAATTCATGCCCAAAGTACAATGTATGTGAAAAAAAATTACTACCCAAAACATTGACATAGGCTGGTAGTATAATTAGTGCATGGAAAGTGTTAAAATACTACCATTTGAAATACCCTAGGGTGTCTAGTTTAAAAAAAATATATGGTTTTGTGGGGTAGAATACACTTTCTGGCTTCAAAAATGTCCCAAATGGGACATGGGCACAAGTTTTCTGCACGTCAGAATTCCAAGTTGGAAAACCAAAATGCGCACCCCCTAAATGTGGCCTTTTAGCCCCAAAACAAACCAACAAACCTATGCATGGGTAGTATCCCTGTACTCAGGAGATGTTGCTGAACACATATTGAGGTGTTATTTGGAAATACCCCTTCACATTTTAAGGTAATGTTTGCCTAAATTGCAATATATGTGAAAAATTTAAAAAAAAGATTTTTTTCTGCAAACTTTGGCATAGATTGGTGGTAAAATGGCTACATGAAATGTGTCAAAATACCCCAAGTTAAATGCCCTGAGTTGTCTAGTTTTCAAAAATATGTACATGTTGGGGGTCATTCATGGATTTAGTACAGAAATCAGTGTTACAATGTCACTATCGCTAATTTTGAAAGAAAGGATTTTAAAATAGCTTTGCACCACTTATAGTTCTGGCCCTGTAACATGAATAAAAAAGCACAAAAACATAAAAACATGGGCTATTTCTGAACTCAGGACATATATTAGAAACTTTTTAGCAGTGTTTTTTTGTTGTCTCTTATACATGAGTATACGATTTTTCAAATAAAAGTCATAAAAAAATAATTTTTTCAATTTTTTTGCCATATTTTATTATTTTTTTACATCAAATTATATGCTATTATCAAAAAAATGGTATCAAAAGAAAGCCCTTCTTATAACGATAAAAACGATATATAGTTTGTGCGGGTACACTAAATGAGACAGAAATAAATTACAGCAAAACACAAACACCTCAGAAATGTTAAAACAGCCCATGTCACCAAGCGTCGGACAAGCCAAAAAAGTCATGTCACTAAGGGGACCTTAGTCCTGGGGAACAAAACAATGTTTATGTTTGGCAGCTGTATATAATCTGGTATCATGAACTTCCATACCCCCAATCAAGTGTGGTTTCCTTGGGATTACCAGTTACACAGTAAAATATTGTATAATATACGGTATATACAATTTAAACCATCATAATTACAGGAAAGAGAGGAAAGCGGGTGGAAAGAAGAGATAAAGCAGTGAGTTTAGGCTGGGGGGATGAAGGGGGAGAGGTTTTGTCGTGGATGTCACTGCAGGTCGATTGTTGGATTTTTGGTACTCCTTTTACAATTTATTACATTTGAAGGGCACTGTGGGTAAACA
This sequence comes from Pelodytes ibericus, assembly GCA_036172795.1. Lineage (NCBI taxonomy): Eukaryota > Metazoa > Chordata > Amphibia > Anura > Pelodytidae > Pelodytes > Pelodytes ibericus. The sequence continues at coordinate 49,858,286 of CM069862.1, read as the reverse complement.
TGCAATGTAATCATTGGGGAGGGATTGAGTCAAAAATATATATTTTTTTTTTTATGATGTTTGTTAAAGCACATGTTGATCTTATATGTTCTATTGTAGTTTTCAGAACCTGGGCATTCAGTGTGTGCGGAGAAAAGAAGTCCGGGAAGCCATCCACATGAGAATAATGCGTAAAATCAATCCCTTTGGTGGTATGTTTCCTTTTAGAAATCATGCTTTGGTGTCTTTAAAAAAAAAAGATTTGGGATTTACCTTGTTTGATTTTAGTACTATTTTATGTGTATCAAATGTTAGTTTTTAAATAAAATTGTTGAACAAGTAATGAGTAGTTCTCCAGAGTGTATGGCTCTACAACTCCCATAATCCTTGACCAGTTAACAAATAACTGAGCCAATGGGAGCTGTTGTTCCAGAACTGCTGGAAGCTACCTGTTGGATAAGAGTACTGCAGTATGCTGTGTTTGGAAACTGAACTATTGCATCATGATTACCTCTTGCTAGTTTATTTATATTGTAATGAATTGTGGTATCCAAGTATGTTTGGCAGCAACGTGACTGCTGTTTTTTTTTACGGAGGATCAGGGCGTGTCCTAAAAAAATGCAATTTACTATCCTGGTGTTGGGACTTACTTCCTGGGGACCTGTAACACTGTTAATGAAATGTTTAATATATTACAATTTATGGTAAAGTTGTACACACATTATTCAGCTGGTAAGATTTACGGTACAGAGTTATCTGTTTGTACAACTCCTTAGCAAAGTTAACATCCAATACACATTGCTAATTCATATTAAACTACTGGAATTGAAGGCAGCATGCAACAGTTATATGTGGCCACTAGACTTTTCCACCTCCGCCATTTTTTACCAGCCACATATAACTTTTGCAGGCTGCTATGTAGAAGTCAAATGTGACCTGACGGAAATCAATTAACTAATCAACGTGGCTCTGTGGGATCCACTAATTGATTATGTAACTGCTTTCCTTCTGGTCACATAAAACTTCTACATACTGCAAAGCAGCCTGCTAAAGTTATATGTGGCCGCTGAAAAATGAGGTGGCAACCCTAGTGGCCAGTAAAAATTCCTGAGGTGGCAACCCTATGTACTAATCTGCAAGACCGCTATTATGTCCAAGAGTCTAGATAAGAGCTTTCACAATATTTAGCATATTTAGAGAAGTTCTTTTAAATGTAGCACAAGCTCTGCATTTCTAAGAAAACTATTAATAGGAGTGGATTACTGACACATTTGTATTCACTAAAACTGAAGTTGGAGAATATTTTTTTAACTTGACTATAAATGCCTAATTACTATTAGTTTAGGTACAGCTCACACATCATTAGTCGCACTCAGGTCTCAGTATTCGGCAGGAGTCTGCAGTAACAAAAGCAACACGCGCAATTTGTTTTTAAAAGAGCAAAAGAAAGTATTCCAAAAATAATGATACGTGCAATGTGTGCCTGTATGTATTGCACAGCAGCCTGTACAGAGCACACATTGGCAAGTTTGATTTTCTACCACTTATACAGCTATGGTTGCCCGTCAGCCAGTTTTATGTAGGATTTACGTAGCTTTTAAGTAACTTTTGATTTCCCCTGAACATGTACGAACTATCCGTTCTGCAAGCCAGTATGTAAAAGTTATACATACCCAGCAAAAATGGCTGAACGTATATAAGTATGCATGAAATCAGAAGTCGGAGACGTTCATGTAAAATCTAGGTGAACAGCAAGAAAACAGTTGTAATTCAGAAAGTGTGATTGAGAGGAATGGATGCTTAGATAACAAGTAATAATGCAGTGAAACAATGTTTTGCTTGGAGTGAGCCTTTAACCTCTAGAATAGACATTTTCAACAGAAATTTGAAGAGGAACAACGCATAGTAGAATTAATTTTCTAGACAAAGAGCTATAAACATTCTAGGGCAAATAGAGGTATAGGGTGGAAGCAATCCAATTCCTTGGGGAAGAATACAGTCTGGTATTTAATGTGGTCAGTACCATGATAGGGTTTTGTTTTACATGTCTCTGGCAGCAGCCATTTTCCCTCAGTTTGATGATTCAAATTGTCACATCGACACTCTGCTCTGGTACTTTTCCATTGGCTCTGACTATGATACTCTCTGGGCAGAGACATGCTAAATGAGGTGGGATTGAGGGAAAGGAACTCACCAGGTATACCCACAACACCACCTTCGTCAGACAAAGGGTAGGTGTGTTAATAACACTACCCCTCCACCTGTTGTGAGTGTCAGCATGATAGCTGGCCAATTCGTGTCGGAGGAGCTTAGAGAATGGCATGACCTTTCCAGGGGATTTGGCTACTAGGCTCAATGTAAAAATAATGCTTGCTTCTAATAAACAAGCATTTTATCAATATATTATATTTAAAATACTACAATTGTGATTTTGTGATCCTGGGCCTGATCACAGACAGGAACACTAAAGCAGACACCTGATCAGAGTCAATACAGATCCTCTGCATCTCTGATTGACAATCATAGCGACTGCACTGGTGAGGACGTTAGAGCGTGCCCAAACCTCCCAGAAGTCCGAGCACAGAGCGATTTTTCTAAATGTAATCAGTGATCACTTTTAGTGTCGGTTACCTTTAGCAAATCTGATTGAGTCCACTTCCTTACAACAGGAACCCAGGGGGGCTGGGATGTGCTGCTGTTCCTTCCATGTCGTTCACATGGGCCAAGTATGTCTATATAGTTATTCCTGATTCCATCACTTGGTGTTGTGAATCTTTTTGTGGATGAACCAGGGATTACCTTCTATCTGCTATCTGTGGTCTGTTCATATATACTGGATGGTGTAAGTCATTTCTTACAAGCAAACTATAAAACGACTTCCTCTTTGTGACCGAAGACTATTGTGTGCGCAAAAAGAAAAGAAGAACAACACATTTTGAATTCTCTGAAGCCAGGGTCAAAGTTTTATACAAACGCTTTATCTAACCATTACAATAAGTACAATATTTACATAAACAGCGCTCCTCTCACAAGGCTGCTCCACACAGTACCCTATCTAGATGGGGTCCCTTCAAGCTCTGTAAAAATTATAATGCATGGGAAAATGCAAAGCAACCAAATCTGAGATTAATTCCAAGTGCATAGATTTAATTAACTATAATAAACTTTCAGGAGTTCCACTGCCAGTAATAGGGGTAATGGGCTTCACAGTTACTAATGAATAATTATTTACACTCTTAGTTAAAATGAAAAACATTTTAATTAATTGATCAAAAGTGTAATAATTATTAAAAATGATAAGATTTTTTGGAAGCATGGCGTTTAGAGGAGTGGGAAAGAAATGAACAGCAAGAAACGGGACACTAATCTTGTAGGACATGGAGATTATATATGTATGTAAGTATTTTTGGAAGAATTGTATATCAAAATGCCACATATTCAGTAGTCTGTATATTACATTTATGGACTATAAGTGTGCCATTCACTATATGGTTACTAGCATAGAAGACAATATTAACGCTAATATGAGATTACTTGTGCAAGAGCTTTGGAAAATTTCAAAACTGCAAATTGTATGTATGAGATACCACAGCACAGGGATTTAATATTACATATCCCAAGAGTTTAGGAAGCACTGGTCTAAGTGTAGAAAAGTGGGCTCTAGTTACCCAGTGCATGTACTGGGTAGGCTGGACCACACTCCATCAATGGTCATGCCACACTTCATGATATAAACCAGGGCTTGACAAATTTAATTTGATTCTAGGAGCCAGCAACATTTTTTAGGAGCCAGACAATCACGCAAACATACACGCAATTCATAAACACACACACACACACACACACACCAACCCACGTCACATATACACCACACACACACACCAACCCACAACACATATACACCACACACACACCAACCCACGACACATATACACCACACACACACCAACCCACGTCACATATACACCACACACACACACCAACCCACGACACATATACACCACACACACACCAACCCACGTCACATATACAACACACACCAACCCACGTCACATATACACCACACACACACCAACCCACGTCACATATACACCACACACACACCAACCCACGTCACATATACACCACACACACACCAACCCACGTCACATATACACCACACACACACACCAACCCACGTCACATATACACCACACACACACACCAACCCACGTCACATATACACCACACACACACCAACCCAATTCACATATACACCACACACACACCAACCCACGTCACATATACACCCCCCCCACACACACACACCAACCCAATTCACATATACACCACACACACACCAACCCACGTCACATATACACCCCACACACACACACACACCAACCCACTTCACATATACACCACACACACCAACCCACTTCACATATACACCCCACACACACCAACCCACTTCACATATACACCCCACACACACCAACCCACGTCACATATACACCACACACACACCAACCCAATTCACATATACACCACACACACACCAACCCACGTCACATATACACCACACACACACCAACCCACGTCACATATACACCCCCCACACACACACACACACACCAACCCACTTCACATATACACCCCACACACACCAACCCACTTCACATATACACCCCACACACACCAACCCACTTCACATATACACCACACACACACCAACCCACTTCACATATACACCCCACACACACCAACCCACTTCACATATACACCCACGCGTTGCGCGAGGGGGCGGAGCTTGCTGTCTGTGCGTCCTGCACAGACTTCCCCCCTCGCGCTGCAAAAAACGGATAGCAGCGGCAAGGGGAACATTAGGGTAACGGCACCCGGGCGCCAGGCTCAATTTCCCGGGGTTTGTCGAGCCCTGATATAAACCAATGTCATATGACATGACTGAACATTTACTATGCAGTGCTGTGCAGATGGGTGTGTGGGATACATTCATACTTACAGGGTTGGTACTGTTTTGTACTGCGTGTGTAGCAATGGGAAGTGAAAGTGTTTGGTTTGTAAATTTACAGAGCAATAGTTGTGGCCCATAAACCACTTAAACGTGGCAAACTCATTTAACAAATGTGTTAACCCATTTAATGCTGTAAGAAATGAACAGGTGTTATGACTATCAATAGAATACAGACGTTTTTCACATTTGTTGACTCTTCCCCTTTAATAACTATGTTCCATTCACTAATTTTAGATAATGTGAAAACAGGAAGTATACTATGTCAGCTTTAGTTTTTCCTTTGCAGTAATTGCTTCCTGCTTGAAATATACAAGCTAGAGCACATACCAATCCCTCCAGTGCCAAAGAATTCATTTATTTTCTGGAGTGTTTACCTATAATGTGGATTCAAACTTTCTGTAGCGTGTTGGTCCAAACATACATGTTATGAATACAATGCAGGTGATTTAGAACTCCCAAATAAATCAGTGTGAGTGAATATATCCACGCTTTGTGTAAATACATCCAGTAAGCAATGTTTGTCTAGGGATTACGGTTACAGAAGGCTGCAGACAGGAACATGAAAGATAGAAGAAAATATAGTATGATATGGATTAGGTTTTCTAGTGCTACATGTTTCTTTTAAATATTTTCTTGACTGTTCATAACCAGAATTTAAATAAGGCCAACTCCCCTTTAATAAAACACACACACAATGATGGCATAGAGCGCTGGCCATAGCTTTATTATAACATGAAGCCAGCTTATAACTGCGAGGCATAACCGTTAGCTAATATATCGACGACGACTCCTAGCGCAATGGGCAGCAGGCGCTTTACCTTTCCATAATACCGGGAGCCATAACCATTTGCAGGTTGTTTTTCAAGCCTACGAGGCCAGCTGATAGCCATCATTTGGTCATGACACCACCAAGCTGTGACTTTAAAATAAGAAGGATGGGAAAGCAGAAAGCAGTGCACTTCACCCTGTCAGGATTGGAAACAATTTCAGCACATGCAAACATAAACATTGACGCTAATTACACAGATAAACAACCTTTAAACATTACCCTATCTGACTTAAAGCCTGGTTTGCCAGTCATGACCTCCCCTTTAGGTTTCTTTCAAGTTCATGTCTGTAGCTTTTTGTGACCAGTATTGCTAGAGATCATCATGTCACAGACCCTGCACACCAATCAGGGCTGCCAGGTCGCAGAGCATCAGCATTGTGACTTGACACTTGGAAGTCAGTGTTTCACTTCCAGAATAAATGTGAATCTCTTCTAAACAGTGCTCTATAGGTGCATCATTCTCCTTTTTAAAGAGGGATTTAACCCTAAAAAAACTTCCCGTAATGCTTACCTTTTATCCTGGCCTATTGTGCTGGGACAAACAACTTATCTTTAAAATGTCAGCGTGTGCTGTGCTCCTTTTTGTACTTCAGTGCCAACATCATATGTCTGTCTCACTGTAAGCCTTCTCCCTCCTACTACAGTGTCATACTTCCTAGTTGTTAATGGCATCATTCATATTTATCATTCCACATTCATCCTTGCTCATTGCTTGCATTAACTTTCACATACACATTTCCATTTTTACTAGCATTTCCATTCACACATACTTTCCTCCCATGTTACGTGAATGACGCACAGACACATCACTAGTTGTGACCTGCTCCGTGAAGCAGCAGCAACCTCATGAAATTATTTCTCCCATGTCAATGTTTTTTGATAATGTGAAATCTCTAGAATCATACTTTGCAGAAGTACCACTCGGATATGATAGAACTCGGGAGAAATAGTCCGAAATATTCTCTTTAATCAAACTTGGCTGAGCTTTGGTGGGAAATATTTTTTTTTACCACAAATCAGTGGCGTAGCGTGGGGGGTGCAGGGGGGGCCGGCCGCACCGGGCGCAATATCTGGGGGGGGCGCACTAGCCCTATGCGGCCGCGTGGCCGCCAGGGCCGTCTTTAACGCGGGGCAAACGGGGCAGCTGCCCTGGGCCCATTTACTCCTGGGGGGCCCCAAGGCAGCTGTCCCGTGGGCCCCCAGCCCCTGCTGCCGCGTTCACAGCGCATTGCGCTTGTGAACGCTTTTTTCCGGCAAGCCGCATCCGATGGATGCGACGGCCGGAAAAAAAAAAACTGACGCCGGATGTGACGTCGCGTCACATCCGGTGTCTGTTTCCCTCCTCCGTACAAGAGGGAAGACTGCACGGAGGAGACATCCGGCGGGGGACACGGAGCCGCTTCATGTAAGTACGGGGGGGGGGGGGGCTGGCTGGCACAATATTCCTGGTATCTGACTGGCACTATATTTCTGGGTATCTGATTGGCACAATATTACTGGGTATCTGATTGGCACTATATTACTGGGTATCTGAATGGCACTATATTACTGGGCATCTGGCACTATATTACTTGGTATCTGATTGGCACAATATTACTGGGCATCTGATTGGCACTATATTACTGGGTATCTGATTGGCACTATATTACTGGGTATCTGATTGGCACTATATTACTGGGCATCTGATTGGCACTATATTACTTGGTATCTGATTGGCACTATATCACTGGGCATCTGATTGGCACTATATTACTGGGTATCTGATTGGCACTATATTACTGGGCATCTGATTGGCACTATATTACTTGGCATCTGATTGGCACTATATTACTGGGCATCTGACTGGCACTATATTACTGGGCATCTGGCTGGCACAATAATACTGGGCACCTGACTGGCACAATAATACTGGGCATCTGACTGGCACTATATTACTGGGCATCTGGCTGGCACAATAATACTGGGCATCTGACTGGCACAATAATACTGGGTATCTGACTGGCACTATATTACTGGGCATCTGGCTGGCACAATAATACTGGGCATCTGGCTGGCATAATATTACAGGCATCTGGCTGGCACTATATTACTGGGCTCTGACTGGCACAATATTACAGGCATCTGACTGGCATAATATTACAGGCATCTGACTGGCACAATATTACAGGCCTCTGACTGGCACAATATTCCTGGCCTCTGACTGGCACACTATTACAAGCATCGGACTGGCATAATATTACAGGCATCTGACTGGCATAATATTACAGGCATCTGACTGGCACAATATTACAGGCATCTGACTGGCACAATATTCCTGGCCTCTGACTGCACACTATTACAGGCATCTGACTGGCATAATATTACAGGCATCTGACAGGCACCATATTCCTGGGCTCTGACAGGCACAATATTCCTGGGCTCTGACAGGCACAATATTACTGGTATCTGACTGGCACAATATTACTGGGCTCTGACTGACACAATATTGCAGGCATCTGACTGACACAATATTGCAGGCATCTGACTGGCACAATATTGCAGGCATCTGACTGGCACAATATTGCAGGCATCTGACTGGCACAATATTACTAGGCTCTGACTGGCACAATATTACTGGGCTCTGACTGGCACAATATTACTGGCATCTGAATGGCACAACAATTATGGCATATGTGTGTGTGTGTGTGTGTGGGGGGGGGGGGGGTAACATTAGAGGTACAGGATTGAGGAAGTTGGCTCCATCTAGCCCAGTCTTGGATCATCTCCAGGGTATGGTTCCATTTTGATGTTTAGTTTTTGTTCTTGATATTGTTTGTCGTTTACGATGGTTGTGAGACGACATATAATAGCATGGCCCATGCTAGGTTACTACATGTGTATATTTGTATTCATAGACCTGCTGAAAATGTGGAGAATGTGTGTAATGCATGTTCGCACTCAATAAAGTGTTGGAAAATAAACTTGTATTTAGATGCATTTTACTTTAATTACATAAGTATTTTCATAACAAACAATACATGTGCTTGGGGGGTAAGGGTTTCTTTAACTAATCTAGTAGATGAGACTCGAGTGCTAAAATCCACGGGTTAGGGGGTGCAAATTACTTGCCTTGCCCCGGGTGCTGACAACCCACGCTACGCCACTGCCACAAATTCAAATAGGGAAATTATATTCAGATGTGAGAAAAAGAGTGTTAATTTCAGCTTAAAGATTAGCTGAAAATACCTGCTGCCCAGAATAGTACTGAGTTTCACAGTGCATGTTGTTTTTATCTTCGTTGCATATTTTTGTCTTTCATGTAGCGCTGCGGGGGCTGGTGCTTACTTGATATTTAGCTAACCTGACTGGGCAAAACCCTTTGTTCTGTTTCCATCATTCTTCTTTATCTTCACCTTCAAAGAGTTACTTTAATCTGTTTTCTCCCAATTTCTGCTTAAATGACTTTTTGCACATCACTTCTCACTTTTCCCTGTTAGTAAATCACACTGGTTTGGGGCACTTGACCATCTAAAGGTTCAGGTATTTATATGACCTTGTATTTACATTATTACAACATTTGTTTCAGTGCAGCTTTAAAATGACAGCCAAAGAATGTTTGGCATAAGCAAATTTTGCAGTTTTTATGTGTCTTTTCACAAAATGGTGAGATGAATATGTCATCACTTAACCCCTTAGTGACAATACATTTTGACCTTGACTTTCCCTTGGTGACAAGGGCTGTTTTTACATTTCTGGGGTGTTTGTGTTTAGCTGTAATTGTTTTCTCTTTCTCTCACATACGGTACCCACACAAATTATATGTTGGTTTTCATAAGATGGGCTTTCATTAGATACCATTATGTTCATCATATGTTATAATTTACTACAAAAAAAAAACATAAAATATGATTAAAATTTAAAAAAAAAAACACTTTTTCTAACATTGACCTAAAATATAATTTACACAAAGACAATCATTAAAAAAAGACCCCTTCTAAATAGTTTCTAAATGTTGTCCCCAGTTCAGAAATATAGTTTTTTTTGCATTTTTGTGTGAGTTATGGGGCAAAAACCAAAAATAGTGTTTTTTGTTTTTTCCTATACTGACCTTTTGACCCGAACCCTCAATTTAACTCCTAACCCTAAATTTAACCCCAACTCTAAGCCTTATGCTATCCCTTAATATATTTGAATTTAAATTTAATTTAACCATATCCATTATGCTAACCCTAATTTAATTTTAACCCTATAAGCTAATCTAACCATTATGCCAGTTTTAAGCTAAGTCTTTTTTTTTTTTCATTGCAATGTTGCTGACTGCCTCTAGGGGCAGTCAAGCAACATATTCAGAGCGACAGAAGTTAATTTTTTTCACTTCCGAGGCTCAGACCACAAGAGGGCACAGCCATATTGCAGAAGCATGCTGGTCTGTCAATATTTGGCCAACATTCGCTCCGTGGGGCGATCGTGGGTGCCCCAGAGAGCAAATTTCAGTGCTGGCTATACAGTATGAGTAAATTAAGCATGAATAAATTAATAGTTTGTCAAACCTACTAATACTCCAAGGTGGCAGCACAAGGTACAAATGCCACTTTACACATAACCAGCACATTCTGCTTCCCATTAAAATAACAATTATACATGATAATAATGTGGTAATGCATAAGTTGTGAGTAGGTCACTTCTAGTTCATGACACTTTGAGTAGCTGGGGTTCCCTATTCAGAAAAGCTCTGCTTAGTCCACATGTCACAATCCCTGAATAATAGAACTGACAAAGCAGGCCATGGATTAATAAATAATAGCATCTCATAAATAACCCCCTACTGAGAACTAATAACTCACTTATCCTAGCCAAATAAGTAGTAAAGGAAAATCTTCAGTAGATCAACTCCAATATCTTCAGCATGTAAAAAAACGATTTAGATCTGTCCCTTTCACATAAGCTGTATCTGTACTGAGCTGTATGTTTGCCAGGACATGAAATGACATCACATCCCGTGCTGGGAGAAAGTGCTTGAAGCCATTAACCAGTTTATGTGCAAATCTCTGCAACAAATCCAGCTGCTTTGATGATATTTCTCATATCTCCCATTTTGACTTGTGGTATATTTATAAGCCCCCAAGTAAACTTGTAAAGGCTGCTGCCATGCACATCTTTCTCCATTAACATTACTCTTACAAATTTCCCTTGTACCAATACTTAAAACACTGGCTTTCTATATTTCCTAACACTATAATATCCTGGGCCTCACCTATAAAATGGAGATGTCTCATTATACATTTCGCCTGTTATTGGCAACTCCATACTCTGGACTCTGCTCTCCTATTTACTATATCTCGAGGCTTTCAGTATGTCATGTAATGTCCATCCATGACTTGTAAAACTTTCCCCTAGTTTACAGACCTTTAAAAACTCCCTAAAATAACACCAAGGAAGCTTTTCAGCTAACACAATTTGCCTCCCTACTGTCGGACTCTTTACTGTTCATTGTCCAGAAATGTCCACCAATCTTCTGATTACATTTACAGTTACTCTTTGCAAATCAGGAATGTAATGTACCCTTAGCACGAGACGTGTAGGGTTGTCGGCCTTTACCATTTATTGCTGTTTTGTTTGGTCTTCTCACAATGTGCTGCTGTTTTTAAATATATGGAATTAAAGAAGTTTTAGAAGTGATACCTGGTGTTTGGCTGATGCTTCAACCCACGGATAATTTGAATGCTTCCTCTGTACTATAAATAAGATCACAAGCCTGTTTTACATGGCAAAAAAAGACTGTATTGAAAAGACGTCCAGAAATTATTTGAAAAAAGAATAATTAATGTAAAAATATCCTATATTACTATGAGGTAATACTGAAACCTGGTCAGCTTGAGACTTCCATAATCTTGTTTACTACAAGAGAGGCAGACAGGCCTGTGACATTTTGTTTTCAATGCATTTTATCCTGATCTGCAAAGGTTGAGGTGTTTTACCCAGAGGCAGCCATTACTTGTCTGTACCCATCATGAGTAATTGTCTTTGTTTTTCGGCACTTTCAGTCTTTGTATATTGTAATATTTGTAATAGCTAGTAATACAGTAAGACTTTAATGTGTAATTAAATAGCAACAGTAATTGGTACACAATTTAACGTTATAAACTTAATTTTACAATTGAAAAACAAGTTACCTGCGCTCTCTCCTTTATCCCTATGTATTTTTAAAACAAATGGAGGTTTTTAGTTACCTCCAATGGCCATGAGAGGATGAGCCCACCTGCCAACATCAAGGCAGACCCCCCTAGGTGGGTCTTAACTAACCATTCACCTTGCTTCTTTGAGCCTCTGGCAAAAATCTCTAATGAGACAGAAAGGGGTGTTTTTTATTTACACCCCTATACATTATTAACCCTTAATAGGGAACACATGGGATGGGCGGCTGCATTGTAACAAGGCTGAGTAATACAAAAATTGGATACAAATACAGAAAGAAAAGTCCTGCGCTCACTCCCATCACTGGGCGGCTGCAATGACTACAGTACACATCAGCCCCAATATATAGTAAAAACAAAAGAAAAACAAGTTACCTGCGCTCTCTCCTTTATCCCTATGTATTTTTAAAACAAATGGAGGTTTTTAGTTTTACAATTGACTGAAGCAACCTTTACATACTTTGTCAAATAAAAGGCAGAAGGCCAAAAACGTATTAATTGTCATTGTGTGAAATACACAATTATGTTATATGTAATGTATGGATTATGCATCCAGGGCCGGTGCAAGGATTTTTGCCGACCTAGGCAAAATAAAAATTGCCCGCCCCCTCTGGTTGCGGTCTGGCTCTGGGGACTGGAGACAAACACCAATGGATTTTGCCCCCCAATATGCCAGGACTTAGCCTCTAAATGTGCCATGATTTTGCCCCTCAATATGCCAGGATTTTCCCCCACAATATGCCAGGATCATGCACCTCAATATCCCAGGATTATGCCCCTCAATATCCCAGGATTATGCCCCACAATATGCCAGGATTATGCCCCTCAATATCCCAGGATTATGCCCCTCAATATCCCAGGATTATGCCCCTCAATATCCCAGGATTATGCCCCACAATATGCCAGGATTATGCCCCTCAATATCCCAGGATTATGCCTCTCAATATGCCAGGATTATTCCCCTCAATATGCCAGGATTATGCCTCTCAATATCCCAGGATTATGCCTCTCAATATCCCAGGATTATGCCCCTCAATATGCCAGGATTATGCCTCTCAATATCCCAGGATTTTGCCTCTCAATATCCCAGGATTATGCCCCTCAATATGCCAGGATTTTCCCCCACAGTATGCCAGCCAGGACTTAGCCACCCAATATGCCAGGATTTTTCCCCACAATATGCCAGCCAGGATTTAGCCTCCCAATATGCCAGGATTTTCCCCCACAGTATGCCAGCCAGGACTTAGCCACCCAATATGCCAGGATTTTCCCCCACAGTATGCCAGGATCCTCCCCCCTTCCCCCTTACTAACCTCCTTGCTGCTGCTCTCCCGGTGCTCTCATCTGCCCGTCTGTGGCTGTGAGGGAAGCGTTGTGCGCTCCCCTCCAGCCAATGCGCATTCAATAAAGTTTGTTTAAACAAACTTTATTGAATGCGCATTGGCTGGAGGGGAGCGCACAACGCTTCCCTCACAGCCACGGACCTCCACCGGAGACAGAGCAGCAGCGACGAGGTAAGTAAGGGGGAGGATTTTTTTTTTTTTTTTTACACAGGGTTCCAACTCCCCCAGCTAAGATGCGCCCTAGGCAGCTGCCTAAGTCTCCTTACTGGTGGCGCCGGCCCTGTGTGCATCTTCCTATATTTCTTCTTTTCCGGGTCACTCTGAATTATTTCTCCCTAACTGCCTTTGATCGTATACTTTTCTTTCAGCTGTTTGAGCAGGGACCTGCTTAAATGTGTCTTGAGGTCTAAACCAGGCGCGTATTCTCCAAATGCGCTCGGTGTGCAACACGCTGTCTATTTCCGGAGTTTGTGTGCTTCGAACAGAGAGCACACAAACTCCGGAAATACATCTGGGAGACAGACGGCAGCTGCGGATTTGTCTGAGTCACTTACTATGTTGCCAATTCGACCAGCACGAAAAGTATATGAAAATTTGTATACTATTCGTGCTGGTCGAATTGGCAACAGAGTGAGTGACTCTGTTGCCGAATTAGCAGCTGCCATTGGCCCCTCAGATGTATCTCGTGTATTTACGGGGGTTTGTGTGCTGGCCGTTCACAACACATCGTCCCCCTGTGTGACAGGTGTGCTCAGGACTGGCAACACACCTGTCACTCAGAGTCACAATACGCCCCTGGTCTAAACTTATGTCAGACAGGATAGGCAAGGCACCAGTGTCCTTGTGAAGTTCCAAAGAACATCATTACATTGTCTATCCCAGTGACTCCCAAACCAATTGTCATGCTGGCCCCCTCAACGGTTCAGCAGTTCAACTAGGGGTAGTTTTTAGCAAGCTGTTGCACTACAATTCCCATGAATCTCAGCTTGTCTGGCCAACGACATGGCACCTGCACCTGCTACATTTTTTTTTTCTTTTAAAAACCTTATTTCTTTTTAAATGCCTCCAAACATCCTGTTTCACTGGTAAAATGTATTTATGGTGTTCCTATTCTCACATTTTGTTCCATTAGTGCCTATTAAATGTAACCTTTGATTGACAGAGGAGTAAAGCATGTCCTGTGTTTTCAAATGAATGGCAAACCTTAACATTTGTCTCCGAGAGAACATATACCTGTAAAATGTTTTTTGTGATTGCCGGGAACGTTATAGCTTGGTATTAGTGCACCTTCCATATGTAATTATTTCTATCAGTGACATACCTGCTTATAGGATTTCCAACTTTACACGAGTACAGTGTAATTTTGAGGGAAGGCCAGGAGAGCCCGACAGAGCAGATGTTGGATGGGGAATAGCAAAGACTCCATAGACTGTCTCAATATAAAGTCTGCGGCACTAGAGAAAAGGCACTGCACATGCGCAGAGATTTGCATACGTGTGCACAACCACGCCCCCTAGTGTCCTGCCAGGTAATAGCTTTTTTTTAAAAATCTGTGTTATCTGTTAAAAGGACTTCTAAACATTGTCTGCTCTGCGAATGTAGACAATAAAACATCTATATGGTGTGATGGCAATTTCAAGCAAGTGCATAGATTAAGAGGAAGAGAAATCACTGAAATGTGTCTTTAGAGTCTCCTGTTTATGACATCACCTTGTGGCCTGATATGCAAGTAACATATTTCTAATTAAAGGGAGTGTCACACATTGCTTGTACTGTGAATGTAGAGAATTAAAAAACGATCCATACATTGTGTTAGCATAATTTCATACAAACACAAGAAAAATATGTGTCTATGGTGTCTTCTGCTTGTGACATCACCTGTGGCTGGATATGCAAATTACACATTTCCAATTTTCCTTTATGGCCATTCTGTTAACACAATGGAGTATACTCACTAAAAAGTGAACTGTAGTGAGTTGGCAAGATTGTGCACATTTGTCACAAATAGGCTAATGAAATGAAACTGTTAGAAGGCTAGCATTCCTCGAATATCAAACATCCCTTTATGAATAAATCTGTTTGCAGGGGTAGATGTAACCTTTGGGTTTTACACTACCGGTTCTATATACCATTGTTTATTCTTGGTAAAGATAAGATAGTTCGTATAACTATTAAGTTATATCATGGCAATAACCCGACAGCCCTGCTGTGTGTTTATTTCTTTGAATTGTCTTGTCTCACAGGGAATCTACGTTGTATAAGGAAATAAATGTTTAGTACGTTGGCATGACTGTATATATATTTTTTTTTGTTATTACGGTAATTTGCTTGGTTTTGGATAATTTTATTGTTGAAATAATGTTTTTTCTGTACAGTAGAGTTTACAATTCTTATGTCTCCACCTCTCGACTGAGGCAGAGCTGATCTGAATGCTGTCATGCACTGACAGTGTCAGAGTGTACTCAGCCAATCAGAGAAGGCGCTCATCGACCAGTGTTATGTTTCTGACTAGTCCAACTAGGCCTAGGCAAAGGACAGCAGACTGGAGGGGGGAGAAGCAGATCCAGCATTACCATTGTTGGTGGTACTCAAACTGGCAGTGCAGGAGACTGCATATGAATGGAACGTGTCTCAGACACCGGAGTATGAAGACTGGACTGCAGTATTCCGGTCACAAATCCCACTATCCCACTGAGCTCTACCTCTGTCAGCCGTCAGGGACCTCCTTCAAAAATTGGGAGGCATGTGGATGTATAAAGAAGGTTCTCACAAGGAAAGCACATAATACTAGTGCTATCCCAGGGCTAGACAAAGACACTGCGCTGCTAGGTCCAAGTCTGAAATGCTGCCCCCAACTCTCCCCCGCACACAGTTACACACATGTAGTTATACACACACAGCCATACTACATACACTCAGGCACAGTCTGAGGCATCGTTAACTGAAGTCTCCTAGCTAATTCAGTTTGGGTATTTTCACATGAATAAATCTGAGTGGACAAGAGGCAAGTTAGAGGAGAGCTCCCATACCCTGCCTCTTTATTTGTCAGCAGACAGCAAGGAACTATGGGGTCTGCGCAATCTGCAGTCGGCACAAACCCCTTCTGCTGCACACTGTCCGCACTACTCTATGTGAGGAGGTCATGCGGGAAATCTGTGAGCAGCAGGAGGACTCTGTACTAACTGCAGATTGCACAAACCACCTGTTAGACAAAAAGAGATCCCCTGCTTACTAGCATCCCTGCTGGACCACTAGTATTATTGCCACCCACACAGTATTTAAAAAAAATATGTTTTAAATGTCTGTGGAGTCTCCTGCTTATGACATCACCTGTGGCCTAATATGCAAATGAACTGATTTTCAATGGGAAATTTGTAATTTGCATATTAGGCCACAGGTGATGTCATAAACTGGAGACTCCAGACACATTTAAGTTTAAGGATGGCAATGTGCAGCCACCTGAGTCCAGGGAACCCAATCAGATCCAGCTCTGCGCTGTAGGGTCAGCAATGTGATAGCCCTGCGTGTTCCAAACAGTGTGTGAGGACTCCCATCAGATGTGTGGACTGATAAGTGTCGGTACATTTGGCTTCTGCAAATAAGTCCTCACGTTTGGCATATAGGGATATAATAATTAATTAAAGCTTGTTTTGAAGCTCTCAGTATCAGGTCTTTAATATCCACCTCGTGTGGTGTACAGGCAGTACCCCAATACTGGGTCGCGCAGTGCACAGGCATTCTCCAGCTGCCCCCCTAGAGAGCAGGGAACAAACCAGGGTACCGATCTGGGTGCATGTGACCGCCAGGCGTTCTGGCTCAGAAGACCCACCGGAACCATTGGGAAGCATCGGAGAATGTGTCTGTGTGCATGAAGCAAGTCCCATTCTGGGGGCAATGTCAAGTCCCCTTGTGGGTGTAATTTCAGTGGGTACAATGGCAAGTCCTGTAGATGATGCAGTATGGTGCGGGGGATATAATGAAAGGTGGGCAGAAGAACTGTAATGAAGGGGGAAAGTGGTGGTATCGGAAGTGTGGGTTATATTTAGGGCCCCCCATTTGTTCTGTAAGGGGCCCCAAAATGTGTGATGGCGGCCCTCATATACACTGTCCATGCAAAGTGTATTGAAGAGAGAAAGTTTGGGGGAGGGGGGGGTTTCTTGCAGGTTGATATACAAGACAAATATGCTAAAACTTGATAATTCAAATAAAATTGATGCATGTTGCCTTCCACCTTTTGATGACCTTTAAATGCAAATCTAGCATCCTTCTGCAGTAGCATGGCATGTATGCGTGTGTGTGTGGGTAGCATTTGCCTCCTCTTCATTTACTAGTAGGTGTAGAGGAAATGACAGATGATATACTTGCAGTTATTTGACCTTATCACCACCACCTCATTCATAATGATTATTTGCATGGATTGCAGTAGCTGACACTAATGAGGGGAGCTCAGCAAGTGGGCAGAGTGAGCCACAGATTCACACCTGCACACTCAACAGCTCTATGCCTGCCTTCGGAAACCCACACAACCTACATTCCTGATACAGTCACTCTGAGGCAAATGCATGTTTCATTACACAATACTGATGTCAGACTTCCTCAGATACTATATTTTTCATTTAGCAGGCAAAATAGGAATGGGTGCCAGACAGCTGAGCAATGCCTTGTGTATTGATCACATCTCATTTGTTAAAGGTACAGAGCAGGCTCAAAATAAGATTTAAAGGAGCACTGAAGACCTGCAAAAATATCTCATCTGGTTTGATACTGTATAGATCTAGAAACTGGTAAATGTCTCATCTGGTTTGATACTGTATAGATCTAGAAACTGGTAAATATCTCATCTGGTTTGATACTGTATAGATCTAGAAATTGGTAAATATCTCATCTGGTTTGATACTGTATAGATCTAGAAATTGGTAAATATCTCATCTGGTTTGATACTGTATAGATCTAGAAATTGGTAAATATCTCATCTGGTTTGATACTGTATAGATCTAGAAATTGGTTTCTTTTTTTTTGCAGGCAGATGTTGAATAATCTCATACAATAATCACATACATTATAACCAAATACTAAGTGGGAGTAACCCTGATCGATTATGAAACTTCGCTAGAAAGGTGTTTTTCTTCAACGCTACATATGTATGGGAAAGACCACCTAAAGATATTCACATTAGTTTAGTTGAGGCTTATATATTATTTTTTTTGCCAAAATTGACTCAGATTTGCTCTCCCAACTGCCAACTACTGACATTGAATGCATTACATGTGACATTTCACATATTCAGTATTTTATCTGGTTTATGGGAAGTTCCAGAATGGAAGCTTTCCTTCATGGCCAATACGATGTCGACATATCATAACATAGACCAGGGGCTCCATGTTTTGTCTGAAGTGGGCCGCATTTACATTTTTAAAACATTTTTTATTTACAATACAAGAGAAAAAAAGCTTGTTAGCCATAGATAAAGGTTGGGTTATTTAGCAGTAATACAAATACCACCAAAAACCGGTTTAAAGCCCCATTATTAATTGAAAACAACATATTTATAGGGTTGATTGAACATAGGTAGATAAATCAGGTAGGCCATGCCTTGCTGTCAGATGGACTGCATTTGGACCACGGACTGCACATTGGATGCCCTGGACATAGAATTTCAATGAATTGCTGCAATTTCAAAGCCGTGTATTGTCCTGTACAAAATGCAACATTCAAAGGGTCACTCCAGGGAAATGGTTTTATTTTGCTTATTTGGAAAAGCATGTTGCATTAACCATGTCTTATTTGAATGCTGAAATTCTCTAGGACAAGTGTGACAAACTGAGCACCACTAGCTGATGAAGGCCTACATCTCCCTTAATAATTTGTCAGAAAAGAGGCTGGCAGGGAAGTATGGGAGATGTAGTTCTCCACCAGCATTAGGCCTGCAGTTTGACACCCTGCTCTAGGGAAACCATTCAAAGACTAATTTAATATGACAGAAATGGGTTTCTGGTTAAGACTATTAAAGAGGGACAAAAATATGTATATCATTAGTTAGTCCCTTTTTAATAGTCTTAAGTGTGCTGTTTGAAATATAAAGTAATTGGTTAATAAATAAGGATGCAGATTTAATGTAATTTTTTATTTTTCTCTTTTTACGTTCTTTTTGCAGTGAGGGAAGAACAGTTACTCACCATTGAAGATTATGACCTCAATGTTGTACGATTGTGCTTCCAAGTCTTCCTTCCCGATGAACATGGGAATTATACTAGAGCTCTGGTACCGATTGTCTCAAACCCAATTTATGATAATCGTAAGCTGTGTTTCTATTTCTTATATATAAATTTAATAATTATAACACAGTATAATTTCAGTATTCACCCCATTTAGCCAGCCTATCAAAATAGGTATTTTGTATATGAGTTTGGATCAGCCGACAGAAACACCCCAGGCAAGCTAAAGGATTTATATTTTAACTTGTCTGGGGTGTTCCTTTTGGCTGATCCAAACTCATGGATGAAATACATTCCTAGACATTTAACTCTGAGTTGCTTCCCCCAATCTGTGCGCTATCTCAGTGTAATGCTTCCCCCAATCTGTGCGCTATCTCAGTGTAATGCTTCCCCCAATCTGTGCGCTATCTCTGTGTAATGCTTCCCCCAATGTGTGTGCTATCTCAGTGTAATGCTTCCCCCAATGTGTGTGCTATCTCAGTGTAATGCTTCCCCCAATCTGTGCGCTATCTCAGTGTAATGCTTCCCCCAATCTGTGCGCTATCTCTGTGTAATGCTTCCCCCAATGTGTGTGCTATCTCAGTGTAATGCTTCCCCCAATGTGTGTGCTATCTCAGTGTAATGCTTCCCCCAATGTGTGTGCTATCTCAGTGTAATGCTTCCCCCAATGTGTGTGCTATCTCAGTGTAATGCTTCCCCCAATGTGTGTGCTATCTCAGTGTAATGCTTCTCCCAATCTGTGCCCTCTCAGTGTAATGCTTCCCCCAATGTGTGTGCTATCTCAGTGTAATGCTTCCCCCAATGTGTGTGCTATCTCAGTGTAATGCTTCCCCCAATGTGTGTGCTATCTCAGTGTAATGCTTCCCCCAACCTGTGCGCTCTCTCAGTATAATGCTTCCCCCAATCTGTGCGCTATCTCAGTGTAATGCTTCCCCCAATCTGTGTGCTATCTCAGTGTAATGCTTCCCCTCAATCTGTGTGCTATCTCAGTGTAATGCTTCCCCTCAATCTGTGTGCTATCTCAGTGTAATGCTTCCCCCAATCTGTGCGCTATCTCAGTGTGATGCTTCTCCCAATCTGTGCGCTATCTCAGTGTAATGCTTCCCCCCATCATGAAATGCATCACAAAATATTACACACGTCATCTATTATTTGACACTTTACACAAATCATCATGTTTCATTGGCTAACTGAGAGTTTGACTGCAAGATTTCAAGACCAGGTTGCTAGGTTCCTTCTTTAGGTATTAAAAAAAGCTTAATTAATGCAAACAGGTTTATTCTTCAGGTATTAAAGCATTGTCATTAATGCTGAACAAGGAAACTTGGTCTTAAAATCCTACATCATCAGTTAGCATCATTTTTACTCTACATGTTCCTGTTTTTCCATGGCTGACCCGATACTACCTTATTAACTAATTAAGTTTGGAGAGACTAAATTAATCTCAAAGCAAAAAAAACACGTAAACTACTTCTAATTGTGAGGGTCTAGGACACTTGTTCGCCGCATCTTCATCGCTGACAGTTAAGCACGGCAGTTAGAACGCTGAACTGTCAGCAATGAAGTATAACGTGCCCATTTCACCGCGGCTGCAGCTATGTAAGAGCTGACAGTTCAGCGCTGAACTGTCAGCTCTTACAAATCTTAAAGTAAAACGAAAATACCCCCCCCCTAATAAATGATTCCCAAACCCCAATAGTAACACTAAACACTAAACCCCAATACTAACACTAAAATTAACCCCAATACTAAAATTAACCCCCTAAACCCTAATACTAACCCTAATATTTAACCCCCGACCCCTAATACTAAAATCAACCCCCTAAACCCTAATACTAACCCCAATACTAACCCCCGACCCCTAATACTAAAATTAACCCCTAACACTAATACTAACCCTAATACTAACCGCCGACTCCTAATACTAAAATTAACCCCAAACACTAACCCTAATACTAACCCCCGACCCCTAATACTAAAATTAACCCCTAACACTAAACCCCAATACTAAAACTAAAATTAACCCTAATACTAAAATTAACCCCCTAAACCCTAATTCTAACCCCCTAAACCCTAATCAACCAAAGTAAAATAGCTAAAATACTTACCTTTAGCAATGAAATGTCCCGCAACGATCTGTCTTGCTGTGTAGAGTTGGCGGTGAAGCGGCTGCGTGGAAGCAGCCGCGATGAAGAGTCACATCCCCTAATTGTGATACCCCTGTTTACATTTCTTATCTAAGAAAAGCATCTAAATGTTTTTTTTGACAAATCGATTCAATTGTCCCAAACAGTTTGATGGCAGCTTATTCCACAATTAAGGACAGAGCCTTTGAAACATTTTTGTCCTTTCTGGACAATGGCTATTTTAACATTTCTGTGCTGTTTGTGTTTAGCAGTAATTTTCTTCTTCGTCATTTGCTGTACCCACACATATTATATATTGTTTTTATCGGGACAAAAAGGGCTTTCTATGGATGCCATATTTTTGATCATATCTTATCATATTATTAAAAAAAAATAATAAAATATGGTAAAAAAAAAAAAAATACACAAATTTCTTTGTTTTTATTTGAAACAACTTCTCCTCATCGACAATAGCGAACGAAAAAACATGCTAAATAGATTCTACTATTTCTCCTGAGTACAGGGATACCACCCATGCATAGGTTTGTTGGGTTGTTTGGGGGCTAAAATGCCAAATTTGTGAGGTGCAGTTTTTTGTTTTCCAACTTGAAATTTTTACATGCAGACAGCCTGCACCCATGTCCCATTTGGGACATATTTGAAACCAGCCAGTGTATTTTACCCCATCAACCCATATATTTTTTAAAAGTAGACACCCTAGGCTATCTCAAATGGTGGTATTTTAACACTTTCCATGCACTATTTCTACCACCAGCCTTTGTCAAAGTTTGTGGTAGTAATTTTTTTGTGTTTTTTTTTCACAAACCTTGTACTTCAGACATAAATTTACAGATTTTGGTATGTGTCACTGCCAAATAACACCCCAATAAGTGTTCAGAAACATCTCTTGAGTACAGGGATACCCCCCATGCATAGGTTTGTTGGATTGTTTGGGGGGTAAAAGGCCAAATTTGGGAGGTGAAGTTTTTGGTTTTCCAATTTGAAATTTTGACATGCAGACAGCCTGCACCCATGTCCCATTTGGGACATATTTGAAACCAGCCAGTGTATTTTACCACATCAACCCATATATTTTTTTAAAGTAGACACCCTAGGCTATCTCAAATGGTGGTATTTTTACACTTTCCATGCACTAATTCTACCACCAGCCTTTGTCAAAGTTTGTGGTAGTCATTTTTTTGTGTTTTTTTTTCACAAACCTTGTACTTCAGACATGAATTTACAGATTTTGGTATGTGTCACTGCCAAATAACACCCCAATAAGTGTTCAGCAACATCTCTTGAGTACAGGGATACCACCCATGCATAGGTTTGTTGGGTTGTTTGGGGGCTAAAAGGGCCACATTGTGAAGGTGCGCATTTTCAACTTGGAATATTGACGTGTAGCCAGCCTGAGCCCATCTTTCATTTGGGACTTTTTTTTAAAGTAGGACAGTGTATTTTACCCCAAAAAGTATATATTTTGTAAAAGTAGACACCCTAGGCTATTTTAAATGGTGTTATTTTAACACTTTCCATGCACCAATTCTACCACCAGCCTTTGTCAAAGTTTGTGGTAGTCATTTTATTGTGTATTTTTTCCCACATACATTGTACTTTAGACACAAATTCACATATTTCGGTATGTGTCACTGACAAACAATACCACAATATATGTTCAGCAACATCTCCCGAGCACAGGGATACCACCCATGCATAGCTTTGTCAGCTTTGTTGGGTGTTGAAAGGCTACATTTGAGAGGTGCGCTTTTTGATTTTCAAACTTGGAATTTGAACATGTAGAGCAAGGAAGGGGTTAATAGCTCTTATAAGAGCCTTTGTAGTACTGTACAAAAAAATTAACCCCTAAAAATGCACAGACAAGAAAAAAATTTCTGCTGTGCAGTGATCAGTGGCAGGGAAGGGGTTAATACACTACACTATACAAAGGGTATGGCTTTTATAAAAGCCCTTGGGACTCACAATTTTTTTAACATTTTATTTAATTTATTACAATTAAAAAATTATGTTATACAGATCTGTCTCTTTCCCTCACTAAAACTCAAGTGAGGAGAGGGAGGCAGATCCATATGGGTCAGAACAATATTTACCAATATTGATCGAACCAGACGAATGGTGATGCTCATCTGAGAAATCACCAAACCACCTTTGCCACTGATCGGCTGTTACTGATCGCTATACACGTGTTCAGACAGCTTCAAAAGGAATACACGTAATCCCCTAGTGGGTATAATTAACCCCTAGCGAGTCTGACAAAAAAAATGCTGATAGCAAAAAAAAAATCCTTCTGCGACTAGATTGCTCCATATGCGCTGCTTAGGCAGTGACCATATGCACTGCTTAGGCAGTGACCATATGTGCTGCTTAGGAAGTGATATACGGCAAGGAAGGGGTTAATAGCTCTTATTTAAAAAAAAAATTACGTTAAACGTAGTCCCCTAGCGGGTATAATTAACACGTGACGGGTGTAATAAAAAAGTTTTAAAAAAATTAAAAATGCTTCTGCAGCAAGATTGCTGCATTTGCGTCAGATCTCTGCTTAGGCAGTGATCTACAGCAAGAAAGGGGTTAATCTCTCTTAAAAGAGCTTTTTTTTATACTGTAATGAATTACAGTAAAAAAAATTAACCCCTAAAAAATGCACAGACAGCAAAAAATGTGCTGCTGTGTATGATCACTGCGTACACAGCGATCAATGGCAGGGAAGGGGTTAAATGGCTTTTATAAAAGCCCTTGGTGTTTAAAATTTTATTAAATATTTGTTTTATTATTTTATTTTATTTTTTTACTTTATCTGATCTGTCTCTCTCCCTTACTATAACTAGTAAGGTGAGGGAGGCAGATCAATACTTGTCAAAGGCAATATTTGCTAATATTGCCTTTGACAGTATGATAAGTGCTCATCAGAGCACTTATCATACATGCCTGCACACAGATCACATAGATCTGTTGTGCCGGCATCGATTGGCTCCCCCTAGAGCATCGGAAGTGAAATACTTTCACTTCCGATGCTCTTGCCATTAGAAGGGAAGCGCTGCCTGTATAGGCAGCGTTCCCTTCTACTGAGCCGATGGGGTCGCTCAGGAGAGCGACCACCATCGGCTCTGGGGAGCATCAAGGTGTTACTAAGTGCCTCGCTAGCGAGGCACTTTAGAAACACCGCAGATGCTTAGAAAGCGAACGATCGTTCGCTTTCTAAGCACATGTGTGCAGTGGGCGCAGCCATTTTTAAATGGCTGCTACGATCACTCCGTGGAGTGATCGTAGCGCGCCCCTGCACTTTTGGGGGGTGTTGCACAATGCCTCTACCTAGAGGCATTGTAGCAACACCGTTAGAGTAAAGAAAGCGACCGCTGGTCGCTTTCTTTACTCAGTTTAGTGCATGACGTGCCAGGCACGTCAGCTGTCGGCAAGTCCTCGATTTGCCGTGACGTGCCTGGCACGTCATCTGTCGTTAAGGGGTTAAATGCATTGATTCTAAAATCCAGATTTAGTTCCTTTCTATAGTGGTTACATACTTTATTGACTTGTCTTAAAACTATTTTGCCATCAGTTGCCCAAGTTGATCCCATATATCAGTAGGTGAATGTATCTGTCTCTGTTTTTTTGCTGTTATCGGAGATTGAACTGCATGTGAATAGCTCCTAATAGAACTCATCAGCCCTTACATAGCATGCTGACTTGTTATTTATTAGGTGCTCCTAATACTGCTGAGCTGAGGATCTGCCGTGTGAACAAGAATTGTGGAAGCGTCAGAGGAGATGATGAAATATTTCTTCTATGTGATAAAGTTCAAAAAGGTATTTATCGATTAACTCTGAACTTTAAATATGGTGATATGAAAAATACTCTCAGATTATAAAACAAACGCACCTTAGAATGCAGCACTGGTTTTATTCCAACTCTGTAGTTATAAATCTTCAAAGTATCCTCCCTTATCTTCATCATCATCATCATCCTACCCCATGTTGCAACCAAAGCAGTATAAGACAATATGGCTAACTATCAATAATTTTACTATGACAAAACCTTCCTTTTAGCTGGGCAGGTTTCATGGGAAATGTGATCAAATCTAATGTGTCTGTGGTTCTCTATTAATCAATTTCGAGAGCCCTGACTTGGCTAGGTCTTCTAGTTAATGTGTCTGTGGTTCTCTAATAATCAATTTCTAGCCATAATCTAGGAGAACTATTAGCCTTTAAACAGGGAGGTCATGTGCTATTGGTGGAATTAGGTTCAGATCTAGAATTAATTCCAATTGTATTCAGAAAGGTGCCATTTCTTTAATAAAAACACATGAAACAAATGAAAGAAATATAATGAGTCACTGACTACCGACACTATTTCCTGAACCATGTTAATATGTTTCAGTTGACCATATGTCCACATGTATCACACATACATTCATATTACTATCAAGCTTGATATGCTTTTGTTTCCAATAAGCCATCTTTACAAGCCATCCTAGATAAGGGAACAATGTGAGAAACTTTAAATATATGATTAATTAACGAACACCAGCAATGCAAATTACATTTTCTGGATTAATAACCACTAATTTGCAATGTGATGCTGACTAATTACCAAACAATTTATCTACAAACAAACACATTTATCTACAAAAAGGCTTTATTTATAAAAGTGAGAATTGTAGGGAATAGATAAGGGAATTCCACAAGTACCTGAGCTGGAAAAAATCTCCAATTCAACGTTTGTAATTCATTGCAATTCTCGCTTTCATGAATGAAGCAATGATAATGAAAATGTTAGGCATATACAGTACATTCAAATATACATTGTGTTTATTTCATTGTTTGGAAAGATAAGAGGCTGTGTTTAGAACGAGGCCAAACAATTCACCAATGTATTTATTTGCTCCAACAACAGTAGTTCTATTACTCATATGTTTCTTATGTCTCCCACTGTTTCTTGAAGATGACATCGAGGTCAGATTTTTCACAGACAACTGGGAAGCTAAGGGTACATTTGGTCAGGCTGACGTGCATCGCCAAGTGGCTATTGTGTTCAAGACTCCACCCTTTCATTCCAATATCTCCGAGCCAACTACAGTGAAAATGCAGCTTCGAAGACCATCTGACCAAGAAGTCAGTGAAGCTATGGACTTTAGATACCTTCCCGATGAGAAAGGTAAGAGAATGTTATTGAACAAATTCAAAGTAAACCAGGGTCAAACTTGGGAAGTGGGATGGTAGGGGGGACCAGGTGCCACACAGTAGGGGGGTTCCAGACCAGCAGAAGCCAGCAGGTGGCACATTACAGAGGTGGAATAAAAAAGGTGCCCGGACACGCAACAATTATTGAGCCCACCCGCAATTTTCTAAAACATGAGGTTTGGGTACAGATATGGCACTAACAAACTGTATAGGGCAAAAATTGCACTGACAAACTGTTTGGGGACATAGATAATTTTGGCAAGCTGTTTGGTGCAAAGATGGCACTAAAACGCTATTTGGGGATAGATATGACGCTGTCAATCGATTTGGGTGGGGGGTGGCACTGGTTAGCGGTTTGGGGACATGTGTCCGCACCTGAGTGCCAGATACTCTAGGTATGCCCCAGAGTTGGAGATAATGGTAATCAAATCAAAATGTCTCTAATGCAACACGGTAGTTTATTTACTAGCCCTACAGTCGCTGTGCAGACTCATAACTGTGTAGGGAAAATAATGGAACCCAGGTCACACTTTTCCTGGAGTGTCCCATGGACAAGAATGGCAAACATATCAATTCACATCCTGACTGCTTTGGGAAAGTCAAAAGTAAAGCTTATTTTAAAGGCTCAGATAATATAAAACGGCATACTATTAGCAAGATCTGAACTTCATTAGTGAAATCATTTTGATAAATAAAAGGTATATGTATGATATAAAGGAACAATAACAGAACAAATTAGTCTTGGCGCAGACACCATTTTCTACACCCACTAATGGCTCTTAATGAAGTTATTGTATAGTTGATTCTCAAAAGGTATCAGAGAAAACAATGATCAACATTTGATATGTTTCTGGCAGTGTATAACTGTGCAGGTGGCTCTGTTATAATTCATTTTGCATTTTATTATATTTCAGATCCATATGGCAATAAAATAAAAAGACAAAGAACATCTTCAGTTTTGCAACAGTTCAAAAAGGATTATGGTGAGTAACAAAGTTCAGATAGTTTACAGATGTCAATCGGCTTGATATGCCAAGGGCTTTATTCAAGAAAGAGCACACTACAGGGAATCGAGAATTTCAGACTATTGACTCCCAAATGTCAATAATAAGTAATGATGTACACTTTATTCACCAGCGTTGTTGTTGTTTTTTTTTTTATGCAGCACTAGTTATAGTATAGTTATGTTTCCAGCCAGGTGTCTGACAGTACTGTCTGGGCCTTGTTTTGCATTATGCAGAGCAGAGTGTCAGGCTGTTGCACGTGGACCTTAACCAGTCTTTTGACTTGCCACAAATCACTGACCTTGGCAAGGCTCAGGGCCGGCCTTAAGGGTGTGCGACCTGTGCGAGCGCACAGGGCGCAACACCCCAGGGGGGCGCCCTCCCGTTCAAAAAAAAAAAAAAGCCGGTAGAGGCACTGGCTGGGGGAGATCAAAAGATCCCCCCTCACCAGCCCTCTGCTCGGCAGGCTCTGCTAGATCCGGGGAGGGGGCGGAGCTAACCGGCTGAGCGGTGTAGCTCCGCCCCCACCCTGTGAAGCAGAGCAGCGTCTGCTTCACAGGGAGCCACTGTCAGCATGAGAAGGTGCTGCTCGGCTCACCCTACCTGCATTAAGCATGGGGAGCCCGAGCAGCACCTTCTCTTGCTGCCCATGGCTCCCCGTAATGCACACTGTGCTCTGCTTCACAGGGTGGGGGCGGAGCTACACCGCTCAGCCGGTTAGCTCCACCCCCTCCCTGGATCCAACATTGCAGGCAAAGGTAGGGGAGGGGGGAGAGAGAGGGGCAGAACAGGGGTTAGGGGGGAGACAGACAGACAGAACAGGGGAAGCGGAGGGGAGAGACTGAACAGGGCTAGAGAGAGATAACAGGGAGAGGGGGGAGAGAGAGACAGAACAGTGGATGGGGGAGAGACAGAACAGGGGCAGGGGGGAGAGACAGAACTGGGGGGGGGAGAGAGATAACAGGGGGAGGGGGAGAGACAGAACAGGGGAGGGGTGAGAGAGAGAGAGACAGAAATGGCAAGGAAGAGGAAAGGGACAAACATGGGAAGGGAGAGAGACACATACATAGGGGGGTGAAAGAGACGGGGGGGGGGGGGCGCCACGGGGGAAGCCCGCACAGGTCGCCAAAACACTTAAGGCCAGCCCTGGCAAGGCTCCTGCCCTACCCTTACATTATCCATAACTGCCGGGCAGAATCATTATGGTCCCACAGACCCTAGCAGGGGTGCGGAAGGAAATGTGATGGACTTACATAGGCCAGAAGACCATATAGTATCCAAAGCAGCAGAACTTTCATCAAAGGTCACAGACATTCTTCAGCAAGCAGTTTTAGCTCCACTTTTTAGCACCTTTCAGTGGTTGGATTTATTAGGGAATCCAATGGCTCGTATATGAATATCTTGCAGCTGGACAGAGACTTAACTGGGAGGAAACCCTTTGGAGTAAGTAAACCTGTCAAGAGCCACGCGTCTCACGGACTGATTAAAAGAAGATAAGGATTTAATACAGAAATAAGCAGTATTAATCAGCCAACAAGGGAATTCTGGGGAAATAATATAGAAAGGGAAAAGGGAAAAAACAGACACAAGGATGACAAAAGAAAAAAGAAAAAACTGGAGTAATTGATACACCTAGGGTGAAGTCTGAGTGTCAAAAAAAAAAAAAAGAGCCACGCGTCTACACCAGAACAGCTGTATGTGTGTTGGAGATAAATGCTATCTATATACTGATATCCCTGTATGATCCTGTCCTGGTAGTGACCTATTTGTGTGATATTTCTTCTGAAAGTAGATTTCAAAGCCATATTTGATGATGCCAGCATAATGACTGACTTCTCCACCATGCTAATGTATTAACTTTATTTATTTTCCTTTTTCGGTCGGGGAAATGCAGAAAAACCAAAAATAATGCAACAGCAGAGATTCATAAAAGCAGGTATGTTGTATTAAAATAGTGTTAAACGTTATATTCTATAAAATGAGTATTAAAATGTGTCTAGCTGCCACAATCAGATTTAAAGTGCAATGTAGTGAAAATTATAGCAGTAACAGTGGAATAAATTGAATCCAAAATGCCACAAATGTGAGTTATTTTGTTGAATATTGGACAACTGTGCAACAATGTATGTTATGTTTAATTGAAAAATGCATCTTAATATTTTAATATAAATGTTTCAATGAAAGAATACAAATAAAGCACCTGATTGAGCCCTCTCTGCTCTGTATAGATCTATCGGGGTAGCCATCTTGGGTCAAAACTTATTTCATCTGACCCAAGATTCTAAACATGTCCACCACCTGATAGAGCAATACAAGCAAAGAGGGCTCATTGAGGTACTTTATTTGTAATATTTCATTAAAGCATTTATAAAGCAAACATTTAATTGAATCGTTAATTTAAATATAAATAAGGACAGTTTAAGAGAAAATTAATAGGTATAACCCATGATATTGCTCAAAATGCATTGTGATACCTACCTCTAAAGATGTGTGCTGAAAATTAAAAAAGTAACTATTGTATAGTAAATATGTGTATATGAAATTATATTAATGTATAATATATTCCCCATTCTGTGATGACCTAGGAATGGGACATTTCATGGGATACATTTGGGTCTAACTAGTACCCATAACAGTTATATTTATTAATGGTTGACGTCTTTATTTAAAACAGAGCCACCATTTAACCAGCTAGACTGTGTGAAACCTTCTCCATCAACCTCAATCTCCACCCCAAGGCCGATGTTTTCCAGCTCAACGATCCTAGAATCTCATTCCACCTCCAACTCAACACTGTTAGATGCCCATATGATACAGTCTGTGCAGCCAGGGAACCAGCATATTCCTGCCTCTGTCTGGAGCTCATTGAATGTGAACATGACACCCGACCTTTACAGTAGCGCACCTAGTAACTTCATGGACAACTTCTCTGCAAATGGATTCTCACAGAGCAGCATGACTCTCCCCTCAATACACGATACTGGCCCCGATTGCTTGAATGTTCCATACCGCTCACAATTTAGACCCAACAATGATTCCCACACTTTGCAAAGAAGCAGCTTTAACATGTGTGATCGAAGCCTACACAATTCAATGTCTGGCACAAATGGAGTGGTGGAAAGAGATTACTTGGGTATAAATATACAAAACACCTATCAGCCAACCCTAAACGACGTCACAACTCTCAGGAATAGTAACCCCATGAACATGGGAAGTGCCTCCGCGTGCTCTAGTGTACCACCCCAGAGCTCTCAGACTGCTGGATTTGGAGAACCAACATTAACCCTTCAGAGCTTGCGACCTGACAACAACCTGACGAATCAGCAAAACGATTATTCAGAATTAACCATAAGTGTGGAATCTGAACTTGAAAATCTACTGAAGACCTTAGTTTAGAAGGAGTGTGAGAAACCTCTGCATTCATGGTGTGGGAGGTTGGGGAGGGTGGAATGGGTTGATTGCCCTGTGAATCCATGATGTACTTATGTCAGCCAAACAAATCCCTCTAGAAATCAGCCGGCATCTGATCTACTGCTTAAAAGAATAGCGAGTTAATAGCTAAGGATCACAAAAGCCTTGGTCTATATAAATCCGTCCAAATCAGACATTGACCAAAAGCATTCAGTGTCTTGCTTTTGACACCCTTGTCTTAACTGAACTCAAAAAATCACTAAACTATTTGGAGGAGAAAAAAAAGAATAGATATGGAAGGCAATGAAGATATATACTGTATTTTAAATCAAATTACTATTCTGTAGATTTGAATTTAAAATAATTTCAGTTTCCTCTCTATTCTGTGAAATCAGTGACAGAGAATACACGCAGGTGGCATATTGCCCACCTCTGCAACAGATTTAATGCTTCTTTCTAGCATACTTGCTGTCAAAAAGGGAGCAGGGCTAAAAGGTACAGTCACATGCTACCACGTGACATCACACAACATTGCAAGACTCTGGGAAATTGAACTTCAGCATCTCCGGTACAGCTATGAGTGTCTGGAGCTCAATTCTCCTTGTTTAGACTGTGTATGTTTTTTAGCACTGTGCAGAGGCACCATTAATGCCCTAAAAATATGGGACTGTCCTGGCAAATTCAGGACTGCTGGCAACTATGCTCTATGAAACTGTCATTAGCTATTACTATGTGACCAGGTTCTCTGTGTTTCAAATGCTTGGAATGAAATGGGTGGGGCATTGTTTTAGCCGACTGTGTGCACTGTAATGTAACCATTCTTGCTTTTGCTAGAGAAATAATCCTATTACACTTTATATGTGGTTTTTAGAAGAAAGTAAATGTTGAGGAAACAACTGATTAGGACAAATCTGTTTCTTTTGTCTATATGATGCAGCACATATGTAACATGATTGTTTCAGGCACTGTATTTAGGTGATAGAGTCCCTTTAAACCACATTAAAAGGATTTGTAACCGTGTAAATGCCACTGAGTTTGATCCTAAATCACAAGACCAAGAGGTAAGTTGTAAGTATGTATTTCATAGAAGGTGCTTTTGTTCTCTTCTAGGTCAACAAATCTATTTAACCAAATAGCCAAAAGGTAGAGGGGCTAAGACCATCCTTTCAAACATCCCTGTGCTGTATATAGAGAGAAATGATTAATAAAATTGCAACTTAATTAATAAGAAATAGACATGATGTTATTGGAATATATTTTGCTTATATTTTTGTTACTATATTTGTATACCTTGGCTAAAACATGGGTGTTATTACCATTTTTGCAAGTTTTTATTTTTGAATTTACACTGTATTCGCGGATACGCGGATGTTTGCCAATACATGTAATGACTGTGTCATTGTATCTAGGTCTCTGCTAAATTAAGAGGTTCTTAAGACATCACTTGGGCACAACTGTTGTCAGACCAGCAACTGCCGGAGGTATGCAGTGCATACTCTGCAGGCGTCCAAACTGTAGATGTACTTGTAAACAAATAACGTTGTTTACTGTCAGAGACATCTGTGTTATAATAATACAATGCACTGTACATCAAAATATGTATAGCCAAATACAATATACATTGTTTGAGGGATATTCAAATATTTTGGACTATCACTCACATTACTCCCCGCCAGCTAAAAACCTACACTGCATGGACCTTCCTTTAGTGATTTCACTAATATTTTTTTTAAGTAACAATTTTACCTTTTTTATATTTTTTTTAAATGTGGCTTTTTTTATGCTGCTAACATTGCCAATCCTTTAATCCACAATAGCTGAAATCATTCATCAAAGTTTTTTTTTGTCACCAAAGGGGAAAATACATCACTGCCTTTAAAAACGAAGGATTATGGGATAATATTCTTAAAGGAAAAGGATCACTTTTCTTGAACAGTAGAACCTTTCTTTAATCAGGAAGTAGCAGAAATGCCCCATAGTGCTGGCATGTAAAATAGTAATCATACAAGATGGTGCTTAAGATGGTAGCTCTCACAATGAACAGAGAAGGGCTTTTCTAAATACATCACTGATCAGATACAGATGATCTATATCATTACACATACTGTGTTTATAGTGCAACTACTTTTTTCCCCACTCTTTTTTCACATCTTTGTGGCTTAAAAACAAGTGATCTATATAGAAACAGAGACTGTGTTGGCAGAACCATTCGGTCATTCGGTCCATCTATATATGCATATCCATTCCAGTCTGCCATGTAGATGTACACAAATGCTAGACTCTTATTCTGTCATATAGGTTCTTAAATGCTCTATTTACTGATTAGTGTGATCTACAAGTCATTTAATCTAACCATATGGTATGCTGGTCCATAAATAATACATTGGCCTTTTATTATATTTTGTGTATGAAACCTCGGTTTTGCTTTTTATTATCTTTTTCCTTTTGGGGATAGACAGAACCATCTTTCTTTCAAAATGGCCTGTCTAATGTTTTCTGGATTCTATTTTTTAATTGGTTAGTTGTGTGTGTGTGTGTGTGTGTGTGTGTGTATATATATATATATATAAGGTAAATATAGAGGGGATTTATACCCATCAACTGTTATAAATCATGTATTTGAAAACTTGTTTTATTTTTTTATTGGTTTTTATTGCGATAAAGTTCTCAATCTGTATTGTTTATTATAAATTTCTTTCTCATTCTTTTGAGTAAGAGGTCATTTAATACTTTAAAACTTTAAAACTACTTTTTCATGTTGAATTTCCTTTCTCTGCATTTTGATTAACATCTTAAAGGTGCATGTAATCACAAAAGTTGTTTCAGGCAAATGACAGAATTGTACCGGTAATTGTTTTATTTCTGTTATATAAATGAATGCATACATTAAAAAAACAAATCTTTCCTCGTTTTATTCTCTGCTCATACACTTAAATAGGCAGTGATCCTTTACTTTTAAAGGGATTATATTTTATAAATGAGAAATACAAACTAGTTAAGCTTATTTTTGTATGTATTGTACTATCAATGGGTGGCCATGTTGTTTAGAATGTTGGGTCACATGCCTCCCAAGGGACAGTCCCTGTACTGTGTAATATGATAAAGGGGATATTGCTCGTAGGATATTTATAAGGAAAAAAACCACAAGATTCTGAAAATGTGGGTTATGTCATATGACTCTAACCAGCTCTCATCTTGAACATTATGGGAGGCAGCATCGGATTCCAACCAGGGATCTAAATCAGAACAGTCAGCACAATGTCAACTCTTAGCATGAGACAAAACCCTATGACCAAGAGGATATTATGGTCAGGCAGTTTTCAGAAATCCAGAAAAACAAACCAAGTCAATAAAAAAAAAAGAGGAAGATAAAAAGCAACACATCAGTCTGTAGCCTTGAGTGAATTCCAGCTCTCAAGTAGTGATGCCCCAGCTGATGCCAATACGTAGCATGGGAAACAGGCATATGGGCTGCAGCTCATGCAGCACCATCCAACCTTACTCTTCCATGCAAAGTCTCCTGGCTCTCCAATCTGTGAGCATTCACTGTGTATCCCTAATTTATAAAACTCCAGAAGAAACAGGGCACTAAACCAATTGGAAATGGCCTGAATGAGATGGTGACCACTTTGATCTGTGTAGAGACGAGCAGTACATGGACACAGCACCAAGGTCTGCAGAGTCATATTAAACACACTGCAATGATATCCTGGTGTGATGTCACAGTCCCCACTGTGTATTGCCTGCCCTTTAGTAACTGTTAAATCAAAGGGTTGGAATTACATTTCCCAACAGTCCCCTCTCCTCTATGCGCATAAACTAACAGGGAAAATATAACCCTCTACAGCTGGAGGGAATGCTCAACTAGCCATATGCTCATAGAGTTGGGGACTGACATTCCTACACCTTACTTGTCTCTGTACATCCAAGTGAGCTTATAGGTGAACTTTAATGAAGGCTTTTTATCTTTCACTTGTTTTTAGCTCTTTCACCCCCCCCCCTGGCCTTTTGGCTGGTGGGATGGAAAAATTATCAGCCGAAAGGCTGGGGCCTTAATGGCACCATTTTTCACTGTGCACTTTCTTTTTTTGCACTGACACTGCATGTGGGGAGCACATGATTTTTGTTTTGTTGCTCACGTTTGTCTTTGATATTTTTGTCACTGGAAGGCCGCAGTGGGGCAAATTTTGCCTTTGGTGGGCCCAGTAGGCGGCGGCCTTTTGGCCACTACTGGGCTCTATGGTGGGCCGTTCCTCCCCAGAGGAAGGCCAGTTCAACCCCAGGTGTCCTGATGGTGGCAGCTGAAGGCCCTTCCGGAAGGTTTCGGAACTCCTGCAAGCCTTCTGGCCGGGGAGGGAAGATCAAAGGGGTCCCCTAAGCCGTGAGGCAAGGGGGACCTGAAGACCCGACCCACCCTTCAGGGTGGGCAGGGAGCGAGAGGTTCCCAACCCACAAGGGAAGGGGTCCCTAATTTGCACTTGCACTTTAGGTGGTTTGGCACGGGGGCACCAAAGACTGACAGCACGGTTTGGGCTTCAATCCTATAGGTGAACTTTAACCTCTGCATAAATATCTGGCACTATATATTTGTTAATGTAATTTAACATGATACTGCAGATGCATGGCACAGATGTACAGTATCCTCAGATTATTAGTACTCACTAATGAAGCAAACCCACTCTACGTTTTTACAGCAACATATTACCCAGTTCCTGCTCTAACCTTTGAAGGCCTGCCGCACTCCTATCAGACAGGCAAATAAAGTAATGGCATTGTGAGAACAGACATCAGAGCACATTCCCATGTATTAAGTACCAACCACCATCCCACTTATACAACCATGAAGCCCAGCGCTTTATGCTGAACATCAAAGCCAATATGTTTAAAGACAAGTGCCCATTAATGATCCTTGAGCCTTATATGGCTCGTTGCACGTGAGTGGTTTCAGATGACGACGAACTCCCACAGCAGCTACGCACTGCACAGACACACACACACCGAAATGGAAATGTGGTAATGAAGAAGGAGGTGATAGTAAATGGGTCAACACTTATTTTGTTTCCCCATTTCATCTCTATTGCTTTTCCGCAGAAATAAAATAAGGTTTATATTCTCAGTATCTCGTTATATGCCTGGCATGGCATATACTGACTGTTACAGCACAATTAAAAGAAAAACCTTCCTCCTACCCATTTTTCTCCCCGTGTTATCTTTGGCTCTCGCTTTTTGTCCCTTATGCACCACAAATAAGGGGAGTTCCCGACAGTGTCATTAAAAGCATTAATTTCATCTCAGCAAAATGGTGACATGTGAGGGAGTGAGACATGCAGACAATGCTGCAGCCTGGGGCAGTGTGTAACTGCGCAGACTGCTGCGTATCTTGCAATCAGGACACATAGCACCTCCGTGAACGCACGTAGTTAGGTGACAGAGGAAACGAGCTGTGTGTGTCAAACGGAAACTGATTTTTTTATTTTCTTTCTTTGGGTTGAGACAGACATTCTTGTGGCGTTTAGAAGGAAGTGACTGCTATTCCCTAACTCAGAGCTTTCCGTGTTCAATCATTGTATTTAATGATAGCCATGCAGAGAGAATACACTGAGTATTGTTACTTCACATGATAAATAAATGAATGTAAAGCACAGAGGAGAAAGACAACAACATTAATGGAGGTAAAAGCCGAGCCAACATTACAGAAGCACTAAGCCCTCCCCAAGAAAGCTTCTTATCTGATCGCTACCTGAAACGTAACTTTTCCAAAAAAGAACTGATTATCTTCCCTTCCCTCAAACTCTGCACACTATTAATCTTTGGCCAAACTCGCCTACTGCCAACGTTCCACATAACTGTTACTACAACTACATTCCCTCTGTCCTATTCATTCCCTTATGTGTCTCATGGACCCCATTCCCTCTAGATTGGAAGCTTGGGGACAGGGCTCTCTACTTCACGTACCAGTCTTTTCTAGTTTGTCTAACTTAGTATGTAGTTCCCTTCTAGGCTCTGTATCTAGCGCTACCTAAAGTGTTGGCGCAATATAAATAAATGGTAATGTAACTGTAATAATGTAATGGAGCACTGTTCAGAAGTGATTCCTGTTTAATTTGGAAAGGAAACCATTGGTTCTCCATGACCTGCCAGTGCTGACTGGTGAGCAGTGTCTGTGTGATTATCTCCTCCACACTGATTGGTTGTGTGGCTGGAGATTGACGCTCCTACATACGTATATATAATAAATAATAGTTTCTCTCATAGAACAGTGCTTCTCAAACTAGTCCTGAAGTACCGCCATGGGGATGAGGCTGAGAAACATTGCAAACCAGTGTGGAACCTGTGTACAGTATAAAGAACCTCTGCACACATACTTGAATGGTTCGTTTAATAACTTTACCATACAAAATTATATTGACAATAAAATGTGGACAGATGCACATTTTAAATAAAAATATGTTGTAGAAATGGTCAGTAATTATACCGATCTCATTTATCATGGTTTCATACAATAGATCTATTCAGTTTACATGCTCAGTACAACAAACAAGGTTCACTGTGAAGCAAAGTAAAGAGATCAACATGATCTGTGTAATCTCGTGTCGCCCAATGACGGGTTTGTTTATATTCGTTCCATTTGCCATAGGTGTGTTTTTCAGGAAATTCTGCAGCTTATTCATCCAAAGCAGGAGGCCAATCAACATCGACAGACTTCATGTAGAGAGAAAACAGAAACACAAAGTATATTAACTCAGATTGAATCACTGAAGCTTCTGATTAAAGGATCATCAACAGGAACAGAGTTTGTTATTATTATATTTCCAGTTGTAAACCATCAACATGCTACACATCAAGTTCTACTATATAAAAATACACATTACCCTTTAAAAAACACCAATATTCTGCACTGTATCTGGAACCTCATCTAGCTACATCCTCCCTCACTCTGAACCTTCAAATGATCCCTCAAAACCAACATCAAAGAAGCTTATAATTCATCATGGTGGCATTTTCCTTTTTATATATGTGATTGGATACTAAACATCGGGAGAGCCCTCATGCAAAGCAGCTGACATCATTATTCTCTACATACTGCCAGGGATCTCCTTATTTGCCTAAAGACTTAAATTCGTGAGTACTGTCCATATTTTTCAACTCAATACATCACCTTGTCTGACAGAAAGCACTATTATCTTTTATTT
This sequence comes from Pelodytes ibericus, assembly GCA_036172795.1. NCBI lineage: Eukaryota > Metazoa > Chordata > Amphibia > Anura > Pelodytidae > Pelodytes > Pelodytes ibericus. The sequence continues at coordinate 49,819,804 of CM069862.1, read as the reverse complement.
TTTTCTTTCTTTGAGAGATATACATCAATTTGAAATCTCCAATCAACAGTGGAAAAAATAAGAAAAAATATATAAACATATAAATCTAAGTATAAGTATATATCTGTTTGATCACTTGCATGTTTTATTGTTGTTTTTTTGCACGAAGTTGCACATAATTTTTTATCTTCACATAATTTGTATTTCTGTTAATTGATACTTGCGCTCCTTTACTCCTTTGACCTTTTATTAATTAGTAAAGAATAGAGGTGTTTTCTTTACATTTAAGTGAGCAGCACATTTATAGTAACCTTTTTTGATATTTTGGTAGCGCCTATAACACTATACTTTTTTCACATTTATAATTCATCCCACTAGAACACCCATTATGTAACCTTTGGCCTAGCTGTCACTATTTTCTCTTTCTCCCTTTTCCCTCACATAACATAACATGTCTCCTGTTCCCCACTTCATAGATTGTAAGCTTGTGAGCAGGCCTCTCTGCCTCATGTATTGATCTGTCTCTATTCATCTAACATAGTCTGTAATTCCCTGTTATGTTCTTTGACAAGTGCTGTATAAATTGTTAATTGTTGACACTATATGAATAAATGCTAATACGGTACGTATTTGCTCGAATATAAGACAAGGTTTTTTTCAGAGCAAAATATATTCGAGGTCGTCTTATAATCTGACCTCAAATCGAGGTCAGATTATAAGACTGGGATCCAGGTCCCCCGCAGAGCTGCAGGGGACCTGGATCCCACTCCCTCCCCTTGTCTTTCTCCCCCCCCCTCCCCCCCCCCCTCACCTTTCTCTCGCTCCCTGGTGCCAAGTGGAGCATCGCGCAGACATCCTCCCCTGCCAACCGACATGACCGCCAGGACTTTTATGATGAAGCCATCATAAAAGTCCCGGCGGAAGTGCCGGGCAGCAGCGGAGGATGTCTGCGCGTATCATGATGGAGGGACGGGGGGAGGGAGGGAGGAAGGAGGGAGAGAAAGACAAGGGGAGGGAGGGAGGGAGGGAGGGGGCAGAGAAAGACAAGGGGAGGGAGGGAGGGAGGGAGGGAGGGGGCAGAGAAAGACAAGGGGAGGGAGGGAGGGAGGGAGGGGGCAGAGAAAGACAAGGGGAGGGAGGGAGGGAGGGGGCAGAGAAAGACAAGGGGAGGGAGGGAGGGAGGGAGGGGGCAGAGAAAGACAAGGGGAGGGAGGGAGGGAGGGAGGGGGCAGAGAAAGACAAGGGGAGGGAGGGAGGGAGGGAGGGAGGGGGCAGAGAAAGACAAGGGGAGGGAGGGAGGGAGGGGGCAGAGAAAGACAAGGGGAGGGAGGGAGGGAGGGGGCAGAGAAAGACAAGGGGAGGGAGGGAGGGAGGGGGCAGAGAAAGACAAGGGGAGGGAGGGAGGGAGGGGGCAGAGAAAGACAAGGGGAGGGAGGGAGGGAGGGGGCAGAGAAAGACAAGGGGAGGGAGGGAGGGAGGGGGCAGAGAAAGACAAGGGGAGGGAGGGAGGGGGCAGAGAAAGACAAGGGGAGGGGGGAGGGAGGGGGCAGAGAAAGACAAGGGGAGGGAGGGAGGGGGCAGAGAAAGACAAGGGGAGGGAGGGAGGGGGCAGAGAAAGACAAGGGGAGGGAGGGAGGGGGCAGAGAAAGACAAGGGGAGGGAGGGAGGGGGCAGAGAAAGACAAGGGGAGGGGGGGAGGGGGCAGAGAAAGACAAGGGGAGGGGGGGAGGGGGCAGAGAAAGACAAGGGGAGGGAGGGGGCAGAGAAAGACAAGGGGAGGGAGGGAGGGAGGGGGCAGAGAAAGACAAGGGGAGGGAGGGAGGGAGGGGGCAGAGAAAGACAAGGGGAGGGAGGGAGGGAGGGGGCAGAGAAAGACAAGGGGAGGGAGGGAGGGAGGGGGCAGAGAAAGACAAGGGGAGGGAGGGAGGGAGGGGGCAGAGAAAGACAAGGGGAGGGAGGGAGGGGGCAGAGAAAGACAAGGGGAGGGAGGGAGGGAGGGAGGGGGCAGAGAAAGACAAGGGGAGGGAGGGAGGGGGCAGAGAAAGACAAGGGGAGGGAGGGAGGGGGCAGAGAAAGACAAGGGGAGGGAGGGAGGGGGCAGAGAAAGACAAGGGGAGGAAGGGGGGAGAGAAAGACAAGGGGAGGGAGGGAGGGGGCAGAGAAAGACAAGGGGAGGGAGGGAGGGGGCAGAGAAAGACAAGGGGAGGGAGGGAGGGGGCAGAGAAAGACAAGGGGAGGGAGGGAGGGGGCAGAGAAAGACAAGGGGAGGGAGGGAGGGGGCAGAGAAAGACAAGGGGAGGGAGGGAGGGGGCAGAGAAAGACAAGGGGAGGGAGGGAGGGGGCAGAGAAAGACAAGGGGAGGGAGGGAGGGAGGGGGCAGAGAAAGACAAGGGGAGGGAGGGAGGGGGCAGAGAAAGACAAGGGGAGGGAGGGAGGGATGGGGCAGAGAAAGACAAGGGGAGGGAGGGAGGGGGCAGAGAAAGACAAGGGGAGGGAGGGAGGGGGCAGAGAAAGACAAGGGGAGGGAGGGAGGGGGCAGAGAAAGACAAGGGGAGGGAGGGAGGGGGCAGAGAAAGACAAGGGGAGGGAGGGAGGGGGCAGAGAAAGACAAGGGGAGGGAGGGAGGGGGCAGAGAAAGACAAGGGGAGGGAGGGAGGGGGCAGAGAAAGACAAGGGGAGGGAGGGAGGGGGCAGAGAAAGACAAGGGGAGGGAGGGAGGGGGCAGAGAAAGACAAGGGGAGGGAGGGAGGGGGCAGAGAAAGACAAGGGGAGGGAGGGAGGGGGCAGAGAAAGACAAGGGGAGGGAGGGAGGGGGCAGAGAAAGACAAGGGGAGGGAGGGAGGGGGCAGAGAAAGACAAGGGGAGGGAGGGAGGGGGCAGAGAAAGACAAGGGGAGGGAGGGAGGGGGCAGAGAAAGACAAGGGGAGGGAGGGAGGGGGCAGAGAAAGACAAGGGGAGGGAGGGAGGGGGCAGAGAAAGACAAGGGGAGGGAGGGAGGGGGCAGAGAAAGACAAGGGGAGGGAGGGAGGGGGCAGAGAAAGACAAGGGGAGGAAGGGGGGAGAGAAAGAAAAGGGGAGGGAGGGAGGGGGCAGAGAAAGACAAGGGGAGGAAGGGGGGAGAGAAAGAAAAGGGGAGGAAGGGGGGAGAGAGAGAGAGAGAGAGAGAGAGAGAGAGAGAGAAGTTGGGGGGGGGAGGGAGATACAACGTGGGAGGGGGAGGGAGATACAACGTGGGAGGGGGAGAGAGACAACGCGGGGGGGGGGGAGAAGCAGCATTGGCACATAAAAGGAAATAAAAAGGAGAAATGCATTTAATATAATAATTGTTATTAAATATTAAAAAGCTATTTACATTTGAATATATACAAGTTAAACTTTTTTCCTATAGGGTAGTCTTATATTCAGGCTTTTAGTTTAGTTTTTAGTTTAGTTTCGCATATCCAAAGTTTGGGGGGGGGGGGGTCATCTTATAATCAGGGTCGTCTTATATTCGAACAAATACGGTAATACAATTTGATCTGACTGACCACTGCTGGGGAATATACCATCAAAGTCACTGGCTATATCCTAGGAGTATTTTTTTTTATTATTATTTTATTTAAAGGAACACTAAACTTTACTTTTCACTTGTGCTTCTAATATAGAAGCACAAGGGAAAGGTTTGTTGTCGCTAGTGTGAGGATAAACTGGTGTGTACTTCTGAGAATACATGTTAATCCTCTGACTGGCAGCTGCCATGGGAAGCAGCCAGCCGCCTGGTCGTCGCTCGGTTCTCTGCTAGCGCAGAGAGAGACCCTCGTTTTTGCAAGGGATCAGCAGAGGGGACCTTAAGTAGGTCCCCCTGCTGTTCTCATGCAAAAATTAGGGATTTCTAGCAGCTAGAGACCAGCATTCACCAGACCCGATCAGATAGAGCAGGGTGAGCCCCCATGCCAGCACCGGACAGCCTGGAACTCCAGTGTCTCAGCTGTAAGACACAACAGAGAGTAAACCCACGTCTGTCTACTCCAGACAAGCTGGACCTTCCCTTAACTTTAAGCACAGACTACATTTTTGTAAAATAGTTCTGTAGATTAGCAGACAGATTCCATAATATTATGATGTCTTAGCTACATTTGTAGTTACAAATAGCTTATGTTTAGCTCTATGTATCACATTCAAAAAAAACATTTACATCTTATCGGACTATATAAACAGATACATTACACTGATTCATAGACAATTACGTAAAAGCTTTACAGAATCATTGCCGTAATCCAAGATTACATTTATAGCCGAGATGGTTTATTAGCAGGCGAAATCAAAGAGCAGTATTATAGAAACATTTTACAACACTAAACTATCCTTTCTTATTGTTAGTTAACATCTATATAGTAGGGCCACTTGCCTGTCAAATAATCATCTGCAATCTACCAGAAAATGGGGGCTGAATCTAGATCACTGAGCTGTTCTATCTGAAAGAGACCAATATCCCATTATACAGCTGTTGCCAGCAACACAGTGACCTATTACTGACAACTGTAGTTATACAGGAAATACATTGTTTTAGCTGCCACTCTCCCCACATAGATATCATTAAATGCCGGCAACAAGTGGGGATGCGAATCTGAGACATCCAGCTATTTCTGTGGGGAGAGCAAAAGTTAAAAATGAATAAAGTATTTCATGTATCCATTCATTAAAGGGTCTGCATCAAGTAAACATTGGTTTTATTGTGCATGTAAAGACTAAAAAATGACTGAAAATGATCTATACATTGTGTTAGCAGAAGTGTAAGCAAAGGCCAAAATTAGGACAAAAATGTGTTTTAAATGTGTGTGTGGAGACTCCTGCTTAGAAATTAACGTGATATGCAAATTAATTGGTTTTTAATTTAAAATGTGTCATTTGCATACCGAGCCACAGGTGATGTCATAAGCAGGAGACCCCCACAGACACATTTTTCTCCTAATTCAGGCCTTTGCTTGCAATTCTGCTAACACAATGTATAGATCATTTCAGTCATTTTTATTTTCTACATTGGGAGTATAGCAATGTTTAGGTGAAACAGGTGATGCACTACTGTTATTATCATTGCTTAAGCTTTTTAAAGAAACATTTTTTTTTTCAGGATTACAGTTGTCCTTTAACCCCTTCATGACCCAAGGTGCTTGTGTCCCAAACGACGCAAGCACCAAAACGTCACAAATTGTTCCTGGCCACTGATCACAAGGTGATCGGTAGCCAGGAACACTATGGCAGAGACTCGATCAGGGTCTTAATAGACCCTGTGGGTCCCTGCCAAAATATCGCGAGACCTCCGGATGTCACGTGTGACGTCACGGAGGCGTGCCCCGAACCCGGAAGTTCGGGCACAGCGCGATTTAGCAAAATGTAGCCGGTGCTCGCTTTGAGCACCGGCTATATTTCCCCTGTCAGACTGAGGCCACAAAGTGGCCTCATCTGTCAGGTGGGATCCCGCTGTAAGTGCCTGCAGCGGGATCCCAAAACAGCTCATCGCGGGGAGCCGCGATGAGCTGTTTAACAAAGGACGTACTATGCCGTCCTAACGACTTTTAGGCACTTAAAGTCAGGACGGCATAGTACTTCCTAACATCACGAAGGGGTTAAAGGAAAAGTGTAGTGATATTTTAACCACATATATACCGGTAATACACATATTAAGAAAATGAGTAGTTTATTTTTTTTTTTTGAGTTAAATACACCTTCCACCCATTTTAGAAAATGCTAAGCACGGCATCAAACGGCATTCACTGTGTGTGCATGTTTAGTCTGCTGCATCTCCCAATGTCATATCATGCCCGATATGGCTGACTGAAGGAGGAATGACTGCTCCCTCACCATGCAGAGAGCACTGCTGGTGGATTTTATAAAGGTAAGGAACCTACACCATTCATTTTATTTAATAAATAAATATATATATATATATACACACACATATATATTAATTGTTTATTGACTGTTAAACTATCACTACAGTTGTCCTTTACAGAGCAACAAAACTGTTTTTTCTTCCCACTTGTGTCTTGTATAGACTGAAAAATATAGTGGCCCTAGCACGAGGATAAAGTGACATTCACTTTTTAAGGTACATGTTAGTTTATCCTCTGACCAGCAGCCATGATGATTCCCTAGCAGAGATAAACTGTTGGCCTCGTCAGACTCTGATCAACATGCGCGTGGCTCCCACACTGATCGGCTGAGTGCACATTGACACGGTCAGTGTGCGTCAGCATCAGATAAGCTCCGCCTCAGAAGGGAGGCAGAGCTCAGGTAAACCAACATTGGCTTTACTCTGGACTAATGGCACCAGGTTTTTAATTTTATCTTCTACTAATGAATCAAAAGTTAAAAACAAAGTTTAGTGCGTCTTTAACAATGTCTGAGTACATGTCAGGGGATTTTGGTTGTTTTAAGCTAATCAATTAGTAACCAGAAGTTGAACAGTAGGTAGACATGTTAATCTAGTTTTCCTACCACTAACCTCTACGTCCAGCTCCAGAATGTCAGCTGTGGTGTTCATTATGGATCCTATATTTGGCTTGGTTCTTCCAAAGTCACCATGTGCAAATTCCTTTATATAACTTAATGTTGGTTAAAGAAATCTTATTCAAACATAGACAGACTGAATAAAAACATCAGGATGTACAAAAAGAATAAGGATTGCTGGTGTCAATAAAAAAAAAAAAATCCACAGGAACATATTTGTCCACCAATCCACAAGATGGTCTACTCTACATTGTGGCTGCCATACATTTTGCATCATGGGAGTTAAAGGTACACAACAGCAAAAGCATTGTGCGATCTTTTGACACATGACAACGTTGCTACGGGGAAAGTTGTTAGGAGGGAAAGTTGCTAGAAATCCCCCCCCCCCCCCCCTTACAACATTAGGTTATTGCTCTAGAGCTATAAAAACAACAAAAAACTATTAGAAACTATTAGAAAAGGTATGTTTTTAAAAAAAAAAACGTCTTCATATTTTACTCCATTAGACCTCTAAAGGTCTGCTGTGGTATCTGGCACCAAGACGTTAGCAGCAGATCCTTTAAGTCCTGTAAGTTGCAAGGTGGGGCCTCTATTGATCTGACTTTGTCCAGCACATCCCACAGATGCTCGATTGGAATGGGATATGGGGAATGTGGAGGCCAATCAACACCTTGAATTCATTCTTTCTTTATGGCAGTGCGCATTATCCTGCTTAAAGTGGCCAACACCATCAGGGAATACCACTTCCATGGTCTGCAACAATGCTTAGGTAGGTGGAACGTGTCAAAGTAACATCCACATGAATGGCATCACACTGCCTCCGCTGGCTTGCCACCTGTCAGTGGTCATAATATTATGGCTGATCAGTGTATGTGTGGGTACATTAAACGAGAAAGAGGATAATGACACAACATATATTTGGAAGCCAACAGGTAGAAACTGTGCTACTGCACATGTGTAGCAAAACCTGTCAAACATTTGTATAGCTAAACTATGGGGAGCAGAAGGATCTATAGAGAGCAGAAGGATCTGGTACAATAGGTGTGTTGCTTGACAAAATATATAAGAAAAGGATACGTCCCTGCTTGAGTCTTTAAATACAGTCGGAAGTGGTGTTCATCTACAAACTCTGTTTTCATGTTGTGGATGACACGAGCCCTTGAAGCCAGAGGTCGTCGGTGAAGAACCCGTAGAGGAGTTTTCTGTGCTATCTTCAATTCCTGTTAAAGTCAGTCTATGTCACTTATACCAATATACAGAGAACAACGTCCAGCCAATAATACACAATGGTAACAAATAACCCTTATTCATTAAACAAACACAATATTTCTGTTGTCCATAGAATAACTAGTCAAACTAGCAAGGATCTCACGTTTAATGTGAATGGACAGAGGACACCCTGTGTGATACTGAGCTTTATATGGTCGGCTGGCCACACACTGAACAATCCAGCAAGGAAAATCACATAATACTGCTTATGGATGGCTAATTGCAAATCATCAGATTAATTAAATAAACAGCTAATAATTGCACACTGAGATACAGAAATGTTTGTAGCAGTTTTTGTTTTGTTTGATATAACTTGCTGGACAGGACATTAATTTAAATATGGAGTTGATCCTGTGGCATTTGTAAGAGAAATATCATCCCTGACTCTGCTTCTTGCTTCCATGCTTGGATGTGGAGCCATATATATGTACATTTGGCATTTCGTTTTGGTTTCTTTATAATGTTGTTTGATGGTTGTTCTAAAGTACAAAGGTTCAGAATTTTACATTTTGCATTTCATTATAGAAGAATACACTGGTTAACTCGCAATTCACTGCAGGATCATCAATAGCAAACCTCCATATTATCCAGCATCTGAAGATCTTCCTTCTGCATGGCTTTCTCTATCCATATTAGTGCACTGTAACACTTGGTCTTCTCCTCTTCACCTTCTTTCATGTGTGCCACGGCCTCCCTTAATCAACACAGAATAAGTTATGCAACAACCATAAAATATGTATCCTCTTCAATTAAAATCATGGTTTATACCACCCAAATATAACGGCCCAAATCTCTCCCACTGCCGTTGAAATACAACTCCCCTGAATTTCTTATTGGAAAGTAAAGGACGACTGTAATGGATTGTAGACAACTGTTTTATGATCAACAACCCAAGAAAATGGTTGAATAAAATAGTCTGTTTTTGCCATAAATTATATTGTGGTTTCCCTACTGCATTTTGGCTAGGGAGCTGAAATAACACTTTCATTTACAAGCTGCTGAAGGGCGACTTGTTGGCACATTGACCAGTATTTTCGCATTCAGGGGGATCGAATACGTTGGTTAAAACAATGCTTATTAGAACTCACCTGGTAACAATTTGTAAGTCCCGGACTTTGATTTTATCTGAGCTGTTTATTTTCTAGAAAAGAAAATAATGTTAATGGAATGGTGAAGATTCAGCAGCAGGAATGTGAAATGTGAGGTCCATTGTGACAAACATATTTAATTATGGATGTAATAAAAGCTATTTTGACATAGTTTACAAGTGGATGCATACTGTATCTCCTACTGTACTGATCACAGCATCCCTCACACACCAGCCTGCTCAGTGGTAGTGACTCAGATTTCATCACATCACTTTAACATTTATTTATATAGTGCAACAATTTGCGTAGTACGAGGTACAATGTATAGAGGGGGACTACGTACTAAGTTAGACAAACTAGAACAGATTGATCCATGAGGAAGAGAGTCCTGCTCGCAAGCTTACCATCTAGAAGGAATGGTGGGCATGAGACACAAAAGGGAGAGAAGAGGTCAAGGAAGGTGGTGGTAAGCCAGTATTAGGGATGTTGTCGCTAGCTTCCTATTACTAACAGTGTTTGAGGACAGTGAGAGCGAGGTGGGATTAGCTAGAGGTTAATTAACAGGCATACTAGCAGGATTAGATAAGTGCAAAAGATAAAAGTAGTGAAAAAGAATACAAAGCGCAAAAATAGGTGCAAATGATACTTGCGGTACCACACTAAGCGCAGCCCTCTGTAGCACTCTCCAGAATGCTCATAAAGTATACAGGTAAAAAACAGAATGGCGCAGGATAGTGGGTAGAAGATCTAAATTCTCTCCTGATGAAGCGCGACAGAGGTTCCTGTGAAACGTGTAGAGACTACAAATTTTGGCTGCAGTCCCCTCTCTGATTGATGGACACATCTGCTGCCTCCTGATCATTTCAACAACTCCAAGAAAATACGGTCGTATTGTGTAGCTGTACTTCATTGGAATTTTTATGCGCTTTTAACTTGTATATCTTGTGAGTCTGATTCTGCACAGCAGGGGTTCATCCAACATTGTTTTTGGTCCTGCACATGTGTGTTTTTCTGTTCTTTTTTTCAGACTAATGTTATTAAATATCACTTTGAAGACAACACAGCCGATATGAATATTATTTGCCTACACTTGTGAGTGCATATAGTACCTCAATCACCAGATCCCTCCTGTGTTTATTGCATATTGCACTATTTTGTGTTTTTTTTTATTTTAAAAGGAACCCACTATCCTGCGCCATTCTGTTTTTTTACCTGTATTCTAGCAGGATTAAAGTAATCTTACTCAGAGGTGAGGTTTGAGAGCCTTTCTGAAGTTTGGGAAAGAGGGAGAGAGTTGCATGCTCTAGAAAAAGGGAGTTTGAGAGCGAGGGGGCACCTCAGGCAAAATCTTATAGGCAGGAGTGTGAATAGGTGATGAGGTTATCGACGAGCTAGAAAGATGAGCCAGTCACGAGGGTATTACAGTAGTCCAGATGATAGGTCACAAGCGAGTTCAATAGGATTTTGTCGGTTTCTTCGCAGAGGAACGGAGCTTAGGTGCAGTCAACAGGATTTGGCAAGAGATTGAACATGGGCAGTGAATGAAAGGCAGCAGAGAGATCCAAGATGATCAGTATGAAGAAATGGCCTTGAGATTTGGCAGAGAGTAAATCATTTGATACTCTACTGAGGGCTGTTTCAGTAGAGTGTAAGGGTCTAAAGCCAGATGTGTCAAAAGGTATAGGAGTAAAAGGGATGAAGAGAGGAAGAGATAGGGACACTACAAAGTCAGTGTTAATGTACTTCATTCATTATAAGGGATCAGGTTAACATCCCTGCCACTGATTTCATTTAATAACCGAGGGAGTTAACTAAACTGCAAAAAACAGGCATTGGAAAGAAAGAGAATTTTTGTAACCTCACTAGTGATGTCTGATTTTAACAATTTCCTTCTCAATTCACCACAGTTAGATTTTAGCGAATAATGAACCCCCAGAGTTACTCCAACTGCAGAAAAATATTAGGTAAATTGTAACACAGTAACAGGGATCTCAACTTTAATATGTTTGTTAAAAAAGACTCAATTTTGATCAGATGAGTGTTGAACAGGTGAGTCAAACTATATCTCCCATAATCTCCTGCTAATATGTTATCTGTCACAATATTATGGGAGATGTAGGCCCTCTGTAACTGGAGGGCCACATCTTGACACCCCTGGTATAGAAGAAGCTCCAGATTGGGGTGAAAAGTTAAATGTATTCTTGCACCTGTACTTCATAATAAAACACGTTATGGAATAGACCCTAAATATCACATTAGCTTAAACAACTAAAAAAACAAATCAGTCCAAAATACAGTTGGTGGTGTACACATTACGCTGGTATATTGAGAAAATACACACTAAACCAATATTTGCTTAAACATGTATTACATCAGTACACTACTGCCAGCCGACACGTACGTATTTGATTTCAGACTTGTTGTAAATTATTGAACGTTTCACTTGGTTTGAATTCAGTTTATTTCCTTTTGGTACACATCAGAGATACAGTCACCTTTAGCAGTTCAGTTTCCTTAGACTAGGACTCCACTCTTACCCACGTAGGGGTTTGAGCGTGACCATTATTACCCCATGCTCTCTGAAACCCTGTTGAATGCATTGTACCTCACTCTTCCCCCTACCCTTCCTCCAATATGTTTATTTGTTTATTCGATAAGGTAACAGAGCACAGGGAAACCAGGGAATCCAGTGATCTCAGCCTTTATGGAAAACTGGCAGATCATTCAGCTGAACGCAGAGATAACAATGTCCATGACTTGCTGTACCTGCTGTAGCTCCTTCATATCTTGCCCAGTGACGTGCACTCTGTGTGGATTTACAAGTTCAATCGCGAAGGGTCTCCCTAGGAGAAGAGATATGAGTATGCCCAGCTCATGTAATGCAATCAACTGAACAATGGCAATATAATAATAATGCATCACAACCTTCTAATAAATAACAAGTGAGAAGAAAAAAAACTAGACACTTCTAGTGAGGTCTCAGATTACAGAAACCTGTGCTATTGGTGTCAGGTTTATTATAGCACCACTCCTTAAAAGAACAATACATACAGTGATAGACATGCCCCTGGGCAGCAGGATAAGGGAGCCAGCAAGCTGTGTGTGTGGTTAGACACAGGAAACCGGTTTATCATCTATAGAATCAGTGTTGTCTTTTATACAACTCAGTCTGCCAACCTTCTGCTATAGAGATGTACACATTAACCAGCAGTATGGATACCAATTGGCTATTGCTTTTGGAGAGGAGAATAAGTGTCCAATTAACAAGAGGCTGCTGCTGGACATGCTTTCATACAGAAGTGATATATAGTCACATAGGAAGGGGAGGGCTGGTAACTTTAGGCCCAGAGGGCAAAAACTATTTAGAGGCCTATTTTTCAATTTCATCAGCCTACCCATTACCATAAGACAGACACAAATAGACAGATATACTGACAGATAAGGTACAGAGATTGATAGACAGACACAGATAGACAGATATATTGAAAGATAAGGTACAGAGTTTGATACAGATATACCGAAAGATAAGGTACAGAGATTGATAGACAGACACAGATATACTGAAAGATAAGGTACAGAGGTTGATAGACAGACACAGATAGACAGATATACTGAAAGATAAGGTACAGAGATTGATAGACAGACACAGATATACTGAAAGATAAGGTACAGAGGTTGATAGACAGATATACTGAAAGATAAGGTACAGAGGTTGATAGACAGATATACTGAAAGATAAGGTACAGAGATTGATAGACAGATATACTGAAAGATAAGGTACAGAGATTGATAGACAGATATACTGAAAGATAAGGTACAGAGGTTGATAGACAGACACAGATAGACAGATATACTGAAAGATAAGGTACAGAGATTGATAGACAGATATACTGAAAGATAAGGTACAGAGGTTGATAGACAGACACAGATATACTGAAAGATAAGGTACATAGATTGAAAGACAGATATACTGAAAGATAAGGTACAGAGGTTGATAGACAGACACAGATAGACAGATATACTGAAAGATAAGGTACAGAGTTTGATACAGATATACCGAATGATAAGGTACAGAGATTGATACAGATATACCAAAAGATAAGGTACAGAGATTGATAGACAGACACAGATATGCTGAAAGATAAGGTACAGAGGTTGATAGACAGATATACTGAAAGATAAGGTACAGAGGTTGATAGACAGATATACTGAAAGATAAGGTACAGAGATTGATAGACAGATATACTGAAAGATAAGATACAGAGATTGATAGACAGACACAGATAGACAGATATACTGAAAGATAAGGTACAGAGATTCATACACAGATATACTGAAAGATAAGGTACATAGATTGATAGACAGATATACTGAAAGATAAGGTACAGAGGTTGATAGACAGACACAGATAGACAGATATACTGAAAGATAAGGTACAGAGTTTGATACAGATATACCGAATGATAAGGTACAGAGATTGATACAGATATACCAAAAGATAAGGTACAGAGATTGATAGACAGACACAGATATGCTGAAAGATAAGGTACAGAGGTTGATAGACAGATATACTGAAAGATAAGGTACAGAGGTTGATAGACAGATATACTGAAAGATAAGGTACAGAGGTTGATAGACAGATATACTGAAAGATAAGGTACAGAGGTTGATAGACAGACACAGATAGACAGATATACTGAAAGATAAGGTACAGAGATTGATAGACAGATATACTGAAAGATAAGATACAGAGATTGATAGACAGACACAGATAGACAGATATACTGAAAGATAAGGTACAGAGGTTGATAGACAGATATACTGAAAGATAAGGTACAAAGATTGATAGACAGATATACTGAAAGATAAGATACAGAGATTGATAGACAGACACAGATAGACAGATATACTGAAAGATAAGGTACAGAGGTTGATAGACAGATATACTGAAAGATAAGGTACAGAGGTTGATAGAGACAGACACAGATATAATGAAAGATAATGTAAAGAGGTTGATAGACAGACACAGATATACTGAAAGATAATGTACAGAGGTTGATAGACAGACACAGAGACAGATATACTGAAAGATAAGGTACAGAGGTAGATAGACAGACACAGATAGACAGACATAGAGACTGTAGAAGGATCCATACTCGCAATCTTGCAATCTAAAGAATAGTGCTCACTGCTTTCTATGTGCAAGTGAAATGAACTGGAAAAGCGTACTACAGGAAATCCTGCTTTTCTTAGTGCTAGTTTATAAATACACTATATGGACATAAGTATTGGGACAGTGGGCCATTACACCAACAGGGATTTTTATGACATTAATATACAGTTGGTACTTTGCATCTATAATCATTTCCACTCATCTGGGAAGGATTTCCACAAGATTTTGGAGTGTATCTGTGGATTTTTTGCCCATTCATCTTGTAGCGCATTTGTGAGGTCAAGCACGCTATCTCCGTCCCAATCATTTTGTCTATATAGTGTATATTATAAATATATGTATTTTGTGATCAATTAAGTATTTCGATTTTCTAACAGTAATTTATTTAGTAGAAATTTGTGTATTAAACAACATCATAAGACACTGTGAGATAGAGCTTTCATAAACATATTAAAAAAGTATGTTATTTCAGAGGTTGACAACAGGTTTGCCAATTTGAGGGTCTGTCAAAAACCATCTGACGGTTGTGTCCATATTAAATAGAATACTGCAAAGTGAAGGCTGTAGTGACACTCTCCTCTAAATGAAAGGTTTAACAAAGTATGACACACAATATCCAATATGCTTTCATGTGCAAGACTTATTATATAGAAGCCCAATATTTCTATAATGTAAACTGTTTGTTTTCCCTTTCCTAAAATACCATACCTTTTCCTAATGTCCGAACATCGACGTCTTCTCTTCCGGAGGAGGAAAAGTTGAAACCTTGGAAAGATATTAATGGACAATAATGTTATTTTTTCTAGAACATTAATAAAATAAATAGTTACATTAATAAACATAATTGCATTTAAAGAAAGAATTCCAACACTCATCTACGTCCGTTCTTCCACAACAAACTCGATTGAGGGATGTTAAATTACAATGACAGTGTGGCCATTTAAAAAAAAAAAAAAATGTTTTATTAAATTATTATTAAAACTTATTATTAAACTCTTCTTATGAACACATTATTTGTCAAGGCATGCACACATGGCATGTACTATCAAGCAATATAATCATGGAATGCACTTAATAAATGTATGTATAAAGCCAGGCTAATGTGTAACTGCAGCTTTAAATTCTACAGTTATCATCTTAGAAACATAGAATGTGTCAGCAGATAAGAACCATTCGGTCCATCTAGTCTGCCCAATTTTCTAAATACTTTTATTAGTCCCCAGTTCCCTATCTTTTATCTAGGATAGCATTGTGTCTATCCCACGCATGCTTTGTTATCAGATATTACTGTTGGTGAAAGTTTAGGATCTAGTGATCACCAGACAGTGTGGTTTAATATAAGAACAGTGACGCAGTCACACCACACAAAAACAAAAGTTTTAGATTTTAGAAAAACAGACTTTTCTAAAATTAGATTAGGTGTGAAGGAGTCATTATCAGACTGGAGCAAATTAAATGGAGTCCAGGAGAAATGGGATTATCTAAAAGTTGCACTACTGAAGGCAACAGAAAATTGCATAAGGCTTGTCAGTAAGAGCAAAAAATTTAAGAAACCACTGTGGTACTCTGCAGAGGTGGCTAAAATAGTAAAAAATAAAAAGCGAGCATTTAGTAATTATAAAAATACTCAGAGTGAGGAAGATAGAAAGATCTATAAGAGTAGGCAGAAAGAGGCAAAGCAAGCTATAAAAGCTTCCAAAGCACACACAGAAGAGACTATAGCCCAGTCAGTGAAAAAGGGGGATAAAACATTTTTTAGATACATAAATGAGAAAAGGAAAGTAAAACAAGGATTAGTTAGATTAAAAACAAAAGAAGGATGCTATGTAGAAGAGGATAAAGGCTTAGCAGACTGCCTTAATGAATATTTTTGTTCAGTTTTTACAAATGAAAATGAGGGTAAGGGACCTCATTTAGGGAAAAAGACTAATGAGTCTTTTGATGCATGTAAGTTTACAGAGGAAGAGGTTTTACTTCAGCTGTCTAAAGTAAAGACAAATAAGTCGATGGGACCTGATGGGATACATCCAAAGTTATTAAAAGAACTTAGTGGTGTACTAGCAAAACCGTTAACAGATTTATTTAACCAATCATTGTTAACGGGAGTAGTTCCAGAAGATTGGAAATTAGCTAATGTTGTGCCCATTCACAAGAAAGGTAGTAGGGAGGAGGCGGGCAACTATAGACCAGTAAGTCTTACTTCAGTAGTGGGGAAAATAATGGAAACCTTGTTAAAGAATAGGATTGTTGAACATCTAAAGTCGCTTGGATTTCAAGATCAGAGACAGCAGGGGTTTACTTCAGGGAGATCATGCCAAACTAATCTTATTGATTTTTTTGATTGGGTAACTAAAATAATAGATCAGGGTGGTGCAGTAGACATTGCTTACCTAGATTTCAGTAAGGCTTTTGACACTGTCGCACATAGAAGGCTTATCAATAAACTGAAATCTTTGAGTTTGGATTTCAATATTGTTGAATGGATTAGACAATGACAGGCAACAGAGGGTTGTAGTCAATGGGGTATATTCAAAGCAAGGTCTTGTTACTAGTGGGGTACCTCAGGGATCTGTTCTTGGACCCATTCTCTTTAATATTTTTATTAGCGATATTGCAGAAGGTCTTGTTGGCAAAGTATGTCTTTTTGCTGATGATACAAAGATTTGCAGCAGGGTTGATATTCATGGAGGGATAAGCCAAATGGCAAATGATTTGGATAAACTAGAAAAATGGTCAGAGCAGTGGCAAATGGCATTTAGTGTGGACAAGTGCAAGATTATGCACCTTGGGCGTAAAAACCCAAAAGCAGAATATAGACTATTTGGTACAGTCCTAACCTCAACATCTGAGGAAAGGGATTTAGGAGTAATAATTTCAGAGGACTTGAAGGTAGGTAGGCAATGCAATAGAGCAGCAGGAAATGCTAGCAGTTGCTTGGTTGCATAGGGAGAGGTATTAGCAGTAGGAAGAGGGAAGTGCTCATGCCATTGTACAGAGCACTGGTGAGACCTCACTTGGAGTATTGTACGCAGTACTGGAGACCGTATCTCCAGAAGGATATTGATACTTTGGAGAGAGTTCAGAGAAGGGCTACTAAACTGGTTCATGGGTTGAAGGATAAAACTTACCAGGAAAGGTTAAAGCATCTTAACATGTATAGCTTGGAGGAAAGACGTAACAGGGGGGATATGATAGAAACATTTAAATACATAAAGGGAATCAACATAGTAAAGGAAGAGAGTATATTTAAAAGAAGAAAAACTACCACAACTAGAGGACATAGTCTTAAATTAGAGGGGCAACGATTTAAAAGTAATATCAGGAAGTATTACTTTACTGAGAGGGTAGTGGATGTATGGAATAGCCTGCCAGCAGAAGTGGTAGAGGTAAACACAGTCAAGGATTTTAAGCATGCGTGGGATAGACACAAGGCTATCCTAGCTATAAGACCGAGAACGGGGGACTAATAAAAGTACTCCAAAAAAAAAAATTGGGCGGACTAGATGGACCGAATGGTTCTTATCTGCCGACACATTCTATGTTTCTATGCTTAAAATCCTTGACTGTGTTTACCTCTACCACTTCTGCTGGAAGGCTATTCCATACATCCACTACCCTCTCAGTAAAGTAATACTTCTTGATATTACTTTTAAATCGTTGCCCCTCTAATTTTAGACTATGTCCTCTAGTTGTCTTGGTGTGTTGGTGAAAGTGTATGCGACTGTGATTGAGTTTGACTTTTGTATTTTAAATTCTTCACTTTCCTAGTTCATATATAACGGCATATATCTGTGCAACCTACTGAAAGTGTTAGTGTTTATGTTAAACATACACTTGAATGAGCTTAGGTGCTCTTGGCTAATCTTTGATACTTATTTACTTTATTGTCCTCAGAATTTTGAGCTTACCAAAAAAAAAAAAAAAAACTATGTCCAAATGCATCAATTTGTTTATTGTATTTTGTTTCACTGCTTTAGGATGTATACAGGCTCTCTATTATAAATTAAACTGTATTGCTGAATTTTTCTTCTTCAGACTGGCCAGTTGGTTGGATAGCCACTGAGACTGTTCACTGTTAAGCAAATAATTGCATCCAATAAAGAGTTTGGTTACACTTGTCATGGACATGGGCCGGGAAAGTTTCCATTTATAGAGTGTGGATCAGAGCTAGAATACTACTTGCTTACAGTGGATTAGATGGAATGATTAAATATGTAATAAAAAGGGAAAGTGGAGCAAGCAGCATCATAATCTAGAAAGCTTATCACCGACGTTGTAGAATGTTGCCCCCAGAAAGCACTTTGTACTATGCGTCAGTTTTCCCCAATTAACGGCACACATCTTCCCGTATGACTAGCCTTGGTAGATAGAAAGCGGACGTTGGGGTAAAGCTCAGTTATGAAATTAGCTTTCAGGAACGTGTATAACATGTTACAGTGCTAGCATGCATTAATACAGAAGCACAGAGAGACCATGTATTTTTTTTTACATTTTTCTGACTCACTTCAACTTTTTATCATCTCAAGAAAACAAAATAAGAAAAATATAAAAAATATTTAAAAAAATACATCCATGATTTCCACAATGCATGAGCTGGCTTATCATACTGTTCCTGAATTAAGCTGCATAGTACCCACTTTCTGCTTTGAATACTGCGACTAGGTGCTCAGTTATCAGCTCTTCCACTGAAGACTCCATCTTCCGCTCCCCATCGATAACCCATGGTGTCTGTGGTAAGGTTCTAGAGTACTTGTTGTATCTGCCTGCAATAGAAGACCATGGATATTACAGATGACAGTGAATATGGATATATAAATCATAACTCACACACGTGGTTTCAAATCGCTCTTAATTCATCTTGCTTTAGAGCAGTAGAGCGTCAAGAGTTTCTCACAGCTGATAAGGGGAATATAATCTTCCACCTTCCTCCATCTCTAAAAATTCTCAAAATTACTGCACCCTACTCCTTGTCCTTTCCTTCTCTCCCTCTCAGTGTTCCATATAAATACTACCCTTCTTTCATCCTTTGTACTCTTCTGACTCTCATCCCTTTCCTGTCCTTTATACCCTTACATGACTCCAGTCCATAACCTCTAAAAAAGAGGACTGGCCCTTTATTTCATAGAGAGATAATGTAATGTAATGCTTTAGAAAACCAAAATTACATTTTAGATGGCTTATGTTCATTATATCCTCACTTAAAGATGGAGTATATCTCCCCAATTGTGTTTGTTTATATTTGAACGGCCATTTCTCCCTGTTTTATTTCATTTTCAAATGATACTTTTGCAAAGTAACATTCAACGGATATCACACAGTCTTTCTAAAAAAAAATTAAAAAAAACTTGGGAGACATGTGAACAGTTGGAAAGGATGACAATGGAGCAGGAGTAGGAGTGAATGTAAACACTCATATGAACAGACAGTGAGACAGACACCAGATCTCGGCACTGTAGTATAAGAACATGCCGAAGGTTCCTAGACAAGTTGCTTGTTCAAGCACATATAAAAAAAAGAGTCCCGCTATTGCTTACATTTTATCTGTCTAAAAATGTTTTTTTGTAAGTAACTAAATGTCCTCAAAAAACCATGGTAGACGCACCCGCCACCGTTTGATAGAAAGTTGTTGCCCAACTGACTTAACTACACTACACTTTTCATTAGCTCTATAAGGGGTTAATAAAAGTTCTACACCAATACGAATAGTGGAAGGGGGGAAAAATGAGAAGAGGGCGCAAAGGAACAAATGGGGGGAGTGTAGGGAGACAGGACAACACAAAATGAGCTGCTACAACCTCCAACCGGCTGTTGCGAAGGGAGAGAGGAGAGAGAACTGGAGAGAATTTGAAGTGAGCACTATCGACAAAGAAGTCAGGATACGACAAATACACACAAAAATGATATATTTAACACAGTCCAATAATACATCTATTAGTAAAACGTCAGTAAAATGACAGTTGCTTTTAAAGAGATTGAAATTATTTTGTCATGCGATTTATGGATTTATGGTGAACAAATGTATAAAACCATCATACCAGCAATATAAACAGGCGCATGACTGCACTGGATGTCCACAACTTGACAGACTGTTACTGGAAACTGAGGCGGGTAGGAAAACTGACTGAAAAATAAGGAAGAACAAGAAAAGCAATTATATTCCGCTTTTTCTGTCAGAAATAATTCAAAACTTGTGCCTAAACACTAGGTTTATTTGGTTCTGTTACGGTTCACATTGTTTTATTATTAATGTAGCTAAGCTAAAGAAATCTATTCATTCCTGACACGTTGGGAAAACACTGCTGGCGGATGGCAGATTCTCCGTCGTTGTCCCAGTTAGTGCACAGTCTGACACATTACAAGAAGATGGTAATAACTCATATCGCACAAAATAATTCGATTTAGACTGCAAAGGACTCTTTAATTGACTCAAAAATAAAATGACATGGCAAACTATAAGTAGAGTGAAGGACAACCACGGGAAAAAAGAAGGTGAAAAGTCTGATGTGTTTCACTTGAATAGTGCTTAATCATGGTTCCCCAAATACATCTTTACTGACATTTCTTCTGTCCATAACTTCCTGTTATCAGTCTGTTCCTGCCCCTGAGTAAGACTGTAGATTGTAAGCTTATGTATCAGTATATCACACCATAATGTTGTTAAGTCTCTTGGTCGCATGAGGCGATCCTGAAAACCTGTTAGGTTAGATCATTCTGGAAATTCAAATAAACACAAAACTGCCGCAGCAACAAATGTAACAATTGCAGAAAAAATGCTTCTAGTCATTGTGCAATATTGTTCTTTCCGTGGTTTAAAACAGGCAGAATTTCAATTATTTCTTTAAAAACAAAATACATAAGTCCACACAGATTCTCTATGTCTGTATTGTGCTGCTGAATCATATAACATGCAACACATCTGGCATATTTGTTTACAAGTCATCTAGGAATGTGTTGACAAAACTCCAGTCAGTCTTGTCAGTCTTGTCAGTCCTTGCCCAATCTCAATGCTTAACTGCAATGTAATAATGCCATATGGAGCAAAAGAGATGGTAACTACTGGATGCCTTGTGGCTTTTCCTGCCTGCAACCCCATTTTTCTATAATGTCTAACTTTAAATAAATTACTTTGTCCCACAGGGCCTTGAAAAAATAGCTTTCATTAAAAATATATGTAATATAGAAGTGTTAGGGGTCATCCATTGCTAATTCTCACTGTGTAATGTATCCAATGTTCTTGCAGACTGTTTCCCTTTATAACCTCCTGACCTCCCGGCTGCAGTGAGTTACTTTTACCCAACTGAATAGAGGGCAAACATCATAAATCTTCACTGGGATAGAAACACATTCTATAGGTTAGATGCTTAATTGATCACGCGACTGACAAAGAAAACCAAGGGGAGATTTCTCCAGGTCCCCATGTCTAATGACTATCAAACGTGGAGTTTCACTCTGATCTCTGAAACTCCTTTTCCACCTTGATATAATTCATTGTGAATTTGTAGTGAAACATGAAAAGGATCTCCCATTGCTGTGATCGGATTCTAATAACCTTAGTATGCCTTTGGGGGTTGTGTAAAACGCTTCCTGTGCACAATCGTATCTAGCTCTGTGTAGTGACAACTGTGCCTCTTATTACATATGCCGACACTTGAGTGTGGAACAGAAACTCCTCAAACACTGAAAAGCGCCTGGTCTTTTCTCCATGGATTGCGGTACTCCCCGAACCGAAACACTAACCCCCAATACCAACACTAAGCCCCAATAACAACAACTAACCCCCAATACCAACACTAAGCCCCAATAACAACAACTAACCCCCAATACCAACACTAAGCCCCAATAACAACAACTAACCCCCAATACCAACACTAAGCCCCAATAACAACAACTAACCCCCAATACCAACACTAAGCCCCAATAACAACAACTAACCCCCAATACCAACACTAAGCCCCAATACCAACACTAATCCCCAATAACAACAACTAACCCCCAATAACAACACATAACTCCCAATACCAACACTAATCCCCAATACCAACACCTACCCCCAATACCAACACCTACCCCCAATACTGAACCCCCAATACCAACACTAATCCCCAATACTGAACCCCCAATACCAACAATAATCCCCAATACTGAACCCCCAATACCAACACCTACCCCCAATACTGAACCCCCAATACCAACACTAATCCCCAATACTGAACCCCCAATACCAACACTAATCCCCAATACTGAACCCCCAATACCGAACCCCCAATACCAACACTAATCCCCAATACTGAACCCCCAATACCAACACTAATCCCCAATACTGAACCCCCAATACCAACACTAATCCCCAATACTGAACCCCCAATACTGAACCCCCAATACCAACACTAATCCCCAATACTGAACCCCCAATACCAACACTAATCCCCAATACTGAACCCCCAATACCAACACTAATCCCCAATACTGAACCCCCAATACTGAACCCCCAATACCAACACTAATCCCCAATACTGAACCCCCAATACCAACACTAATCCCCAATACTGAACCCCCAATACCAACACTAATCCCCAATACTGAACCCCCAATACCAACACTAATCCCCAATACTGAACCCCCAATACTGAACCCCCAATACCAACACTAATCCCCAATACTGAACCACCAATACTGAACCCCCAATACCAACACTAATCCCCAATACTGAACCCCCAATACCAACACTAATCTCCAATACTGAACCCCCAATACCAACACTAATCCCCAATACCAACACTAACCCCCAATACCAACACTAACCCCCAATACCAACACTAATCCCCAATACCAACACTAATCCCCAATACCAACATCTAACCCCCAATACTAATAATACTCACCTTGTAAGCGATGACTTCGCACACAATGACCTTGCACACAATGACCGTCATTTAAGCAGCCACGAAGAACCGTCCCATCCCCTCATTGCTATGCTATTACAAAACCTTTTATTAGGCGATACGGAAAATATTTATTGCACTTGGGTAAAACTATTTAAAGCCAAATACAAAATATGCATTCAGGTTCCCACAGGACATTTAGACCGAAAACTAATTCCACGAACCCAGAGTGGATTCCTGAAACTAATGACATCTATGAAGGGAAGGAGGAAAATCTAACTGATAAAATGATAACTAACATCTAGCACAGTGCATTCAGTTCAGTTCTGTTAAAGGCAGGCTCTCTACTCAGAAAAAGGTTACAAGAAACTCACATGCGGAAATCTTCTTCTTTTATCTTTTCTAAGGCCTTTACAACTGCCATTCTGGTGAAAACAGACTGCAGACAGGAATAAAACCATTAGTGTTATAAGGAGTAGGTGGTAGGGTTATTATTTAATGCAGAGGATGTGGCTGTCAACCAAGAATAAACCTTCAGTTCAAGATATTGCTTGCAATGCAGGTTTTCAATGGTAAATAGTATTCAATTCCCAAAGCCTTGAAGCCACTCAGTCACCCAAACATAGTTTATACTGTGAATAAAACATGATCTATACATCAGCTGCCAAAGCTGATATTATAAAAAGGAGACACCATAGACACATAAAAAAAAACAATATTTTTTATTTTATGCATTTGCCTGCAATTCTGCTAACATTATGTATAAAATGTATAAAATTCACAAAACTAGTGAATAAAAAACATAATAAAATATATTTAAACATAACAAAAAAAATCACATATCTAATGTAATGGTATAAAGTGTGATAATCTTGTGTGTATTGTGTTTATCCAGATATTGATGAGTGTGTGTCATTTGTTTATAAAAGGCACGTGACGTGTCGGGTCTGTTACAAAATACATATCCTTAGAACACATGAGGGTCATGGCTTATCATGAATTCATGATCGTGACAAGCATGTCTGGACACGAAACTGGCAGCGATGGCTAACTTTGACAATTCAACTGTTGTGTACACTTCCTATGATGCTCGGTTAGAGCTTGGCAGAGTGTTTAGGAAATAAAGTCCACAAACGTTGGACTACCAAAGGGATGGCCACTCTATGCATTTGTGGCATTACTGTACCTGTGGAATGTTGAGGAAGATCTGATCCAAAACTCTAAACAGTATGTCTGCCTTCTGACAGAACCATACTGAGCAAAGAAGAAATATAGTACTATATTTGTAGTCTTTCATAAAGCATTTCTTTAAAAAAATATTTAACCTTTATGCAACATTTTAACCCCTTAAGGACAGAGCCTTTGAAACATTTTTGTCCTTTCTGGACAATGCCTATTTTAACATTTCTGTGCTGTTTGTGTTTAGCAGTAATTTTCTTCTTTGTCATTTGCTGTACCCACACATATTATATATTGTTTTTATCGGGACAAGAAGGGCTTTCTATGGATGCCATCTTTTTGATCATATCTTATCATATTATTAAAAAAAATAATAAAATATGGTAAAAAAAAAAAAATACACAAATTTCTTTGTTTTTATTTGAAACAACTTCTCATCATCGACAATAGCGAACGAAAAAACCTGCTAAATAGATTCTACTATTTCTCCTGAGTACAGGGATACCACCCATGCATAGGTTTGTTGGGTTGTTTGGGGGCTAAAATGCCAAATTTGTGAGGTGCAGTTTTTTGTTTTCCAACTTGAAATTTTTACATGCAGACAGCCTGCACCCATGTCCCATTTGGGACATATTTGAAGCCAGCTAGTGTATTTTACCCCATCAACCCATATATTTTTTAAAAGAAGACACCTTAGGCTATCTCAAATGGTGGTATTTTTACACTTTCCATGCACTAATTCTACCACCAGCCTTTGTCAAACTTTGTGGTAGTAATTTTTTTGTTTTTTTTTCACAAACCTTGTACTTCAGACATGAATTCACAGATTTTGGTATGTGTCACTGCCAAATAACACACTAATAAGTGTTCAGCAACATCTCTTGAGTACAGGGATACCACCCATGCATAGGTTTGTTGTGTTGTTTGGGGTGTAAAAGGCCAAATTTGGTAGGTGCAGTTTTTGGTTTTCCAAATTAAAATTTTTTATTTTTTTTATTTTATATCTTTTTATTAGATCAACCGGATATAATGTTCAGTTGCACATCATGACAAGAAGAAAGATTCAGTAAACATTTGACATAGGAGTTGATGTTACATTATTACATTATAAACATGTGCTAGCGTTCGCTTCTCAAGTGGAGATAGTGTATTGTCTATCTCAATAACAGATGTGCATTTTGGTATAATTGTAATCAATTAACAAATAACTAGGGGGGGGAGGGGGGGACAAGTGTATCCCTCAGCCACGTGGGAACGTTAAGTATAATCTGTTCAAGATATTAGTGGTGGTATGAAATATTATCCTTAGGATTTTCTGTTGGTGTAGTAGACCATGTCTCTCTCTAATAATTTTAACATTCTCTCAGGTTACCTTGTGCTTCAAGTGTCTATTACTGTGAAGGTGTTTTATTTGTGTTTTTGGGTGGGAGGCATGTCTTATACTCTTCTGATAACATATACTCGGACCATAATAGCCATCGTAGTTCGTGGGCCAGTCCTTTACCTTTGGCTGTTTGAGATAAGTTTTCCTGCGTCCGGGTCCTTTCCACCGACTCTACCCATCCAGCGAAGGTTGGGGGTTTGGTTTGTTTCCAATGTAGGGGTATTAACGTTTTGGCAGCGTTCAGGAAATGAATTGTAAGTGATCTTTTGTATTTACCTATTGGATGTGGCGTGTGGTGTAAGAGCATACGTTCTGGGGTAGGTTGAAAATCTGGGTCTTCTAGGGCTTGGATGGTTTTGGTTATTGCCTCCCAAAATTCTTTTAATAGGTGGCATGACCACCATATATGTCGATATGTGCCTTGGGCTATGTTGCATCTCCAACATTTAGGTGATTTGTTGGGGAAGATGCGGTGGAGGTCGGCCGGGGTTTTGTACCATCTTGTCAAGAGCTTATATGCTGATTCTTGGCTTTTGGCTGAGATGGAACATTTTTGTATTACGATCAGTGAGGGAAATACTGAGGTCTCTTTCCCATTGTCTGGTGAAGTAAAGTCGGGATTGTGTATTTGGTTCTATCAAAATTTGATATGTGGAAGAGATTATTTTGCTGTTCTGGTAGGGGGGGACACAAAGGTGTTCGAATTTAGTTGGGTCCGTTGGGAGCGGGCCTTGTTTTTTGAGAGAGTGTACATAGTGTGTTATCTGCTTGTGTGTGAATTCTATGTTGGGGTTGATGTTTGTTTGTACTTCCATATCATGTAGTTTCTGTATGTCATTGCCTACAAGAATATGACCTAGTCTCGGGAATTTGATTTCAGGATTGAAGAGCCGGTGTACTGTATGATAGTGAAGTCCTGGGGGGAAATCATGGTTGTGTGTTAAAGGTAATAGAGGTGACGGGGATTGTGTTATGTTCCGGTCTTGTCTAAGGCTGTTCCAGACTCGGAGTGTGGGAGGGATAGTGGGGTGGTTGGGCGCTGTGCACCAACGGTGTGATTTAGGTAGCCAGGCTACAATGGGTACTGGGCTTGAGAGACTGCCTTGTTCTATTGGTATCCAAAGCTTGTGTGCCGGTCTCGACCATTCGATTATTCTGGTAAGGTGTATGGCTTTATAATATTTTGCTAGGTCTGGGAGACTCAGCCCTCCTCTGATTCGTGATCGGGTAAGTAGGTCATATGCTAGTCTAGGTTTGGAATTATTCCAAATAAATTTGAGAAACATTGTTTTCATTTTGGAAAACCATAGTCTAGGAATATGTATTGGGAGTGTTTGTAGCAAATACATTATTCTGGGTAGGATGTTCATTTTTAATATGCTTATTCTCCCGAACCAGGAGAAGGGTTTATTGGTCCAAGATGACAGGTCGCGTTGGATGGTTGTGAGAAGGGGGTGGATGTTTTTGTGGTAGAGATCTTGGAGGTTGGAGGTTAAAGAGACTCCTAGGTATTTGATAGTGTTGTTTTGGGCCCATTTATATGGGCTAATTCGCTGGAGGTCTGGGATCTCTCCTGGTGGTATCGATACATTAAGGATTTCTGATTTAGTTGGGTTTATTTTGAAGTTACTTAGGATGCTGAATTCGTCTAGTTCTGTGGTAATGGCTTGTAGGGATGTGTCTGGTTTCGTTACAATAAAAAGTAGATCGTCAGCGAATGCTGCTAGTTTATGTTGTGTGGTTCCTACTTGTAAGCCGTGGATATTGGGGTTTGCTCTGATTGCGTTAGATAGGGGTTCCATGAGTAATATAAAAAGGAGGGGGGATAGGGGGCAGCCCTGTCTTGTCCCGTTTGACAGGGTCAGCTGGTCTGAGAGTCCCCCATTTATTCGAATCCTTGCTGATGGGCGGTCGTACAACGCACCAAAGTATTTCAGGAAGTTGGGGCCGATCCCCATGTGTTGTAGGGTTAAGAACATGAATGGCCAGCTGACCCTGTCAAATGCCTTCTCGGCATCTGTTGAGAGGAATAGTGTAGGGGTTTTGTCTGTTTGGGCTCTGTGTATGAGGTTTAACAGTTTTGTGGTGTTGTCTCTTGCCTCTCGTCTAGGGACGAACCCTACTTGGTCCCTGTGGATAGCATCCGGTAGGATTATCCTGAGGCGATTGGCCAATATTTTTGCGAATAGTTTAAGATCGACATTCAATAGTGATATGGGTCTATAGTTTTGGCAGGATTCGGGATCTTTGCCGGGTTTGGGAATGATTGTTATAAAGGCTTCTTGGGCTTGAGGGGGTAATTTTGTGGTTTGATCTAGGGAGTTGAAGGCTGATAGGAAATGGGGGGTTAGGATTTTTTCGAATAATTTGTAGTATTGGATGGTGAACCCATCAGGTCCTGGGCTTTTGCCCCCTGGGGAGGACCTAATCGCTTCATGTAGTTCTACTTCGCTTAAGGGGTTTTCAAAAAGGTGTTGCATATCATCTGGTAGGCGGTATTTTAGATGTTTGGATAGGTAATTTTGTATGTTTGTCTTGTGGGAATCGTGGCTTAGTTTTGTTGCGGTGGGGAGGTTATATAATTTGGAGTAGTAGTCAACAAAGCAGGTTGAAATTTGGTCTGTAGTGTTAGCAGCCTGTCCGTTGGGGGTTTTAATTTTGGTTATATATGTGCGTTGGTGTTTCTGTTTGAGTGCCCTGGCTAATAGCTTGCCCGGTTTGTTGGAGTGTTCATAGTATTTGTTTTGAGTGAGCAGCAGGGATTTGTGTATGCCTTTGGTGATTAAGTCTTGTAGTTGTGAGCGTTTGGCTAGTAGGGTTTGGTAGGTGTCTCTGTCCATATTGGATTTGTGTGTTTGTTCCAGCTTAAATATTTCAGTCGTTAGACGTTGTATGTCCGCTGTTCTTTGTTTTTTAGCTTGTGTGCCCATACTGATGAGTTGGCCTCTAATGTACGCCTTGTGTGCTTCCCATAAGATGGGTTGTGAGATATCATCAGTATTGTTTAGCCTAAAATAGTCAGTCAGGGCAAGTTCTATTTTGTTGGTTATGTCTGGGTTGGTTAGGAGTGTTTCGTTGAGTCGCCATGTAGTGAATGGTTTATTGTGAAGTGGGAGTATAATGGAGAGATTCACTGGGGCGTGATCGCTCCAGGTGATTATGCCAATAGTGGCCCTTGTTACCTGGTGGAGGTGTCTGTGGGATATATAGATCTGATCAATACGGGTGTAGCGGTTGTGGATGTTAGAGTAGTAGGTGAAGTCTTTTTGGGAGGGATGTGTGGTTCTCCAGGTATCTATGAGCTGGAGTGTGTGTAGGGCTTTCCTTACCCGCCTTTGTTGTGATTCTCTGAGATGGGTAGAGCCGGTGGAGGAGTCTAGACGGGTGTCTAAGATCATGTTGAAGTCACCTCCGAGTATGAGCATGCCTTCTGCAAAAGAATCGAGTTTAGTGAGCATATCACATATGTACATGTGTTGTTTTGTATTCGGGGCATATATATTTGCCAGTGTAATAGAGGTTTGGCCTATCTTCCCTTTGATAAAGATGGTTCTACCTTCATTATCAGACCAGAGGTCCTGTAAAACAAATGGAACATTGTCATTAATGAAAATTGCTACCCCTTTGTTTTTCTGGAGAGGGGAGTGTGAGTAGAAGGCCTGTGTGTATCTATGTAGGGTGAATCTTGGCACTTTATCAAGTTTAAAATGAGTCTCTTGTATGAGTGCGATACCAACTTTCTTGGCCCATAAATCTCTCTGCAGCTTAGAACGCTTGAAGGGAGAGTTAAGGCCTCTTGTGTTCAGTGAGAGTATGGTCAGAGGAGTCGTATTCGACATGCTAGGTAATTGCTTGGGCATTTTGGTCTTTTATGTAAGTGGCGG
Organism: Pelodytes ibericus; assembly: GCA_036172795.1. Classification (NCBI taxonomy): domain Eukaryota; kingdom Metazoa; phylum Chordata; class Amphibia; order Anura; family Pelodytidae; genus Pelodytes; species Pelodytes ibericus. The sequence continues at coordinate 49,790,477 of CM069862.1, read as the reverse complement.
GATACCCTTCAGTGGTGGGGGGCATAACCAATAACTGTACAACATAAAACTTGAGCAACAAATATAACAGTTCTATGGAGGTGAATCTCTTTGTGTGCTTATTCTTCCCTGCAACAGGGAGTAGCGGGTGGCCGAAGATGCGTGGGCAGGACGGGGTCCCCATTTGCCTAGGGGATCGCGTCCTGTCCAGGGATATACAGGGCATCGGGTCGGGGGGTCGAGCCTTGTTCGCCAGGTCTGGAAGGGTAGTCTCAGTAAGTCTTATGACAAAAATAAGGGGGGGAGGTAGCAGTGGTTCGGTTTGCACCGCTCAGCAGATGGGCCTCTGAAATAGGTGACCGAAGAGAAAAAAGGGGGGAGCCAGTTAAGATGGATAAGAAAAAAAAACAAAATAGAAGGGGGGACCATGGGGGGGGTTCGCTGCGGGTTGCCAAAGGGAGAGATAGGGTAAAAACGAAGACAGGGGGGTAGGGGATGAGGGTAAGATGAGTTTGAGTTGGGTTTCCACCAGCCCGTTAGGTTGGCTTAAGTCCACATAGTTCTGGTTGTTCGGACATGCTGGTATTCTTTACTTCCCTCCGTCTTTCTTTTTCCCCTGCGTGTTGTGGGCCAGTTAGTGGTCTTCTAGTGGTTGTATTCTGGGGTGGCGGTTTGTTCGGTTGTTTATTTTCGGTTTTCTTTTGCGTTGGGGCCTTGGGAGCCATACGTTGCGTGTTGTTTGGGGGATTATGTTTTGTAAATTGTTATGGGATGTCCAGTCTTGGATTTGGACTTCAGGTATCTGGAGTTTCGCACAGAAATCTGGAACATCTGCGGCTGTTTGGACTGTGAATCTCTCTCCGTTTCTGCGCACCGATAGGCTCAACGGGAAGCCCCACTGGTACGGTAGGTCGGCTTGCCGAAGAGCTTCTGTGAGTGGTTTAAATGTTTTCCTGGCCTGAAGTGTCATCCACGATATATCTTGGAGGATTTGGATATCGGACCCTTCGTATGTTATGGATTTGATGGCTCTAGCTGCTGCTAGGATTGCCTCCTTCTGTAGGTACGAATGTATACAGCATATAATGTCGCGTGGTGGGCTGTCAGGCGGACCTTTAGGTCTCAGGGCTCGGTGTGCACGATCGAAGACGATTGGGCTTGCATCTCCGCCATGGAGGAGAGGTTGTAGTATTTCTGACAGAATGTGTTTAACATCTTCGTTGTCAGCAGGTTCAGGTACTCCTCTGATCCGGAGATTGTTTCTTCTCCCCCTGTTATCCAGGTCCATCATTTGCCTCATCAGGAAGGCTGTCATGTGTGTTTGGGAGTTTAATCGCGACTCAAGCACCACCGTGGCTTCCTGTATTCGTTCTATGTCACCTTCAATCGATTGTATAGTTTGTCCCTGCGTCTGGAGGTCAGTTTTTATTATGGAGATTTCCTCCTTGATCGTTAGCTGTATGCTGGTGACCGCCTCCGTTAGGTCCAGTTTCATTTGCGTGGCTATTGTTGTGAGGTCCTCTCTAGTTAGTGCTGGTTGGGATTGTGGAGGTGCCTCTGGGAAGCTGGGCCTAATGCATGGGTCATCTGACTCTGAGTCTGAGTCTATTTGTGGGCTCTGCGATGCCGGCGCCATTTTGGTTTGGTTTCCCGCCGGATCTCTCGGTTTGTATAAAAAGTCTTTTAACGTGGACGGCGGTCCCGTTTTAAGGTGTTGGGGCGTGGGGCAGGTGTTTGGGTACCTTTTATTGTTTTTCCCCATGGTTCATCGGTATCTGGCGGTCCCTTTTCGGTCTTTGATTGCTTGGCTGAGCGGGAGCAGCAGAGATTGCGACTTACTCCATCGGCTTCAGGCCACGCCCCCTCGGTTTTCCAAATTAAAATTTTGACATGCAGACCGCCTGCACTCATGTCCCATTTGGGACATATTTGAAACCAGCCAGTGTATTTTACCCCATCAACCCATATATTTTTTAAAAGAAGACACCTTAGGCTATCTCAAATGGTGGTATTTTTACACTTTCCATGCACTAATTCTACCACTAGCCTTTGTCAAACTTTGTGGTAGTAATTTTTTGGTGGTTTTTTTTCACAAACCTTGTACTTCAGACATGAATTCACAGATTTTGGTATGTGTCACTGCCAAATAACACCCCAATAAGTGTTCAGCAACATCTCTTGAGTACAGGGATACCACCCATGCATAGGTTTGTTGGGTTGTTTGGGGAGTAAAAGGCCAAATTTGGTAGGTGCCGTTTTTGGTTTTCCAAATTAAAATTTTGACATGCAGATCGCCTGCACCCATGTCCCATTTGGGACATATTTGAAACCAGCCAGTGTATTTTACCCCATCAACCCATATATTTTTTAAAAGTAGACACCCTACGCTATTTCAAATGGTGGTATTTTAACACTTTCCATGCACTAATTCTACCACCAGCCTTTGTCAAAGTTTGTGGTAGTAATTTTTGTGTGGTTTTTTTTCACAAATATTGTATTTTAGACATAAATTCACAGATTTTGGTATGTGTCACTGCCAAACAATAACCCAATATGTGTTCAACAACATATCCTGAGTACAGGGATACCACCCATGCATAGGTTTGTTGGGTTGTTTGGGGGCTAAAGGGCCACATTGTGAAGGTGCGCATTTTCAACTTGGAATATTGACGTGTAGTCAGCCTGAGCCCATCTTTCATTTGGGACTTTTTTTTTTTTAAGTAGGACAGTGTATTTTACCCCAAAAAGTATATATTTTGTAAAAGTAGACACCCTAGGCTATTTTAAATGGTGTTATTTTAACACTTTCCATGCACCAATTCTACCACCAGCCTTTGTCAAAGTTTGTGGTAGTCATTTTATTGTGTATTTTTTCCCACATACATTGCACTTTAGACACAAATTCACATATTTCGGTATGTGTCACTGACAAACAATACCACAATATATGTTCAGCAACATCTCCCGAGCACAGGGATACCACCCATGCATAGCTTTGTCAGCTTTGTTAGGGGTTGAAAGGCTACATTTGAGAGGTGCGCTTTTTGATTTTCAAACTTGGAATTTGAACATGTAGAGCAAGGAAGGGGTTAATAGCTCTTATAAGAGCCTTTGTAGTACTGTACAAAAAAATTAACCCCTAAAAATGCACAGACAAGAAAAAAATTTCTGCTGTGCAGTGATCAGTGGCAGGGAAGGAGTTAATACACTACACTATACAAAAGGTATGGCTTTTATAAAAGCCCTTGGGACTCACAATTTATTAACATTTTATTTAATTTATTACAATTTAAAAATTATGTTATACAGATCTGTCTCTTTCCCTCACTAAAACTCAAGTGAGGAGAGGGAGGCAGATCCATATGGGTCAGAACAATATTTACGAACCAGACGAATGGTGATGCTCATCTGAGAAATCACCAAACCACCTTTGCCACTGATCGGCTGTTACTGATCGCTATACACGCGTTCAGACAGCTTCAAAAGGAATACACGTAATCCCCTAGTGGGTATAATTAACCCCTAGTGAGTCTGACAAAAAAAATGCTGATAGCAAAAAAAAAATCCTTCGGCGACTAGATTGCTCCATATGCGCTGCTTAGGCAGTGACCATATGCACTGCTTAGGCAGTGACCATATGTGCTGCTTAGGAAGTGATATACGGCAAGGAAGGGGCCTTTGATATACTGTAATAAATCAAAGTAAAAAAAAATAACCCCTAAAAAAATGCACAGACAGCAAAAAATGTGCTGTGTAAGATCACTGCGTACACAGCGATCAATTGCAGGGAAGGGGTTAAATACTGGAAACGGCTTTTATAAAAGCCTTTGGGTCTCAATTCTATTAAATATATTATAATTAAAAACTTACATTATACAGCTCTGTCTCCCTCACTAAAACTCAAGTGAGAGGGAGGCAGATCTACACGGGTCAGATCAAATATTTACACATATTGATCTAACCAGACGAATGGTGATGCTCATCTGAGCAAACGCCAACCCGCCATTGTCACTTATCAGCTGTTACTGATCGCTATACATGCGCTCAGACAGCTAAAAAATTTTTTTTACGTTAAACGTAGTCCCCTAGCGGGTATAATAAAAAAGTTTTAAAAAAATTAAAAATGCTTCTGCAGCAAGATTGCTGCATTTGCGTCAGATCGCTGATTAGGCAGTGATCTACGGCAAGAAAGGGGTTAATCTCTCTTAAAAGAGCCTTTTTTTATCCTGTAATGAATTACAGTAAAAAAAAATAACCCCTAAAAAATGCACAGACAGCAAAAAATGTGCTGCTGTGTATGATCACTGCGTACACAGCGATCAATGGCAGGGAAGGGGTTAAATGGCTTTTATAAAAGCCCTTGGTGTTTAAAATTTTATTAAATATTTTTTTAATTATTTTATTTTATTTTTTTACTTGATCTGATCTGTCTCTCTCCCTTACTAAAAGTAGTAAGGTGAGGGAGGCAGATCAATACTTGTCAAAGGCAATATTTAGTAATATTGCCTTTGACAGTATGGTAAGTGCTCATCAGAGCACTTACCATACATGCCTGCACACAGATCACATAGATCTGTTGTGCCGGCATCGATTCGCTCCCCCTAGAGCATCGGAAGTGAAATACTTTCACTTCCGATGCTCTTGCCATTAGAAGGGAAACGCTGCCTGTACAGCTCAGGAGAGCGACCACCATCGGCTCTGGGGAGCAGAACGGTGTTGTTAAGTGCCTCGCTGGCGAGGCACTTTAACAACACCGGAGATGCTTAGAAAGCGAACGATCGTTCGCTTTCTAAGCACATGTGTGCAGCGGGCGCAGCCATTTTTAAATGGCTGCTACGATCACTCCGTGGAGTGATCGTAGCGCGCCCCTGCACATTTGGGGGGTATTGCACAATGCCTCTACCTAATGCCTCTACCACCGCTGGTCGCTTTCTTTACTCCATTTAGTGCATGACGTGCCAGGCACGTCACCTGTCGGCAAGTCCTCGATTTGCCGTGACGTGCCTGGCACGTCACCTGTCGTTAAGGGGTTAAACAAATGTAAATTAACATTGTGCCTACAGGTGTGTAAGAAATGAGAGCAAGACGTATGTATGTATGTATGTATGTATGTATGTATATATACACACATATATATATATATACATATATATGTACATATACACACACAAATGATTGGTCATAACATTATGACCACCTGCCTTTTGATGCCAAAACAGCCCTGACCCACCGAGGCATGTACTCCACTAGACCTCTGAAAGGGACCGACTGCGGGGTAGTCTGTTCAGCCACCTCTAAGACCTGTAACACCAGATTGATGTGAACTACCGTGCTGATGATGAGACCAGGCAAGGCCTTGGAGAGCAAAGGACGACGAAGGAAAAGACTAGACAATGCTTCGTGTTCCTTAACTCTGATTTTAATTGTTTAGACAAGCGTATATAAACGAAGATAAAAGCATTAGTTACTGCAATATAATTGGTTATTCTAATATTCTAATATGTAGAAAGGCGTGTTTTACAAGAAAATGCACTTAAAACGTAATATGTAAAGTCGTTCTTATGGAAATTACAGAACTTTCAGAGACAACTTGTTGATGTTCCAGAAACCTCTGTTCTGGCCTTGGAATAGTAAGATAAGACCATTCTCATAACAATTACGCTACTGGCGTGATCTGGCCTTCCAGAAACTGCTGCAGACATCAGCTTCTTAGACACACTGTCGGCTTTTAACCCTCACAGATCCAAATTAACCCTACAACCTCTGAAGGTCTGCTGTGTTATGTGGAACCAAGACGTTAGCAGCAGATCCTTCAAGTCCTGTAAGTTGCGAGGTGGGGCCATGATTGATAGGACTTGTTTGTCCTGCACATCCCACAGATGCTTGATCGTGATCTGGTAAATTTGGAAGCCAAGTCAACACCTTGAACTTGTTGTTTTCCTCAAACCATTCCAAAATGATTTTTGCTTTGTGGAAGGGAAAATTACTCTGCTTAAAGCGGCCAGTGCCATTAGGGAATACCGTTTCCATGAAAGGGTCTACATGGTCTGCAACAATGCTTAAGTAGGTGGTATGTGTCAAAGTTACATCCACATGAACATTACCCAAAGTATCACACTGCCTCCTCCGGCTTGCGACCGGCCAGTGGTCATGATGTTATGGCTGTTCAGCGTATATATAAATTCATAATTACTATATATAATTCTACACACATTATATATTTTTTAGTAGATTTGGTGATTGAAACGTGCAACCCTACCTGCTTATTCTTAGTAGGTTTGAAGCAGTCCCTGCACACTGTCGCTCTAAACAACACAAAATAAACAACAAATCTAATTAGAGGACTATGAATAAATTAATTAACTTAAAATAACCGTTTGAATTTTTTTTCTTGATAAACAGTTTCAACACATTTTAGAAACCAACAAAATAATCCAGAAACGAAACCCAAGTAGAAACACATATAACTGCCAACACTAATTTGAATATCAGGTTTCCTCAGCTGTGGAAAAATATATGTTACTTTTTAGAAAAAGGAAAATCAATACCTTTACAGCGTTTCAATTTAGGATAACAGAAACTATTTATGCAAACTCATTCTATTGCTGACAGAAATCTGGTACGGTTAGCAAAGGCACTAAATATACTATTAATATTGTGCTTTATATTGAAAATATGTTTTATATCCACTTGTTTTGTTTGTGTGTGTAGTGTAAGCTAGGGTTTGCAAGTTATCCCCCATCTACAGGTCTGCCATTGAGAGAAAGAGAGTGAAAGAAAGCATGATAGAGAGCGAAAGAAAGAGAGCGAAATAGAGAGAGCAAAAGAAAGAGAGCGGAAGAGAGAGAGCGAAAGAGAGAGAGCGCGCCAAAGCACGAATGAGTGCGAGAGCGCAAATGTGTGCGGGAGTGAGCGAGAAAGAGGAGAAAGCACCCTGGAGTGTAGTGGTATCAAAGATTTGCCTTCTGTGACTGATTTCCTGAGAAGTATACACTTCATCTAAGTAGTAAGGACTGTTGTTGCGAATATCTCACCTGTAAAGATGATCTGTTGCTAATTAAAAATGTTTCATTTGTCAAAGCACAACACAGGCAGAATAGGCCTCTGTAGTACATCTATCACCCTTATACCCCTGCAAGTATGCGTGAACCCAGGAAAGACCTGGGAAAACCACACAGATATGTGTGGGACCCTTAACACCAGGAGGAGTTGGAGCAGAGTCCAAAGGCTCAACCTAAAACCCGACAAATATGCTAATTGACTTATTCTTACCTTAAAACAATTGATAGTGTAGCTTTACAAAAATATTTTTTACCAGGGTCTCTAAATTCAGTGAGAGGGAGCAGTATTCATGCATTACTCTGAATAAGTGCAGTTATTAGTCATTACTGTGGAATAAGCCTTTCTCTGACATTCTCAGCAGTTTCAAGTGCATGCAAGGCAGGGGGCATTGTGTGCATGAATACACACACACACACACACACACACACACACACACACACACACACACTATTATTTTTTCTTTGATGAAACATGAATGCGGCCCACACACAAATACATTAGCGGTAAAATGGCCCACCGCAAAACAAATTTGGACACCCCTGGTTTATAATGAGAAAAACTACCACAACAAGAGGATTTAGTCCTAAATTAGAGGGGCAAAGGTTTAAAAGTGATACTGGGAAGTATTAGAGGTTAATACAGTGAAGCAGTGTAAGCATGCATAGGACAGGCATAAGGCAATTCTAGATATAGGATAAGGCCAGGAACTAATTTTTATTTTATTTTGGGGGGTAATCAGATATTGAGCAGAATATGATATATCTAATAAACAAAGTGGTAAGTGTAAAGAATTATTCAGTGTTTTGAGCTGCAAGCATTAAAATACAGATATTGATCTTGGTTACAGGAGTGGCGCAGAAGTTAAACCTCATAAAAACATTAGGTGAGTAATGTGTAGTATCACATTTTCTAAAGTTTTAACATAAACAATGTTTTACAAATGACTTACAGAGCTTTCCCCATATTTACATTTACACATTAAAACTACTAAAGCATGACTGCTTGATAATGGAAAGGCTGAGGTAAAATTGAAATATTCAAATCATTTGGGTAGTGTTACTTACAGGAAGTGGCAGTCCACATCTGTTTCTGTGTGAGCAAACACCACAGCAACTTCAAATGTACTCTAAAAACAAAACAAACAAAAACAATGTTCAGGGGAGTAAACCTTTTTAATATGGTCAAAAACCTAAACATCATATTATAAGAAATAAGCTAATAAAGGTTATGCGAGCAGGGTTGACAAAACTTTTGTTTGTCCGCATAGTTGGCCCATCTTTGTTTTCAGTTTCAGGAAAAAGTATTAAAGAGGGAGCCTGAAAATACAAAATCGCCATATAAATGGGTTCAAAGTATTCTTACGTCTTATCCAGATCGAATATGCTGGAACCAACACGCTACTTAAATAAATAGTTAAATATTCAGTATGTTCTGTGCTCATAGTTGAACTACAGTGCAGACATCCTGTGTCTGTCTCACTGTCTGCTTGATCCCTCCTACTACAGTGTCATACAAGTTGGTCATATCTGCATTTTCGAAAGTACTGTCATTGTTCCCAACTGTTCACACTAACATTAGCATCCACATTCACTGTTCATAACTGTTTTCAGAAGTATTTACATACACATTTTCATTTGCTTTCCTCCTCTCCCATCTTACATGATTGACCAATGGTCACCAAACCGTCTCAGTTAAGAAGCAACTTCATGACATGGTTTTTCCTAAGTCTGTTTTTTTGACAAAGACTATGGGATATCTTTTGAAATGTACTTAGCACCCCTCCTCTTCAGCTTTAATTCAATTTAATTCAATTTATCTATACATTATGAATTTGCATGCAACACAAAATAAGAGATAAATATGTTTTAAATGGGTCTGTGGTGTGTCGTGCATTATGTCATCACCTCACAGCTTCATATGCAAATTAAACATTTCCCATTGAAAAGTTTTTTAATTTTAATCAAGCCACAGATGAGGTCATACGTAGGAGACACCACAGATGCCATTAAAAAAAACACACATTTCTCTTATTTTATGCATTTGCATGCAAGTTTGCCAGCACAATATATAGATCATTTTTGTTATTCTCCTCATTCACAGTATAAAGGAATTAAGGTTTTCAGAGTCCCATTAACCATTGTCCATAGCAACTCCCAACCTTCAAACTAAACTATTGAGAAACTACTTCCTTAGAAACTACTCTGCAGTCCAGTACTAGGGGGGCACTCAGGGGCCAGCCTTCTATCTGAATAGCACCAGACAGAACTGTCCAGTCACTCTTCCCACTTACAGACCAGAATCAAGAACCCGCTACCCCCCCCCCCTTTTTTTTTTTTATACATACATGTGCGGAATGGAACCTAATATAGCTATGTCTGTGAGATTACATTTTCATCTTAGATCCTTTGTTACAATTGAGAGCTAAGTGTGTCCTATTTCTCTTTAAAAAAAAATAAAAAAAAGCTTTAAATGTTATCAAATATTAGATTGTTGGGCACCTTTTGGAAGGTTCAATTTTATTTCTATGATCTTGTTTGGTATGTATGAGCATATTACTGTGCAACCCAGAATAAAACAAACCAGAAAGGTTAATTCAGTAGTATAATTAATAAAGATAATACTTTGAACGATTTCTGAATGACACAATTATTGTAAAGTTAACTAGTAAACATCAGAAAGGTCCCAAAACCTATTACACGGCTTATAAAATGAAGTGTTTATAATGGTTCTGAATCTACATACACAACATTGTATATGTTGCATTAGATGTAAAAAAAAAAATAAAAAAAAAAATAAAAAAAATAACCCATACACATTTTCAATCAACTGTAAAAAAAATAAAAAAAATAAATGTTATACTATCTGCCTATTAAAATAATTTGGTAATCCGGTCATGCCAAAAAACAGAAATAAGAATATTTCATTTCGGTCACGAACAGGTGATTTTAACAGTCGCAAAAGTCATTGGTATTATCCGCAGATAAGAACAGAATGTTTATCATTCATTTCTTTTTTAAATTATGTTTTATTGAATTTCGGTATAATATAAGATAGTAATCAGTAGAAAACCACAGTTAAAAAAATATAACCTAGAATGCATTGATATCCAAAAGACATTATAAAACTGAAATTCCAAGAGCGTAGAAGTGAAAGTTCAGGATGAAAAAGAGAAGGTAAGAGGGGCTAGTGCGTTAACGGAGAATGGAAAATGCGGATATGAGAAATAAAACGAAATGGGTGAAAGTCCACCAAAAAAAAAGCCTTTATGTCGCTGTCTGCGATTAAATAAACCTGTGAGTGAAATGCATAGGCTGCAAGATCCTTCAGACTGTTCCCTGGGCACTCAGCTATTTAGAGAGGTCCAGCAAATAAACTAATACAACAATTAAAAAAAAAAACATATCAAAGGCTTTAATGTCTGATAAGTTAACCAGCCTCTTACTGCTTTCAGCACTTACTTAACACATCTAAAGGTAATGGGCACACAAATTAAAACACCTTTGCTTTGTGCTGAACAGAGTTGTTCATGTGTCACAGATAATGGCAAGCGTAGGGTCATGTCTGTAAACCAAACTCGGCCTAGTGGAATATAATTACCAGTACCATGTTGTTGCCAAGAGAGAGTGTTTGTGATTTTGAACAGGGCCCGATTGTGGGCATACGCCTGACTTTCATTCACTGGTAGACCATGTCCTGGCTGTACTCGCTATCTATAAATGACTGTAGTATTAGGATACTTGCATTTCACAATACAAATATTGTTAATATTGTTCATTTAAGCCATTGTTCCTTAGTCTAAAATCTTGATTGAAAGACTGCCTGACAGCAAAATACCAACAAGATAGACATACCTTGCTCACTGCTTGAACGCCTAGTTCTTCAGATATCAATGGGTGAATAATCCACTTATAGGCTTCCTTCAGCTGGATAATGTCAGCCTTTTCTAAGGAATACCCTTTCTTTCTGATGTTGAAATAAATAAAAATGATCATTATTAGCAACAACAATAACAAAAAATCTTGAAAAATAGTGTGAATATATCCAAAAGATTCTGGTGGATGAAATACATTAATAACACACATCAAATTCTCTTTAATTTGTGATAATTCACCTACTCTCATTAATGTACCAAATGATTTATCTGAGGGAATAGAGGTCCTTGGTAAACTCTTAATATGGTGTATCAAGAAAAGTATTGGTGGTCAGTATTGGCAAGTACCCCAACTAATAAATTGGGCCAAAAACCTGAAGGCATGCAAATTGGTGTCAGATTCCCCATACAACAGCTCAGAGATTGGTCCTTTTAGCACTCACTTTTCTAGGACCTTCTGGCAGCCTGAACTCTAGGGCCAAAAAAACAACTGGGTACAAAATGGTACAAATCAACCCATGTGGGTCATAGAACTTAGAGAATCCCATCAGTTGATTTTCATGTTTTTATACACAAAAATAAGTTGTTGTAAGTATATATCCCACGGCTTGGCTAAAAGGAAACAAACTAATGCAGGAGTCAGCCTAGCTGTTTTTATGAAACAGGCACATGCTGTATTGCTAGGGTATGATAAATAAGATATTCAACTATACAGCAGCTTTGCACTTTCATTTCAAGCAGCATTAACTCCAGTCTGTGGACTGTGACTCACACCTCCCTTGCTATCATGTGATTGCACAAATGACCTGTAAAAAACAAACAAAAAACCTACAACTGTAAAAGCACAATACTATATTAGCTGCATTTCCAGGAATTCATCATATGAATATTAACGTATTAAATAAATCTAGCTAGTGGGGGTGACATCACACATCAGAAATGAAATAAACAAAATTTTAAAAAATTTTTTAAAAAACTCAAAAGAGGAATTTTATTATGATTTGTACTGCGATTTCTAAAATAGGAGAGAGAAAAGTACATAAAACCCAATACAGGCACAGTTAACAATGCCTTCCAGGTGCTACAAAAAAATGAGAACGTGCAATGTAATTCTGCATGTTAAAATACTTTATATTTAGAGAGAATATAAATTTGGACTATTTAAAGAAACAGTCAGGCATAAAATATGAATAGGCTGGAACGGTCTTAGAAGAGTGTTTATTTTAAATCTTAATGAGTCCATGGCCCTTCTATTAAATAAACTAATGCAACTGAATACAAAATGTGCTGCTCTATTAATGGGGCTATTATCTATTATATCATAAACGGAAACCTAAATATACATATTTTTCCTTTCTTTTGTTTAATGAAATTGTGTCTATTTAAAGTATATGATCTAAAGTACTTTGTTATAATAGCATATTATGAATTCATGTCCCTAATTATTTGTGTAACTAACTAATATTTTTAGATTTTTTGATCAGACATACTTCAATGGATCACCGAGGGCAAACTTTTAAGTTCCTTATCTCAAAATATACATCATATAGATTACAATGCGAAACTGACCTTTACAATAAAAATAAATATAAAAGTATATGTTTACAGAACAGACACAACCTAGAGACATGTTTTTGTTTGTTTGTTTGTTTTTAGTACACAACATGATTACTACCATATCACAATACCAATTCATCACCACTTCTCACTCGCGTCTCCAAGATTTCGCCCGAGCTGCCCCCTCTCTCTGGAACTGCTTCCGCACAGCATCCAGCTCTCTCCCTCCTTTTCAAACTTTAAAAAGTCCCTCTAAACTCATCTATTTAAAGAAGCTTACTACCCAACCCACTACAATACCGGTCACTTTACATCTAGCTAATCCCACCTAGCTGGAACACACACAATTCATCTTTGGCCTATCCCACCTAGTGCCAACTATCCACACTACTGTAACTACAACTTCGATCCCTCTGACTTCTTCAATCCCTTATGTGTTTCATGTACCCCATTCCCTCTAGATTGTAAGCTTGCGAGCAGGGCTCTCTACCTCACGTACCAGTATGTTCTAGTTTGTCTAACTTAATATGTAGTTCCCTGTTATGCTCTGTACCTAGCGCTACGTAAATTGTTGGCGCAATATAAATAAATGGTAATGTAATGTAACTCAGCAGTTCAGTATAGATTTTACAGTTGAAACTAATGGAGTAATGCATAGTAAAAGAAATTATGACATGTTCATATTGTGCTATTGTTTGGCTGGTTACAAACTGGTTGTGTGAGATACAGTACAGTAACTTTGAAAAGATTACTGTACAATCCATGACCACCATTCAAAGCTGGGTAAACCTGGTTTACAGAGACAGCTAGATATTTTGGATGGTTGTACATTTTCCATTCCTTTAGCTAACTGCTGATATTCCCCTTTTTTCTCTTTTTCGGAATTGAAGTTTTTGGGTGCTATTCACTTAAACGGAACTGACAAGTGAAAGGCAATAATAGCGGCGCTGGAAAGACAGGAATATGAGAGAATTAATGCCTGGTAATCACCACTGGTGATTAGTCCTCTGTGTCTAGATATACAGATCCATTTAAAGCATATACACATTGTATATTATCGTCTTAATGGGTTTCATGGAAATGCTACATATATAACTACACAATTCTTTGTACAATGTCGATTAATCATACCTTACTTTTACATGAAGATGCTTTGTGAGGTAACAAGCTGAAGGTTTTGTACCCTTTTTACTTTTGCAGCCTGGAACCTTTTTCTGCTTTCATTACATGTAAAATAATGTATTGCACAATGGGCCTTCAAGGGTGACTCCACGAATGAAGGCCCATTGTGCTGAAACGCTGGGTTGACTTCCAGATGTTTTCCCCTCTACTGTTGCGATCCTGTTTGCTTATTTACATTGCATTTATACCTTTTTTTGGTGCTATCTGTATACACTTATATGCTATTATCTATTTGCTAAAATAATTTGTGACATATCACTTGATTTTTTTTGTGTGCTCCTCCTGTTTCTTATTTTGGTATTTGAGGGCTTTTTGGAGGCCCTCTTGGTATTGATACACCTTTATTCTAATATTTATATATTCTTTTAATTTAACTTATATGGGTAGTGCCTCTCTAATACTTTGTTAATTTCTACACCATTCCTTGACCGTATACAGTGCTGCCATTCTTGTCAAGAGCACACTAATCATGAGCATATAGTGAACTTGTGATTAGGTATTTCATGTAAACATCCATCTTTCTGGTTTCACTTTGTGTGTGCCAGCAGCATGCATGCCATCATTTTTACATTATCAGATGACAACAGAACAAACACTGAAATTCCCTGCCCTGGTTACTCACCCCATTTCCTGTTTTGCTTGTAGCCATGCAGAATGCTATATGGCAGTCACACACAAAAAAGAAAGAGAAAATTAAATTAGAAGAATTTTTTTTTTTTTGTGCAATTACAAATTGTAATGTTTGTTTTGCAATCCGTTCTTCCCAGCTCTCATTTTCAAACGTTCTAAAAAAAAAAAAACAACAGTTTTGTACAACTATTTGGGTTGGCGGGTTACAAAACATAGAAACATAGAATGTGTCGGCAGATAAGAACCATTCGGTCCATCTAGTCTGCCCAATTTTTTTTTTTTTGAGTACTTTTATTAGTCCCCCGTTCCCGGTCTTATAGCTAGGATAGCCTTGTGTCTATCCCACGCATGCTTAAAATCCTTGACTGTGTTTACCTCTACCACTTCTGCTGGCAGGCTATTCCATACATCCACTACCCTCTCAGTAAACAAATACGTCCTGATATTACTTTTAAATCGTTGCCCCTCTAATTTAAGACTATGTCCTCTAGTTGTGGTAGTTTTTCTTCTTTTAAATATACTCTCTTTCTTTACTGTGTTGATTCCCTTTATGTATTTAAATGTTTCTATCATATCCCCCCTGTTACGTCTTTCCTCCAAGCTATACATGTTAAGATGCTTTAACCTTTCCTGGTAAGTTTTATCCTTCAACCCATGAACCAGTTTAGTAGCCCTTCTCTGAACTCTCTCCAAAGTATCAACATGCACAAGCTTAGGCTGGGGCTTTGATGGGTAACTACTATTCGTTACATAAGGTAACACAATAGAAACAATAAACTTTTCAGGCTGCAGGGGGCAGCATAAAAATCCTTGGGGGCCACATCTGGAATGCAGGCTGCCAGTAGGAAAACAATATTCTAAAATATAAATATAAAAAAGGTGAATCAGTGCGCTTCTCCCACACACGTTACCCTTTATAGTGAGGTATTCCACTCAGAGTTATGCAAAGGGAACAAAAACAGAAACAAATATAATATAGTGTAGTATTTTTTTTTTTTTTAAACAAAGTGATGTTATGAAACTGTAAGCCAGTTCACTCACATATTACTGAGCAGTAACCTGCTCAGTATGAAATGCATGCAGGAGCCCCTGTACGGTCTAATTAGTAGGTATCCCTCTGGATTTTCTTCAATTAAAGTCCACTCAAGTGTATATGTGGCGCGTAGGACAAGGGAAAAGGGATTAAAACATTGGTATAACACATTTATTGTGAAACAAACAAACAAAAAGCAGTATCCAATGGTAAAATGCTTGAAAAACAAGGTTCCAAAGTGCACTGTGCTTGTTTAAGAGTCCTCCCTCCATACAACACGTTCCACCTCCTCCACAGAGCTTACCGTTTCATAACATCACTTTGTTTTAAAAGAATACTACACTATATCATATTTTTTCTGTTTTTGTTCCCTTTGTATTACATTGAGAGGAATATCACGTTATAAAGGGTAACATAAGTGTGTAGAGTGTGTGGGAGAAGCGCACTGATTCACCTTTTTTTATATTTGTACACTATTTTACTAGAAGGGAAACACTAGTTGTTTTCAGTGCTGCTCTTTTGATCACTTAACGGTGCAGTGTATTTTACTTATTTACTTATTTAATATGTATTAGAATAGTGGTTAAAAAAAATCCCAATAGACCAGGATGTTGGACCCCAAAATATATCTGGCCACTTTGAAAGTAAACAAAATAATATATATTGCACAGCAAATACATTAAAGGGGAACTAGATTAAACCTTTCTATTATAATGATCACAGTCTAAATAGGGTTGCCACCTTTTCCTCAGAAAAATACCGGCCCTGCTACTCCCTCCATAGACTTAACATTGGCCTCAAGCCAATTTTTTACCGGCCTGGCGGTAAAATATCGGCCAGGTGGCAACCCTAAGTCTAAATGAAAGGAAAATCGATTTTATAAAATGAACATGAGTACATTGGGGTCTATTTCATGATCAGAGTTAATTTATCAAATGCCATTGAATCCCATAGAAACATTTGAGTTAAAAAAAGCTAAGTATTTACACCACTAAATTGATACCATTTTTTGGAGGTAAATCGTTTTGGATTACAGAGTGTATTAATATTAGCACAACTCTGCTAATGAGGGCAGCATGATCAAAATGCATGAGTATACCGGGCCACATCCTTTTTTTATTTACAGTAACAGTGAAGGACACCGAAATAGCCACAAAGAAACATGGTTTGTTTATTAGGCAGTAATACAAAAGCAGCTTAAAAATACCATGAAACAACTTTATTCAAATAAAAATATGTGCAGTTAAGTCAGTTGGGCCGCACTTTAGATGTAACAAAATTGGCCTACCAGGCCGCACGTTAGGAAACCCTGCTTTAGTACATGGATTCTAAAACTGTTCTAGACACCATATGCTTCTTCCAAAACTTTTATGGTGGTCCCCAGTGTGAATCATTTCCACTTGTCTCCTGACATTTTGATTAACTAAAAACTTCACAGAACCAATATACTAGACAGTTATAATTTAGTACTGTGGGGTAGATGTTAATCATAGCATCCGTGCATTTTACACCGCATTGGAATAGTGTGTGATTCAATGGTAATGGTGGCCGCCAAAAAAACATTTGTTAAATGGTATTATTCCTGGTGCCAGTGACCCCTAGTGACCATGGGCTGCAACGCGCCCACAGTCATTAAAAATAAATAGATCATGGTTTCTTTGGGGTCACACGCCGGCACGGTGCATGTGGCCCCTTAAATAAATATGATTGGCTCACACAGGACCACAGGCCGGCATATTCCTGTGGCCCAAATAAATAATTATTTGTTCCCAATGGCCGCAGCATACTTGTGCCCCCAATATAAATTCAATTACGCTTGCTCCCATCCCGCTAAGTTTGAGGCAGACGGTATGCCCCTTGCACCAATTTTAAAAAAATTATCCTTCTCTAGTTTCCCCCCTTGTGCCGGGGAAAGGGAAAAATACATTAATTAAATGTCCCCTGAAGCCCTCACTCCTCATCTTCAGCCCAAGAAAAGGGGCCATCCTTTAAAATAAATAAATAAAATCCACACTGGCAAAAAAAAGTTTTCTTCATACACATTTAGACTATGTACTTCTTATAGAATAAGTGTACAAATATATCAAACTAACAATGTGTATAGCGATACATCTCTTAAACAATAATACTGCTCCTCTTAAAACTGTACAGCATCACATATGATATCACAAAAGAGATGCATTGAGACATAAAGGAGAAAAACAGAGATGGATAAAATAGTAAATGATGTTGAAAACACCAATGCAAAGATAGAAGGGTATGTTCTATCTCCTAATTAGCCATGAAATGTTTGCCGATGGTGCTTAACAACTGCTACAAGGCTGTAAAACCGCAGTAGATAAAGCACTATAGTGATCAAACTGAACAATCTGAACTCCGGCCACCTTATTGCCGGATGGCATACCAGCCACACTATTTGCACTTCTACAGATGAGACGTTGCAGCATGAGATGTGACTTGCCCACTGGACCAGTTCAGTGGATATTAGTCCTGAAGTCTGTCTAAATAACAATTACTTTTAGCAGTGTTTTATAATATGACAATAAATATCCAGTTTGATCTATATCTTCTCTCGTCCCCAAAATGTATCCACAGAGGTTTAGTCAAATTGCTGCTGCCTTTGCAAATGGCATTACAGTCAGGGCTTATGTATTTGTGAAACAGCCTTTTTGTACAGTTTAATATTAATCCAATAAGGCGACATTAATTTGTGAAATAAACTATGCTTTGTACCTTTGTCTCTGTGAGTTTAGGGTTATGCCCACATATGGGTCCATAGACGGCAGCAGCGAATTCGGCATCAGTCAATCATTCTGTTGCCAATACGACCAGTACAAAAAGAATACAAATTTTCCTATACTTTTCATGCTGGTCGGAATTGGCAACAGAGTGGGTGACGCTGATGCCGAATTCGGTGCTGCCGTCAGCCCCTCAGATGTATTGAAGGTGTGTTGGCAGTCCGGTGCAGACCTGTCACTCAGGGGCAGGATACGCCCTTGCCCACTTCTTTGTCTTCACTTAATATCAGTATAGCTCCTTGCAACATGCCCTCCCCCCGCAGTGTGTCTGTGCTACCGAGCGGTACTGCAGTCACTCAAAGTGTCAGAAACACCAGAGAATGAAAATCTGGCCCACAGGATTGTGAATTAGGACTGTCCTGCTTAAACTAGGGGTCCAGGGGTCAGTGAGGCCATTGTGATGCCGGGGCTATTGGGACACTGCAGGGGCATTGTGATGCAATTTTATTATAATTATGGTGCTATAATCTACCAGCTGGTCCCAAATACTGTTACTTCCACCATCTTCTTTTTGACCTCTTAACTCACCTTATGTCCCCCACTCCCTCCAGATTGTAAGCTTGTAAGCAGGGCTCTCTACCTCATGACCTGCAACGCCCTTCATGTTTGGCCCAGGGAAAACATTTTAACAAGGCATATTTTTTCCCAGGGCCCCCTTTGTGTGCCATGGGGTGGATAACGATATCCACTGCCCACCCACATGGCACTCTATAGGTGGATTATTATTATTTTTTTAGGTTTTATTGATAAATCACCCCTTGCCTTTGTCAATTAATTGGAAAAAGTTAATTATTTCTAAACATAAAATTACCAGCAGACATTTGAAATTCTTGTTTTGGTTAATTAAAGTGCCACGATACATTGTGCCATATATATTTATAAAAATGTCTCTCATTTTTGAGTATGTATTTAAAAGCAGTGTTAGAAAACACATCAAACTACTAAGGACAAGTTAACCCTCAAAAATGGCATAATGTACAAATCAAATGGCTATTTTTAAGCCCACAGGCATGATAAATATCTGGCATTTACTATACAGGGGCATGTCAGCTCTTCTGCCGTCATTAAGTGGGTGGGTGTATGCTCTAAAAGGACCAAAAAGGGGGAATCCCTAGAAAGTGCTATAATGACACAAGGCATGAGTCACTACAAGGCGTCAGGTACAGGAAGTAAAAGAGAAGTATTAAAACGTACACTTCACTGCACATATAAATACGTCTAATACTGTAATCAGCTATTTATAGATGATCAGTACGTTCATAAACTACATGCATGGCTATGCACTGGAGGTAAATTAAACCCCTTCTCAGAGGAGTAATGATAAAGAATAGACAAACAGTGCAATGAAATCAAACATCTACTATACAACGAGGCTGTATCTTAACATCACATGTGGACAATAAATCACCTTATGTTTAATTAGATATTTTAAATTGAACAGGTTTTAATGATTACAAATAAAGTACCTTATTGAGCCCTCTTTGCTTGGAAACATAGGCCAGTAGAGAATGAAAAGTTATTGTTACACCAGGCTCTAGGGTGTATCCCTTTACACTTATTCCAGCTCATATCTATTCAATCACAGAATTAACTCTGCTACTGATGCCTGAGTTTTGCAGTTGAAGTTTTGGCGAGCAGTGACCTATGACTGAGGTAAACCTGACCATAGAATTATAATGTGAAGCTGACATATAGAATAGAGAGGCAGCTACATGGGGAGTCCTTTAGTGTAGTGTAGAAATTATAGGGTTAACATTTTGGCGTAATTTAGTTAGTATTCCAGAAGGTGCTGGAACTAGCGCGAGGGATAGCTTAGGATTGGCGTGTGCTGATTCGCTTAATAGGATTGGTAGTAATGGCGCTCTAAGGTCTGCAGCGTTAGAAATAGCGGGAAAGTTTGGTATAAAAATAGGTGTGCAGCAAGTATAAGGCACTGACCTTCAGACAGCGCTAAGAGGTGGCAATTGAGCAGTCACTAATATATTGTCCCAAATATATTGTAGTTCACCTTTGTTAGGGGATAAAAGTCACTCTCTTGGGGTTCAGGCACTTGGGCTGGTAGTAAGATTTAAAT
This sequence comes from Pelodytes ibericus, assembly GCA_036172795.1. Classification (NCBI taxonomy): domain Eukaryota; kingdom Metazoa; phylum Chordata; class Amphibia; order Anura; family Pelodytidae; genus Pelodytes; species Pelodytes ibericus. The sequence goes on along the minus strand of CM069862.1, from coordinate 49,770,291 downwards.
TTGGGCGACTCGGGATTTAGGGGCACAGTCGTGGTTAACAGTTTGAAGGTTTATATCTGTGTACAAGTTTGTGTGTATTTAAAGTTATGGCTTGGAAATAAAATCTCTAATAATGGTCATGGCTTTCACCATTGATAAAGAAAGTTAATGTCTTAGTGTCTTTATTTAAGGTTAGGTATGTGCTCTATACAAACCCCATGGAGTATGACTGTAAAATTATATATCATATATTCCACACTCTCCGACGGACCTGAAGTAGAGGGATACTGTTGCTGGCTGAAGGGCTGGTGGGGATAATATATACAACAGTTGTCAAGACAAGTTATGACTTAAATGAACTTTTGACACAAAGAAGGTTCTGTAAAAAGCGTTTAAAGGCTTTGGAGGCAAAGCACTGAAGATAGAGGAATTTCCACAGCCAGCCAATGGAATGTTCCGGTTCATTGCTCCCAAACTGCTCTACATACATTGCCCCAAAACAGCAGAACACAGGTTAACTTTTGAAGGGGACGAAAATATGACTGACTCTAGAGTCAAGCGATTTCCCCCTTTCAAAACAAAACACAATTAGGTCATATATTTATTAAATCCATAAACATTTTAAATGTGAAAAGACTTCAATCTTGCTTGAGATATTGTCCCATTAAGTGTTAAAAATCCTGTGTTATTTTAACTTTGAATTCTTTGAATCACTATTTCCTTGCAGTGGAAATTACATTGTTTTTTCTCCACAGCTCAATGCATTAACCTGTATGAGCCTTATTTTAATGACATGCAAAACAATAGCACGGATTGTAAACACACTGTACTGGGAATGCCCTATTACACTGAATCAAGATGGTACAAAGCAGCATTAAATGCTTAAATGGTATATATAAGACAGAGACCTCTAAGGATATACCACTGGCTCCTAATAATAGGTCAGACTGGCTTCTAAATTTGTTTATTTAGGGCTTTAATCATGAAAGAGGAAATTGTAGAAAATTGACAAGGCAGTGTTAAAGTTAAGGCCAAAGTAGCCGAGTTGGACAAACTGACAGAGATATCCAAATGGTGGACTGTGGCTGTATATAGGAAAGATAGGATTGTAAACATAGGCATGCTATAAATATACTAACTGATTATTACTGGACACATGATTTAATGGAAATGTAAAGGTTTTTTTTATTGGATCTTTGTCGCAGCCTCCGTGACAGTCACATGTATATCACATATATGTAGTCCCCATACTTCCTCAGGGCAGCTGGGTTCAATGATAACAGCCAGGAAGTATGCTGCAGAGGCCGGTGTGTGGTTGTTATAGAACAAATAGGAGCCAGATATGATATGAGCTTTTTTTCTGAGAAATGCCAGCTAATGCCCTGGCATGAATCAAAATCTCATTCTGAATCATGCAGCTATTTAAATAAATGGCTAATGGTTAGGGTTGACTGTTGCTTTACTGCTTACAGAGTCATTCTGAAATGTTATTAAGGGACACTTGTAAAATATAAAGAAAATATATCAAAGCATTATTTAAAATCCCCTGCCTCAGAACTGGAGTGCAAGAAACTTACACCATGCTCCTCGCAGTGCAAAGGTGGCCATGAGTGGGCTTGTGGGAAATTTGTATATCATTTGTTGAAACCAAATGAAACCTGAAGAAGACAAGTTTCTCTTTTTTCAAAGACCCCGTTATCTCCAATTTAATGCTATACAGGTCAAGTATTTCTTATCTTATCCACAAATCAGTTATCCAAAATAATGTTCAGATTTTGACACTAGTTGCAAATTCCACACACACCCCTCAGAATGTAAGCACACAACAGTTTATTCAGTGTCCAGTCCCCTTTAAGCAGCAATACGGTTTTTACATACATGATTCCCCTACACTCACAAAGGTTAGTACATTGGCACATGTCCAGTCCTGACGCTCCAACAATGCTTCACATCACAGCTACTCGCAGTAAAAGTAATTTATTTGCTGTATACAGTATTTGCATTGGTACTACGGTGTCCTATGAGTGTTGAGAGGCTTTAATATATCTTATTGGTGAAAAAAAATCATTTTTCTGAAATGACCAGTTATCCAAAGTGCTTCCGGTCCCTAGCATTTTTGATAAGGAATACTCGACCTGTACTATCTTTATTATTATTATACCATTCACCACACCAAGTGATGTTGATCATACTTAAATAGAGCAACATTGACAGATGGAAGATAAATGCTAAATATTTTTCATAAATCTATACAAAATCCATTTAATTTCCTGTGCCTTTAAAATATAATTTTTTGGTCTATACCATTGATGTCCAACTGGTATACCGTGGGCCTGGTGTGGACCATATTGACCTGAACAACAAGTTCTATTGTATTACCCTCATGAAATGAATAATACCTTCCCACCCGCAAGTTAGGCTGCCGCATTATATTATATCCGGACCCTCACTTCAAAAGGTTGGATAATACTGGCCTATATCAGTATGCTAATATGGGAGTGACTGACCGCTATGCGTACACGTTATGTGCTTCTCCTCAGTATGTCAGGGAGGTCTATTCACTAAACAGTGGTTTGTGGTGAATTGACAAGCAAACTGTGAGTCGTAAATCAAAATGGAGTTCGAAAGAGAAAAAGAGAGAGTGATGGAGAATTTTGGCCTAAATTTGAATTTGTCAGTTCACCAAAGGTCAAAGTTTAGAAAAAATACCTCTTAATGCTGAACATTAGTAACAAATGTCTGGTACTGTTTAGGTTAAGACCCCGATAAGTTGCTTCTGACATTTGAAGCCTCAAAACAGCACATGACACTATCGGGAGGAGATAAGAGAATGGAGAAGCGTTATGACAGCTGATTATTAGAAGGAGATTAGATGGGGAATCAAAAGCACAGCAGGAAGGATGACTTGGAGATCCAACGGATGGACTGTAGAGGCTTTATTCATCAAAGTGGGAATTACAAACATAAGCTCTTTATTATTACCGTGTTACTTTTACTCTATTTTCTCCTTATCCTTCCTTTTCTTATTTGTTTAGTTGTTCTTATTCATTCTACACCATTCAAGAAAACAATAAAAAACATAAAAAATGCTTTAAAGAATATAAATAAATTACCTTATTGACTCCTCTTTACTCTGAATAGCTCTATCAGGGGGCAGACATCTTGGTTAGGATAAAGGAAGATCTGAACCATTTGACCAAAGACATGCCAAGCAAAGAGGGGTCGATAAGGTACTTTATTTGTATTTTTCATGAAAGTATTTCTATGTAAAATGCAGACACTTGATGCAATCTTTCAGTTAAACAGAAGGTAATATTTTTCCAACAGTTGGTCCTTTAAATGGGTGGCTGCCCAGGGTCCGTAGCAGTTCTCCAACTCTCATTTATGACCCTGTGTTGGTATCGCATGCATCATGCCTCTTAGCTTGCAGTCAAGCTATCCAAGTCATGGTGTGGAAAGACAGAAAAAAAAAAAGATACCTACAGCATAGATAGAGGGCGAGATAAGAGGGCAGTGCTGATGTAGTCGTTAGGTAGCTGGGTGGTGAGCCCTTTCAATGTTTGCGGCCTTCAACTAATATAGCAGCTCATGCCACAGATTTATATAGCACGCTATACAGATAATGAACTCAAATGAAGTGCAAAGTGGTTGGATGATGGGGCTGAGATTAATGTGATGGTTAAATGTTGAAGAAGTTGAAATGAAGAGAGAGATTTGGATGAACGTCTGTGCGAGGTGGACGAGATGATGTTTTATGATGAGGTGGGGTGGCGAAGTGATGTGGTAAACCAAATGAGCAGAGTTTAAACTTGTAAGGAGGGGTCTTACATGAAGTAAGTGGGGTGTTCACATGATTGTAAAATAATGGGATAGTGGGTGTACAGATGGAGGAAGGGGAGATATAGAGGGCTTTGGGATACTGGAGTATATCAATAAAGTCCCCATTAATATTACCGATGCCGTTACTCATCTGCCCCCACAATTTGTGTTTCTATACTTATCGAAATTAGTTACAAGAGAAATACTGTGATAGCCATGTAAAACCAGGATACAAGCAAAGTTATAATTATACCATTTATTGACTAAATGAGAGTTTAATTGCAAGCTTTCAAGACCAACTTGGTGAGGAAGAGACTTAACAACTTGCTCTTGAAAGCTTGAAATCAAACTCAGCTTCATCATTTTAACTCTACTGGTTTCCTACACCTATCAAATCATTGTACACTGTACTCTGTGCAAGAGCGCCCTCTGCTGGAAGCCATTATTCAATGTGTGAAATCTTATCATTAAAAGAGACATCTAAAATGTGTGTCGATTTATTTATGGCAAAAAAAAAAAAAAAACCCACATGGCTGGTGCTTTCTTCCTTAAGAATAAATTTAAATTTTAGCTCATAATAAGGTGTCAGCAGACAAGAACCAACCAACCATTCGGCCCCCCAATTTTTTTCCCACTGCTCTTATCGAATATCTAGGGGGGGCTTTGTGTTTAAATTCCTCCATTTTGATGAAAGACTATTGTTTAAAGCACATAGACAAGATTTGAATATAAGAGGTCATAACCCAGTCCAGACTGTGCTTAAAGGCAAACAGAATAATAATATTGATAAAAATGTGAGTGTGCCATTAATATTGTATTCTGTATAGTGAATTTGATTGCAAAACATACATCTTAAAATGCGTACCTTTCCTAGGAGGCATCACCACATGATACTGTGCCAGATTTCTGATCATCATTCATTTGATGGAATAATGAAGACAAAGCGACTGTTAGCCGAATGTTTGTCTGCTTCCATGCCATCTCCATCAACTAATCTTGCAGGAATAGGACAGTTGAGTGGTGACCAAGGAGAGGACATCTTATATGCCCATAATCAAATGTACGGATAGGAGCAGCAGCTCAAACCATAGATTTACATAGGGGAATGTCAGCAAGCAGATACATTAAATAACCACGGATTCCTTACCTCTCGGACAGACAGCTGTGCTGGTAAGGACACAGAGAACACAAAATCTTTATATTCATACCCAACAGCATTCACCTTTTGGAAAATCTGCAACAACAAACGCCACCAGATGCGCTTTTATTAGAAGCAAACATTATAAATACAATAGCATCCCTCCATGGTAAACCTGACATGTACACATGTGTATTCACACTCTGCCTCTCAGCAGGCACACAGTGAGCCAATCACCACTTGCTCACGTCTCATACATGCCAACTTTCTCTGTCGTTTTCTATACAGCAATTCAGCCGAGGGGATCTAGCTAAGTCCCCTCTAATGATTATTTATAAAAATGAGGGCCTCTCCTGAAAAAAAATTGTATCTAACTGTAAATGCAGCTTTATCCGCATCCTACAGCCACTGACATTGTCACTTGTGCTTCTATAATCATTTAGTGGATATTTAAGTATTAATCAGAATGAAGAAAATAACCAAAACAGACTTCAAGCAACATAAGAGATGGAAATGCAATTCTAATCCTGCTTTCAACTTACATACAAAAAGCAATGATTTTCTACCAATGTGGGGCCTATCTTATTCTATGGAGTACACTGAGCACATAAATAATTATCATTCCAAGTCCAGACATAGTATATCAACACACCTCTGTTAATGATAGGTAAGTGGTTTGGTACATTGTGAAACCCAACATTCCTAAATATAGTGGTGTCTACCAGTGATGTTTAATGTAGAAACAAAAGTGAAAAGCTTAGTGCTGCTATTATTCTTTGATCGGCAAAAGCCATGCTTCTATGGGAAGCAGACAGCCCAGTCTGGTTGGCAACTGGTTCTCTCGCTCAGTGAAGTGAAGTGAGAGAGACCCCCCCCCCCCCTTTTTTTTTTTTAACATGAGATCAGCAAAGACCTTAACTAGATCTCCTCTGCTGAACACTAGACGAGACCTCTGCTACATTCAGACCCCGATCAGTCGAACAGGGCAAGCTGACTGTCAGTGCATGCCAATCTTCCCACTGGCTCTGCCTCAAAGTTGAGCCAAAAGTAAACCTACGTGTGTATCTGTTAAGATACATGTTGGGTTTACTTGGGGAAAGTGGGACAAGTTCTTAACCCTGCTTCCTCCAAGGAAGCAAAGGTTGAATATAAAGTTTAATTGTACTTGAAGGTGTATCAAGGCAAGATAGGAACAATTCTGGAACAATGCAAGTAGTGTATTTTTTTGATAGCTAACACTGGTCAAGACCTTCTGAATAAGGTTTACATAAATTAGATATATATTAAACTCAACAAACACAGAGCTGAGAATCTCACTGAAAAGTATTCCTCCTATTACTAATTAAGGATTTTGTTTCTATTCAATATGGAGTTTACCTCTTTTACAAACTTTGCTTCAGAGAGCTGCTGGAGAATTCCCAGGCACAGATTACAGATTCTTGGAACTATGGAGTCATTCCTGTCTTCGGAATCGGAGGTTTTTCGTGAGTCACCGTCACCCACATCATCTTCAGTTACCTCAATCCTGGATCTCTTGTATGGTGGATCCTTGCATTCATCAGCTGCATCCTCAGGGATTATATCACAATACTTATTAAGTTCACTAACCAGATCCTAAGAGAAGAGGAGAAGTAAAGCTACTACTTTTGTTTCTATATTTCCTTTGAATGAATATCAAAACTACAATTTAAAAAAACACGTTTTGACACATCACTAATGACTTCATATATTACGAAATTGACACAAATAATAATACTGCATCAATTACCTTTATGTGTGTCTGAGGAGTAAAGATGGCGATTTGGGAGATATTAATACAGTACCCACAGACAAATACAACTTGGAAATGATGTTATTTTGACAGTTGTGAATCTGACTGGGAAGATGTTTCTTCAGTCATCCAAACATAGAAATAATGGGTCCCAACCACACTAGCACAGTAAAAAAAAAAAAAAAAAAAAGAACTGCAAAATGCAAATCATTGTAAAGTATGTTCGTTTATTTGGATACATCATTTTGTTATGCTAAATGATTTTACATTTTCTTAAAAAAAAAACAGCCTGTCTGAGTTCTGCCCTGGGAGCCGCACCTTGAAATGCTCACCGCACGAGAAGCTGTGTCGGGGAATATGTATGTGAGTGGGTGTGGGCTAAGTGTATGGATGTGAGTGGGTGTGGGCTAAGTGTATGGATGTGAGTGGGTGTGGGCTAAGTGTATGGATGTGAGTGGGTGTGGGCTAAGTGTATGGATGTGAGTGGGTGTGGGCTAAGTGTATGGATGTGAGTGGGTGTGGGCTAAGTGTATGGATGTGAGTGGGTGTGGGCTAAGTGTATGGATGTGAGTGGGTGTGGGCTAAGTGTATGGATGTGAGTGGGTGTGGGCTAAGTGTATGGATGTGAGTGGGTGTGGGCTAAGTGTATGTATGTGAGTGGGTGTGGGCTAAGTGTATGTATGTGAGTGGGTGTGGGCTAAGTGTATGGATGTGAGTGGGTGTGGGCTAAGTGTATGGATGTGAGTGGGTGTGGGCTAAGTGTATGGATGTGAGTGGGTGTGTATACATCTGTATGGGCTAAGTGTATGTATGTGAGTGTGTGTATAAATGTGTATGTGTGTGGGGGGAATAAGTATGGGTGGTGTAACGGGGGTTAAGTGTATGCGTGGTGTGGGGGGGGTAAGTGTATGCGTGGTGTGGGGGGGTAAGTGTATGCGTGGTGTGGGGGGGGTAAGTGTATGCGTGGTGTGGGGGGGGTAAGTGTATGCGTGGTGTGGGGGGGGTAAGTGTATGCGTGGTGTGGGGGGGTAAGTGTGTGTGGTGTGGGGGGGGGTAAGTGTGTGTGGTGTGGGGGGGGTAAGTATATGTGTGGTGTGGGGGAGGGTAAGTATATGTGTGGTGTGGGGGAGGGTAAGTGTGTGTGGGGGAGGGGTAAGTGTATGGGTGGTGGGGGAGGGGTAAGTGTATGGGTGGTGGGGGAGGGGTAAGTGTATGGGTGGTGGGGGAGGGGTAAGTGTATGGGTGGTGGGGGAGGGGTAAGTGTATGGGTGGTGGGGGAGGGGTAAGTGTATGTGTGGTGTGGGGGGGGGGTAAGTGTATGTGTGGTGTGGGGGAGGGTACGTGTGTGTGGTGTGGGGGAGGGTAAGTGTGTGTGGTGTGGGGGAGGGTAAGTGTGTGTGGTGTGGGGGAGGGTAAGTGTGTGTGGTGTGGGGGAGGGTAAGTGTGTGTGGTGTGGGGGAGGGTAAGTGTGTGTGGTGTGGGGGAGGGTAAGTGTGTGTGGTGTGGGGGAGGGTAAGTGTGTGTGGTGGGGGAGGGGTAAGTGTATGGGTGGTGGGGGAGGGGTAAGTGTATGGGTGGTGGGGGAGGGGTAAGTGTATGGGTGGTGGGGGAGGGGTAAGTGTATGGGTGGTGGGGGAGGGGTAAGTGTATGGGTGGTGGGGGAGGGGTAAGTGTATGGGTGGTGGGGGAGGGGTAAGTGTATGGGTGGTGGGGGAGGGGTAAGTGTATGGGTGGTGGGGGAGGGGTAAGTGTATGGGTGGTGGGGGAGGGGTAAGTGTATGGGTGGTGGGGGAGGGGTAAGTGTATGGGTGGTGGGGGAGGGGTAAGTGTATGGGTGGTGGGGGAGGGGTAAGTGTATGGGTGGTGGGGAGGGAGTGTGGGTGTGGTAAGCATATGTATGTGAGTGTGTTTATAAATGTGTATGTGGTAGAGTCTGTATGTGTGTGGTAAGTGGGACTGCGTATCCATGTGTGAATGTGTGTGTAGTTAATGTGACTGCTGCACATTAGTGTGAAATATATATATATATATATATATATATATATATATATACACACACACACATATATGTATATAAATATATATATTATTCTCTGAATGAATGCGGCCCATGCACACATACGTTTCTATCGAAGTGGCAGAATAAACTTGGACACCCCTGCCTTATGTAAATGAATGCACAGCTGTGCCACAATACTTATACATAAATAAGTTTCTCGCACTGCGCTACCAGTAAGTGTGTGAGTCAGCGACTGTGTCCGTTTCAGCCGGCACACTTCACAGTGCACCATGGAGGCTGCAAATTGGTGGATTGGTCTTAAAAAAAAATATGTGCAATTTTCTACTCATACAACTTTGTTAAAACATTTTTGCACATTTTGGTGCCAACTTTAACCCCTAAAAGCACCAAAAGGTGATTTGGTGTTCCTGGACCTTATCCAAAACATTGTAATACCTTGCAAGTGATGTCACAGAAGTGTAGTGTGATTTTGGAAAATATAACACTTGCTCACTTTGAGTGCCAAGTACATTTAATTCATCAGACTGAGGCCACTCAAAATGGCTTTCATGACAGGCAAACACCTGCTGCAGTTCCCTGATGAACTATATATACACAGACCTCATCATGTGGGAGCAGCGATGAGCTGTTTGTAGAACGTTCTATGCTGTCCTACGGTTGTATGTATTTTAGGATGGCATAAAAACGTCCAATGAGCAGGAAGGGGTTAATGAGAGTGAGAAATCATTTTTGTTTACATGAGGCAGCCGTGAGTGCAGGTATATATATTATCTTAATGCAATCAGAAACCTTATATGGGAGTCGGTAAGGAGTTGCTGATCCAACACAGCAGAAACGAAGCACACATCGTGGGCAAGAGCCTGAAGAAAACAGAATTTTAGCGACAGATCTATATTTTTCTTCTATGAGCAGCATGTTGCGAAGGCCTGCAAAAGAGAATGTACAAAAGCTGTTAGCATTAGCATTACATGACATAGAAACATTGAATGTGTCGGCAGATAAGAACCATTCGGTCCATCTAGTCTGCCAATTTTCTAAATACTTTTATTAGTCCCCAGTTCCCTATCTTATAGCTAGGATAGCCTTGTGTCTATCCCACGCATGCTTAAAATCCTTGACTGTGTTTACCTCTACCTCTTCCGCTGGAAGGCTATTTCATACATCCACTACCCTCTCAGGATAGTAATACTTCCTGATATTCCTTTTAAATCGTTGCCCCTCTAATTTTAGACTATGTCCTCTAGATGTGGTAGTTTTTCTTCTTTTAAATATGTTGTAACACATGACTGTGCACTGCCTTTATATTTAGGACAATGGGGGATATTCACTAAAAGGTGAATTGGAGGCGAGATAAACATCTCAATTTAGCTATACATTGTGCAGTGGACAAACCTGGGGAGTTCACTTGACAGGGGGAATCACCAAGTTTATCCCTGCACAATGTATAGATAAACTGGTGAGATAAAATGTTCATCTCACCTTTTAGTGCATAGCCCCCATCGTCATTTCTTAATCCTGTTTAAATATGAATTTTGTAACTTGTTATTCAAGTCAACCAAACACACCAAAATACCAGTTTCTTCAATAAAGTATGATACCATTTGGTTACCACATTAAAACTCTAATCAGATATACTTCATGGTGTCATCTGTATCCAACATGTATAATTCACCTCTATCATACAGTAATAACCTCAACACTGTCACCAAATCATTTCAGATTATTGATCAGCGAACCTGAGAAACCCCATTAATACTTGAACATTGAGAATAGTAATTCTATTAATTATGCACACTTTCTCTTACCTTCTTCTTCCTTGAAACTGCTGGTGCAAAAGGAATAAACTAAATGAGCGTCAAAAACAAAAGTTTATGGTGGGACAAACTGGAGGGGATTCAATGGCTTGGTATCTGTCCCATGTATGGAATAATTAAAATGCTGCTTAACTTCTATCAATGAACACGTGTTACATCCCTGATATTTCAGGAGGATACAATGCAGATCTTAGTGAGAAGAACGCTGCATTAATAGGTGCTACACTCAACTTTATTCAATGCATATGAATTGTCTACAGAGAGTGAGCGAGTTATAATTGCAGAAACGGATCCTTCAGCATAAGTCTGGATTATCCCGGGGAAGCAGTTACCAGCAGCACTCACTAGACCTGGATAATCGCACACAAATACTGAAAAAAGGGATTACTGGCCTCTAGTGGCTGGAAGATGGTGTTACACCTTATATATTGTTCAAAATACAATGAGTAACATTTCATTCTTCTCGCCTGACATAAATGATAACAGACATATTTCGAAAAAAAAGTTGAATTTCCTATATTTGACTACTTCATACTGTAAGTGATTGGTAAAAAAAAAATAATTAATTTCATTGATTACATGATCAAACATTATCTGTACATTATGTGAGTAGAATTGCAAGCAAATGCATGAATTAAGACACAATGGGCCTGATTCTGCGATGCAAAATATCATTTATTATTTTAATTTACCTCCAATTGGTGTATTGCATTCTATGGGATTCAATGACATGAGATAAACCAAATGTGTTATAAATATTTGTCTCAAAGTGATGCCATCCCTTGTGACATGGCATTAAATGAACTAATTTCAATCATAGAATGTGTAATTTGCAAATCAAGCGAAACACCTCTGATTCCACCTTGGATGGATTTCTGGTCTAGTTTAATATTGGTGACCCAGAAGGATCATCCAAAAGCACAACACACATGAAGGCACACAGATTTAGCTGGGGCTTTAAACATTTCTTGTTATATTTTTCCCAGTTCAAATGAATTTTCATTACATTCTCTTCCTGCTACCCCCTTGTGTTAGTCATGCTAACCTTATTTTTCTTTATAGTAAGGAATCATAGTCAATACCATCGCCATCATTTGTATCTGTGTATAACTGTATGCTCAGTTGTGTGGAATATTTTGTCCCACTTTAATTAAATAACAATTTAATCTACTGTTGTTTTACTTATCTATCAAATAGGTTTTTATTGTTATCAATATGAGTGTATTTGTGGTGAGATCAGGATGTTAACACGTTGGGGGTTATTTATAAGACTCAATTCTAAAAGTAGCCTAGTCAGCAGGAACAATCTATTTTTTTGTGTATATTCTGCCAATGTTTTGCACCTTTTAGTTCCTGGCCAGGTCAGATACATTGACGGAGGGGTGTGTGTATGTATTTCTTTTTTTCTGTATAATTTCTTTTATTTTAATTAGGATATTTTTATTAAAGCATTTATATATTTGTTTACTGGTCTTCTGATTTTTATATAAGCGCTGTCTAACTCCTATCCGTTTTTTTTCAGTTTTCTCCAGCCCCATTGGCAATAGCCAATTAATTGGGGATCCCTATAAGACTGGCGGCTTAAATGTATATTACAATAAAATATCAACTGGGACCATCTTTGTGTTTTTGTGTACACTTTTGTTCATATTTTGTCCAAAAAATACTTGGGGTTTGTATTTTATATCTGAAAATACATACTGTTAAGGTGGTGGATAATAGAGTCACGCACACACACATATAACATTTTCATTGATTAGTATTATTTCTTGCAATCTCAAGCGCTGTGTATCACTAAAATTAATTTATTAGTTTTCATGGTTATTGCTCCCCTCTGGCACAATTCAGACATCAATCAGACCAGTGGGGCAGGCGCCAGCCTCCCCCCCCCCCACCGGCTCTGCCTCAGTTGTTAGGCAGAACCTAGAGTAAACTCGCTTTTATCTCTAAAGATATACCTCAGGTTTGCTTGGGGAAGGGGACACAATTTTTTAACCAAAGCAAGATTTAAAAAAAAAAAATGATGTTATCCTTTAATTCAGTTTCCCTGTTCATTGTTGTTTCCTTTCTCCTGAACTCAAGCCATTATTTCTATGCTTGTATGAATGTAGGGGAACTTGGTAGTGTTTAGGTATTATAGGGGTTCTGTATAAATGTAAATTGTGAAGCAATCACCATGGAAACTAATGGAACATTTTTAGAACTTTGCCCCAGTATTGCATTTTATAAATGACCTCTATATTTATATTTTGTTAACAGGTGTTAATATTAATCAATTATGCAATATGGTTTTATTGAAAAAGAAATTTTATTCAACGTTGGTTATTTATGAAGAACAATTCTAAACGTAGATCTGCTCTTTATAAATAATACACGGACTACGGACCATTCACACGGATACTATGCCTCAATTGATGGTAAATGTTTGGTGCTAATTTGGGCTATGGCTAGCATGATGCCTGGCTGAGAATCATAGTACTCATACTTCAACAGCTGTAGTGGCAAATGTCAGCAATGCTGCACTAGTTGTCCTTCCTGCTTTGCCGTTCGATGTACCGGTGCTCGATTAGTGTTGCCTGTGTATGGCGCTGCAGTGGAGCGGGATGGCGTCTCAGCCTCCTCCCCCCAAGCCATGGGAGACCCGGCGGGTGATGGGTGGCCTAGCCGCCAACTCTTATCAGTGAGTTGATTTAACGAGGGGCAGCAGCATGTGTGGGGTGTTGCGGGTATGTGCGAACCTGGTGGTAGGAAGTGTACCCGGGTGAAGTCCAAAGATTAGTTGTATGGCCTGCTCGGGCAGTGGGGGGCGCACAGTCTCCTGTCCTAACATGTAGTCTGAGTTTAAGCAGTTATGACTAGCCTGTAAGAGAAATCATAACCTTTCTGATAGAGCGCATAAACTCACATACACTGTTATTGTGCAGTTCGTTTAGCAGGATATAGTGCAAAGTCAGGCAATATATAGATACACCTTCAGGATTGTATATTTAGTAACACTGCAAACTGGGACATGTATTGCATTTTGTGCTGAGGGAAGCCACTGTAAAACAAATCAGTTTATTTGTGCTTCTAGTTTGGGTGGGTGGGGGCGACAAAACAACAGTGTTGAGTTCTGTTTATTGCGATTTGTAGACTTTATGGGGGTTATGTATAAAGGTCACTTGTGGGGTTAGAACTAAGTTCTAAGGGGACTACCTATTCTGAGTAGATCACTATTAAAATTACCTTTACGCTCTTATGTTTCTCCTCTTCAGAATAATTTATATGTAACCTATGTAACGGTATTAAATCAAATCTAAGCACTGTATATTATGCATGAGAAGACCACTCAATATTGGCCTGATCAAAACTCCACTTACTCCCAGTGCCCTTTTAGCTATAACACAGCAGGCTTTTTGAGAGGTTTGCTAGGTTTGCTATGTTTGTCAAATGCATTTACCTTTATAGATTAATAAAATAAAGCTTAACGTCCAGTCCTGTTATAAATGCTCATGTGGTGATCATGGAAAAAATGGATCCCTTGTAATTATAGATTTTGGTGTACATATTGTAATAAGTTGAGAAGATGTATTTGGTTTAAATTGCTCGTGCCATTATTTGGCAGTTTGGGGAAGTAATTGACCTTTGCTCTTCCACTTTTGAACAGTTGGCTGCTGCAAGACAGAGAAGGAAATGGAAGAGTTGTTACTTTGAACTCTTTGTGTGTTGAAAAACAACACATCTGATTTCAAATGCCACTAACCTTTAAAACATGCTGCATTTTTTTAAATAGTTGTTTAAATAGTTGATAAAATAGTACATACTTTTAAAATTGCATGCCATTGCCTCCATATTTGGATCCTGCCTGCATCTTACAGACTGATCCAGTTGCAGATTGTCGCTCACTATTTCAACACAGGGCTAATGACTAAAACTGAATTTACAAGTTACCTGCAAAAATAAGGCATTAGTGACTGAGGTGGAAACAAATTATCTAGGTTGCCTGTCTTTGCAACTGCAGATATTCTTGTCTGTTTTTGCAGTTCACTTGTCTGTCCAGTTTTGGTCTATGGCAAACCTTCAGCTTAGGTTGTGTGATAGCATGGACAACTGTGAGATTATATACAGATCCTTTAAAGCATTTTAAAGATTCCTTTTAGTAAAGCTAACCACAGCTAAAGTTTAAATTTAAAAGATGTCATAAATCCCTAATTAAATTGGTTTCTTTTGAAAGTAATGTATTAAAACATTTCTCTTTCTCATTACTTAGGTCAGCTGACATACGATCGAGCATCTTGACCAGACCAGGACAGCCATTGCTTAGCAGGGTACCACCTCCTGTTCTTCCCAGACCAACTTCACAAACCAGTGCAATCAGCAATTACCGTCCTGCATACAGCTCTTTCTCACCAGGGTTTGGCGGTTCTTATGGCAGTTCATTTTATGGGAACTATAGCCCGTATGGCTACGGGGGTGGGTTAGGCTATAACCGGTTTCAAACTGATGATGTGCCCCCTAGCCGCTTTGTCCGTCACGCTGAGGAGAGCAGTAGGGGTGCGTTCCAGTCTATTGAGAGCATAGTCCATGCATTTTCCTCTGTCAGTATGATGATGGATGCCACGTTCTCTGCCGTTTATAACAGCTTTAGAGCAGTTCTGGATGTCGCAAACCATTTTTCCAGAATGAAAATACATTTTACAAATGTGTTTTCAGCTTTTGCACTAGTCAGAACAATCCGGTTCCTTTACAGGCGTTTGCAGCGCTTACTGGGCCTTCGTAAAAATTCTGAAACCGATGATTTGTGGAACGAGAGTGCAGGGACTGTGGCGCTGAATGGCTCTGAGAAAAATGTCAACTCTGCCAAGTCTTGGCCTATTTTCTTGTTCTTTGCCGTCATTCTTGGGGGCCCTTACCTTATTTGGAAGCTGCTGTCCACATGCAATGAAGACGTTAATAATGGTAGGTATAGAAAAATGAGTAGTGGGAGGTTTTTATTATGTACTCGCATATCATTTTGACACATCTGTAATATAAGATCCGCAATTATATCCCCAAGATAACTGTAAATGTGTTCTGTTGATGGATAATGAGACTCAGTGAATGTGTGATGTAGAGTGATATAACAGAGTTCTAGATGAAACCTAAAGATATTTCCTAGCCTTCCTTTCTTAATGAATAAACAGATTTCTCTAAAATAAAATAAAAAAATAGACTGGAATTTCTAAGTAGCCGACTGGTTATAGACTTGACCACTGCATTATATAGGGATACAAGATGCATACTGCAGCAAAGCAATGGTTTTAATGCAGTCCATATACTATACATTTAAATGATCATCCATTAAAAGGGTTAGAAATGCCTTGATATAAAGTAATTTTAGTTTTGACGCCCTTCACGTTTTGAATGTTTGTGCCATAAAGCAACCGAACTGTATTATGCATCCAGAAACTGTAGGTATTAAAGGTCCTCGGTCACCTAAACATTGTTTACTTTGTGAATGTAAAGAATTTGAGTGAAAAAAAAAAACATTTATGGGGATTGATTTGCAAGTTTTGTGTGAGAAAATGGATAATTACACGACAAGCTGCAAGTTAATTTCATGAACAGGAGACAACAAATGGATGCAGTCTGGGTACTGAGCAAGCGCTGGGGATGCAGTCTGGGTACTGAGCCAGCGCTGGGGGTGCAGTCTGGGTACTGAGCAAGCGCTGGGGGTGCAGTCTGGGTACTGAGCAAGCGCTGGGGGTGCAGTCTGGGTACTGAGCAAGCGCTGGGGATGCAGTCTGGGTATTGAGCAAGCGCTGGGGATGCAGTCTGGGTATTGAGCAAGCGCTGGGGATGCAGTCTGGGTATTGAGCAAGCGCTGGGGGTGCAGTCTGGGTACTAAGCAAGCACTGGGGGTGCAGTCTGGGTACTGAGCAAGCACTGGGGGTGCAGTCCGGGTACTGAGCAAGCGCTGGCTGCGGGACCAAAAATCTTTTTCATCACTGGTACAAACAATGTTTAGGTGATAGTGCCTTTTAAAAACTTTATCAGTTACTTATTATTACATCATTAAAGTAGGTGGTTTTAAATATCAGGAGTTATGTATAAATATAGTGCATATGCAAATAGATGACATCAAATACTGATACTGAAAAGTGCCTGATTTATTTTACTTTCAACTTCCTGTCACTTTACAGTGCAGGAATGTTTATACATAACCTTCATTATATTCCAAATGTCAGCCTATAAAATTGTTTGGCAGCAAATAAAACACAATGACCAGCACTCAAAGTGAAAGTAGTGCTCTTGATTCTGGCAACATTTCAACGCCTAATGGAGTTTTTCCTCAAGGCTTGGGAAAAACTCCATTAAGAGTTGAAACGTTGCCTTGTTGGCAGAATAAAGCTCACTACTTTAACTTGGAGTGCTGATCATTGTAATTTTTTTTCTGTTATTGGAGTCCTGGGTGTGGCCTTGACAGTAACAACTATAATTTTGAGTTCAGGTCCCTATACTGCTTTTATTATTATTATTATTTTTTATTATTATTATAAAACTGTTTGAGAGGTTGAAGGCACTGAAACTGAAAGATTGCTCTAAGTGTAGACATTTTAGATATAAATGCTTTAATGAAAGAATATAAATAAAGTACTTTACTGATCACTCTTTTCTGCATAGCTATATCAGGGGGCAGACTTATTGGACACTTGTCACAGACTGTGTTCACAACTACTACGTTGATATTAGGTTTTTTTTACTGCCGAGCTGGACAATTTCCTGGAGCCATGGCACCTATAACATTTCTGCAGGTGCACTAACCTTGTGTGTTAGTTTATATTGACTTTTATTTATCCATACCTGGATGCTTCACCTTTCTGACTTCATGGATAGCACCACAGTTGCACCATAGAGGCTATATAATTAGTATCGCCCAGCAGCTTTATACTGAACTTTGCTAAGCTGTAACGGAGGTTCAACTTTTTTTAAAATCACATTTATTAGAAAACTATTATGTAACGTCCAAAGTTAACATCTTGGCTCACCGTAAAAAAAAATCTTTTTTTATTTCTTTCTTTTTTTTTTTTATGTATTGTATTTGCACTCTGGAAGTTGGTGATGCCTTAATCTCAGAACTAGTTTAATTTCCCTGATCATGGATTACTACAAGATTTGAGAAATCCCAGGGGGCATGGCTCTTAAAATCTGTACTGCTGGCTGTAATGTTTATGACTGTATTATATAACTCTATGGAAATAAGGCTGGCTCCTGAGTTGGTCTTCTAAAATCTACAAATATTTGTCAAGCTCTGTATTACTATATAATGAGCAATCCAAGAAAAAGAAACCAATTATTTTCCAAGGATACTTGCATTGCATTTTGTTTAAAATGAGACTTTTACCCAACAGATATACATTAAAATTGGCAAATATACATTGGGCTATCCAAATTGCTAGCAAATAGTTATAGTTTTGAAATTTTTTTTTTTTTTTGTATGCCTTGCCATTCTGCCTCAGTATAGGACCTCTATGCTGACATAGTGGTCAAGAACTACAAATATGGAAGCAGACACCTGCATCTGCGCACCGCCAAAAGACAACATCACATATGCAGTCTAAGCACTGTTGGATGCTGGCATCACCAATTTCCAACCCAAATGCCTACCTGAATCTGCACAGGGGAGGCATAAGCCTAATGTGACTGGGTCATGCTACGACATGCCTGCTCCCAATTGGCCATGACTGTAAGAATGCTATTACCGTAAATATGGCAATGGAACTGCATTTAAAAAAAAAATTTCCATAGAAGTCATAGTCCAGTTATGACAAAGTAATTTTACATTAAAATAACATTGCCATCTTGTCTTTCACTTACACTGCTATGTTTTTAACTACGATTACTTTTTATGATACTGTTTATTTTTGACACATACAAATTGAAAGATCTGAATAAGAGCATTACAAAAAAAAACATTAAATTTGGGTGGAAGCCATAATGTAATAACTTCTGTGTAGCCACATATTAAAAGGTTAAGATAAAATTAATTATTTTATAGGAAACAATCCTGTTCTTCTTACAGGAGAAACTTGCCAAGTTTGTCCCTTTTATAATGTGCAGTGCAGATGGTGAGATGAAATAAATATTCAATCAGCTAGAAATTGGGGGAATGGTAAAATTATAATCCCCTCTGGCTCCTCTGATTTCTCCAGCTCATCTTTCTTGTTAAAGGAACCGTTATGTGAAAAAGTATTTCTAATTGTAATCAATGTGTAACAATAACCTTACGCCTTTTATTCACTGTTTAGAAAATATAAATTGGGCCAGTGGAGAAGATGATCACGTTGTGGGAAGGGCAGAATATGATTTTACAGCTGGATCCGAAGAAGAGATCTCTTTCCACGCTGGGGATATGCTGAATTTAGCTCCTAAAGGTATTTTTTTTTTTTTTACCTTGAATCTGATTTATGTAAAGATATTTCCAGGGAAGTCTATTTGTAGAGAGTAGTCCCTATAGGTCGTATTGGATGAGACTTCAGTATATAGGTAGTGAAAACCTGCTTGGATAGTTTTCTGGTTGGTGAAGTCTTCATTAAATAAAATGTAACTTTTATTAGTTAAGTTAAAACGTAGAGGGTAATAAAGTTTAGTTTATCACGTTATAAGGAAAGAAAGATAGGGCACAGCGCTAGAGAATAAAAATAATAATATAGTATATATAGTGACCGTACTCCAGGAAAAAGGTAAGAAAACAAACACAGATCAATACTAACCACTGGAGACAGGAAAGGCACAGGGTGGGGATAGGAATCCCAATCAGTATAGGGAGTGGCAAATTACTCAAACTGAAAATATAAATTGAAGCAGCTAGTCTTATAGTAGGATGCAATGGAAAAATCCACTGCAAAAAAGGAGAACACAGTATAAAAGTGAGACAGCGCTAATAGTAAATACAAACTGCAGTATCGCCCACCAGCTGATGAAGAAAATTCGAAACGCGTCCTGGGGGGTGTAGCTGTTTTTCTTAGTGCATATCCTAAACTGTTCAATAGACCTGGCCAGGCGAACAGACCCAGTGGGTAAGGGATTTTTGTCATTATTAGTTTTTATGTATTATACCATTTATGTACTATTTTTGTAGCCATAGAGGGCTTTTTATTCTGTCTATTGTTACTTATTCCCAGTGTTCTATCCATGTGATCACCCATCCATTTTGTGACTCTGGATTGTCATATTGTGTCTTTTTATGTTTATTTATATATATATATATATATATATATATATATATATTCTGTTGCAATAAATTTTGTATATTTTTTTATATATCCTATTGTCCTTGCAGTTATCACGTTATAAGTTGAATATATGTGCAGTGAAAGTGCCAGAAGGGAAAGTAAAAAATAAAGAGAAATAAATAACAATCCTTTTCCCATAGAGGGTGATTATTGGTGAGTAGGTAGATCACCTCATTTAGTCTATGGGGGTAGTGCCTCAATGATTACTCCCCTATCAAGTTGAGGCAGAGTCTCCCAGAAAGTCAGTTAAATCGGTGAAGTTTTAGCTGTTTTATAATCTCCCATCGATTGCTATGTTGTTCAACCCAATCCACCCTACGTAGTTGTTCAGATAGACTGCTCGTAGTTCTCCTTCTGTTAGTGGGAAGTACACTTCCAACGGTCTAGTTGCCCCAATAGGCTCTAAATGTTTATAGTCTGCTGTCTTCGACTACACTGGTAAATCCTGTGAACTATAAAGATATTTCCAGGTAACGGAGCACCATTCATTTATTATTATTATTTATTATTTTGTGTGCAACAAACATGCTGTGCCTAGTTGTTTCCCCAACAATTAACACAAACCTTGGTACAGAATTGAATCCCTTTGTGACAATGCCCAGAGTCATGATAATTCAAACTAAAATGAAACTGATCAGGAAGTGATAATTTAATGCAAGAACACCTTTCTATATGCAAAATGATATGGAGCGACTATTGGCTGGCCATGATTAAAATGTGTACCCTAACTGAGCATTTAAACTTAATGTACAATATCTGAGTCAACTTATAGGTCAGGGGTCACATATGTTTTGGGTAATTGCACAGCCTATTTTCATAATAATGTTTGTTTTACCACTTTCTTTTCACGTGGGTGAGCTCTTAGAAATGTTTTTTTTTTTATATGGCCACTAAAGCACTTCTTATATACATAATAAAATATTTTTTTTTTTCAAAGAGCTCATCTATAAGGTTAAGAGAGTCATGGTAAAACATGATTATACCTTGTGCAATTCTTTAAAACCTAATGTGACCAGTGACCTATAACAAAATCGATATAGTCATTGTCAGATGAGTTAACCCCTGGATTGCTAGACAGATCTAGGCAGTGTCAGAGGTTAACCCCTTGGGTGGCTAGACAGATATAGGCAGTGTCACAGGAGTTAACCCCTTTATCCACACACTCCCTCACACACACACTCACCCACCCACACCCTCTCACTTACTCACCCACCCACACCCTCTCACTTACTCACCACACCCTCCCACTCACTCACCCACACCCTCCCACTCACTCACCCACACCCTCCCACTCACTCACCCACACCCTCCCACTCACTCACCCACACCCTCCCACTCACTCACCCACACTTCCTCCCTTCCACTCTCTAGACTCTCACCCACCCTCTCACCCACTCTCACACCCACCCACCCACTCTCTCTCTCTCCCACTCTCTCTCTCTCTCCCACCCCCTCTCTCTCTCCCACCCCCTCTCTCTCCCACCCCCTCTCTCTCCCACCCCCTCTCTCTCCCACCCCCTCTCACCCACCCACTCTCACGCCCTCTCACCCACCGCCCCCTCACCCACCCACTCACACCCTCTCACCCACCCACCCTCTCACTCGCACACCCACACACACCCAGTCAGTTTTTAACTTACCTGGTCCAGGCATCTCTTTGCTTTGAGCTCCTCGTGTGAAGGAGGGACTGAGCCAATCACGAGAGGATTCTGAACCCACTCTCACTCACCCACACCCTCACTCACTCACCCACACCCTCACTCACTCACCCACACACTCACTCACTCACCCACACCCTCACTCACTCACCCACACCCACACCCTCATTCACCCACACCCTCACAGGTGGGTTGACCCTGGCTGTCTTTAAGAGTTAGGTAAACCAAGATCAACCATTTTTTTTTTACATTTCTCAAGTCAAAATCAGTCATAGTATATTGTGAACACCGAGTTAAAATCCCCCCACTCTTTTACTGACATACTTTGAGCTTATGACCCTGTTAATAAAGTAAAAGGTTTGCTAGAGACTGGTATAAGCTGAAACAAAGATATACATAAGGGCAAGTCATACGCATAATCTAAAGTCCACAATCATTGGGTAGAGATTTCTCATCTCTGACATTTATTGATGGCAACTAGCTTTTCTCTGCTGTACTTAATTGTCTCCTTTTGTAAATTTCTCATCTATCACTGGACATAACTATATGGCGTATTTTGTTTAATCAGAACAACAGCCCAAAATAAGAGGTTGGCTGCTGGGAAGTGCAGACGGACAGACAACTGGATTCGTACCAGCCAATTACATTAAAATCCTTGGGAAAAGGAAAGGTAGAAAATCCACTGAGCCTGAAAGAAGTCCGGAGCCACAGGCTTTCCTAAACACGCCATCCGCGCCGGGAACCACTGCAGTCGCCACATTAGAAGAGCAAGAGGCTGCCCTGGAATCTGTTTTTGTGGAAACAAATAAGTCCGCATGTGACATTAATACAAGTGAAGCCCGTGGAGAAATCTTTGATCTATAATTTCTTCTCTGTCTGTTGACCTAAAATACGTGACAAAGCAATTGTTGTTTTTTCTGTTGGTGAATATTTTAGCAGGGATCCTATACCTGTAGTTGAAGTGCATATAGCACATAAACAGTGCATGTGTAGAGCATAACAATCCATGTGTGCACTGTGACACTAGAATTGCTGGCAAATATAGAAATCATAAGAACCGGACGGGCACCAATCGCCATTTGAATAAAAAACCTTGTATGCAAATTAACTGCTGCCTGAAGAGCTGATTATTAGTAAGAAATAATGTATCCAAAAGGACGCACAGTAGCACTATTAATCCAGTTCCTCCTATTCTACCAGCACAATGTATGGGTTATTTGTTATGCTAGTAATAAACATTTGTTAATAGGCTGTTGACCATTGTTTGCGGATCACGTGCATTTTCAGTGATTCGGTCGTGCTCTAAGATAGGTATGCAATATATTTGAGGGTTTATGTTCGGTACTGAGACAGGGACTATAAGGAAGGAATCTGAGGGTAATCCACGCTAGCAAAGTAAACTCAAATGTTTGTGTTAGTTGTCTCATAAATAGCTTCATTCAATAACAAAACTGTTTATTTTGTATTTTTATTTTATAATGGTCTTTTCCTGCAGGTTAATATCAGAATATTAATACACTTTACTAAGTAACGTTATTAAAATAATTAAATTTAGAAAAGGGGGGGTCGGGGGTGACGGACACTAAAAAACATGTATGACTAGCTCCTCTGCTGATTACATTATTTATTTTCCAAAAATGTAAAATCCTCTCCTCCTTGATAGGCACTTTACAGCAGATGTCGTGTAAACCAGTACTGGAAAGAAAACGCATATGAGTTGCAGAATTAAACCTTTTGTCAGCAAGTAGAACTGCATGTTCATGTAGCACGTGTGTTTGAACTAATGTCCGTCACTGGTTAAAATACTTTCGTTGAATTGTTGAGGAACTCCACAATTTTTTTTGTTCTCCTGTGTTGGGAAAGTTAAAGTGGAACTAAACTTTTATTTTTATTATTATAGTCCATGTCTTCCAAACCTGACACATTGTATAATGTAAATGTACCCCTAAACACTGAAATTAATTATTAAATATACATAGGTTTCATCATGTTTCCTGCCCCCTCCCACTTTACCTTGGTGACCTGTAACTGTTGTGAGGGGTCAGTTCTGGGGTCAATTTGCTGCATTGATTCCACTGCTGGGCTGTGCAGATGTAGCAGTTTGGTTTGGCACAAGCAAAGTTTGGATGTAGCGTTGACATTCAGTAACCGGTGCAGGGGTTGCCTAATCCAGACCCTAAAGGCCAGCAGTGCACTGATTACAAGTTCTCCCTGGGAAAGGGGTAGGTAACCCTGTAAGCAGCTGGGAGTACATGTCCCAACATGCTTTGCAAACTAAAAAAAGCAAAGCACTAAATGCAGCAGATGGGGAAAAATAACCAAGATGGTGCATGCTATTGCTGTTTACACAAGGAAAGTGGACATGACACAGATGCTCCCTATATATTAATGAAATAATGTAGACGAGTTTACACATATGTATACTGAAATTAAACTTTAGTTCAACTTCAACCGATGCAGCTTATTTGTGGTTTCAGGAACTGAGATTTTCTTGTGCTGTCAGTCTTTCTTGATAATGCTTACCAAATCCCCCAAGTGTTGCTTTCTCTTGTGCATCACTAACCCCCCCAGCCCCCAGCTCGCGGGTTGAGTTTCTTTTGAATATAAATAAGGTGTTGAAGCTTCATAATAGGGATAGTCAGATTCACTGTACTATTATGATAAATTCAGATTTAAATATTTTCTGTTACTGTAACTTCCTGTTAAATTATGGATTTTGTTAGAATGTACAATAAATGATCTTTTGTAAACTTTAATTTGTGATCTGTTTTGTTTTGCTAAGTAACAAGGATTAAACTTGGATTTTAGTAATGCACTCAAACTTTGCCAAAAGAAAGCTCACTCGGGAAAAGAGACGTTTCTTTGTATTATGTAAATTAAGGGTTTATTCAATAAAGAGAATTGGGAGTTGGGAAAATTCTCCCATTTGTCTGCATTGGAGAATTTTTCCAACTCTGCTACTTTGGCCTTATATTTGAAATTCCCTTCCCAAATCCCTGCAATTCTCTCAATTGAGTACATCCTTTAGAAATCCTTTTAACAGTTCAAATACAAGATTTTTCACAAACCATATTTTTCATATTATTCAAATCTCTACAAGTCAACTACAGGTGATTTCTGACCTAGGGATGGAAATTGACTGAAGCCGGTATATATAAATTTTTTTAAAAAGAAACAACTTACCCCAGCCCTCTGGGAAATCTTTGATGCTGAGGTAATTGAAAGGGAGGTCCATGAAACCTTTATTAACTTAAACTTGACTGCTACAACTGCTGGATTTTGTAAATTATTAAAACCTCACATAATGAGCACACTGACATCAATCTTTAACTCTATTAGGAGATCAAGATACCCATAATCTAACCTCTGCTGAAACCACATTCATCCTTCAACCATACAAAGATTCTGCCATGAGAGCAGGCTATATAGACCAATCACTAATGAAGCAAGACATCAAGAATCTGGCTAAAATATTTGCCAAGAGTTTACAGACTATTCTCCCCTCCATACTGCATGACCAACAGCTGGGAATTTTGTGAGGCAGTTACTGAATGAAAGGTGTCATAACTGCAATTGCTGAGACCTTGACAGCTAATAGAACCCACAGCAACACTTAATAAAGCATTGTGGACAGATTTGCCCTAATTTGGGCTTTAGACAGCCAACAGACTACTGTGATTACATCAAATGTCTTAGACTCTGCCCCAATAAAAATGGAAAGGGGTGTGAGACTGTTGCTTTTTGTCCCAGCTGCCGTTTAACTTGGCCTTGGACCCAAAACATTCAAACCAACTGCATTCGTAGAGGACATTCTTTTGTATCTGTATGGACTAAATCAACCCGACACTTAAAGAACATGACAAAAAAAACTATTCAAAACATGGGGAAAATATACTGACTACACCAGAAAGGATCAATTAAAATTCACCTTCCAGCATACATCTTGGTACTGCAAACAATTAAGATAACAATCACCAAATACGCACATCTTAAACACTTCCTATGAAGCTGAATGTGCTTACTCTGATGCTCACTATAGAATGTCTTAACATTTTTGT
This sequence comes from Pelodytes ibericus, assembly GCA_036172795.1. NCBI lineage: Eukaryota > Metazoa > Chordata > Amphibia > Anura > Pelodytidae > Pelodytes > Pelodytes ibericus. The sequence goes on along the minus strand of CM069862.1, from coordinate 49,744,780 downwards.
TGTACCTATATTCTAAAATTTTAAAATTATCAAAGAATTTTTTTTTTTTAAAAAAGCTACCTCTACAATAATTGTTCATGAAGAGGTTTCAGGAATGATTTTTTGGACTTCCTCAACACAATAAAATTTTAATAGACCGTGCTCTACACTGTTCTGGACAAAGATGAATCATGCAGGACAAAGGTTTGTACACCAAATCGCCATCTCTTTGTGTACCGTGAAAACACAAGAAAATTCAGAGCAATTCAAGAAAAAGAAACTTCTGCAAATTGCTCTATTTATTTTCATGCATCAACAGAATCACAGGAAGGCTGACATAACTTATGTTATATGTGATTAAGATTATTACTAAGCATTGGTCATACTGCAAAACACGTTGTCACCCTGCCTTGATGCCATGTACAAACAAAAAAATAATTTTGCAGAGTCTTTTGTCTTGAATTACTTTGGATTTCCTCAACCTACTCTCCAGAGCCAATTATGAAATTCATATAGAGATGACTCCCAATTTAATACATGCATCATAATACAATTGTACATGAAAATTTGGAAAAGCATGCTAGGGAATGGATACATAAATGCATTGTTAAAGCTTTCCACATTTTATTAATTTTACACTCAAGACTTTGAAAAGCAGGCTAGGGAATGGAGACAAAGTTATTTGTTTTTGCAATCCCTTCAATAAAAATCAAAGAAATCAGTGGGGATGTGCCTTTACTTCAAACAGTGATACAGGTATTTCCACAATCATCTCTCATACATAATTCTCTTTGGGTAGGATGTTGCATATTTATGCAGTCCATGTCTCACTGAGCTGAGCACATGACAAGCCGAGAAGGGGAGTGAGAAATTGAGTTCTCAGACTGAAGGCGTCATGCACCAGGTCCGGGATGGTATTAGACCCCGACTACCCGAGATCAGGAGTCCATTGACAGGAATGGAGACACAGGGCTTGATGCTCGGTAACCACATTCCCCGATGGTGTGAGACCTCAGATTCCTGCGACTCCATTTCAAGACCTGTAGGAGCAGCCATTGTATCCAGTATATGCAGGAACCGGAACTGAAGAAACCCTGCAGCCATCCTGGAGCATGCACAAAACAGACTTTAGCAGGATGGTGCAGGCTAAGATAGGCAGATAAACCAAGCAGAGCAATAGCATATACTGAGAGAACAGAAGCAGAGAAAAAAAAAAACATAATACAGAGTCCAGGGCTACAGGATAGACTAAGGAGCAAAGGCAGAAATGAAACCTACATGGGCAGGGCAAAACATAAGACAACTACTGAACTAAAGGGAACATACAGAAATGCAGACCTAACATAAAACAAACAGAGGACAGGGCTAAGTAATAAGGAGCAAAAGGGATGGAGTGAGGAGCCAGAATCCTCAGACGCTTCATATGGGATGAGGGTAGAGGAGATTGAATCCTCAGGTGCTTCAGGGAAAGAGGGTCATAGAACAAAAACATACAAACAAAAATACAGGAACTAGCCTAACACTAGAGATGGTAATAGTGAGGATTTAGTGGCTTATGGCCTTAAGATTAAGCTTGCCAACCAGCATCAAGGTACCTCACTCACTAAAGCCCCTAACGCTAAACTGAAATAAACAAATAATAAATGAATAATATGAATGAATAAATAACAGCATCTAAAAGACTTACATTGAATTGACACAGAAAATACCTGCAGCAGGACTGGCTGGGAAAATGGGGAAAGCAAACAGAGGAAATGGGTGGAGCTCATTGATATAGAAGCAAACAAACAAGTTAGAGGGAAGCAGAGAAAATCCGGAGTGAAACATAATGACAGGCAGAATGGAACACCAGAAATGGAATCATAGAACAGGGTACAATAGCAGTTATTATACAATTATCCAACAACGCTAGTCTGTCCTTTGAGTACCCAAACGACGACTTCAGGTGGTTTTTAAGTCGGATATCTGGTAGTCTGGCTCTCCTAGTGGCAGACATATTCGGAGGCACCTGGGTGGTTCAACATTCAGGTCCTGATGTGTCACCGATCTGTCCTGAATCCGTCAACAATTCAGAAACGCCATTTCAGAGCAACAGACTCTTGCAGACATGCAGGTAATGAGCAGACAATTAGCACATTATTACAAAGACTCAACAATAGACTCCTAATCTTTTATTTTGATTTGGTGCACTATTGGTACTTTGTAGTGCATTATATGTATTTTGTCAGCAGACTGAGCACTCAGGACATAAAACGTTCGTCATCACTGCCTTGTAATGTAATTACACTAATATGGTTATATATTTATGTACAACAGTCTGCTGCAAGTCAGGCTGGATTAGGTTAGGTAACAGGAAATGGCTATAGCTTGTATCATGGGCATCAGACTGTTTGCCAGCAAACCGGTAACCAGGCCTATGCACTCTGTGGGGTCTAGGACAGTTCAGCCCGGTGACTTCATCGCTGACAGTTCAGCGCGGAAGTTAGAACGCTGAACTGTCAGCAATGAAGAATAATGCGGCCGTTTCATTGCGGACATGGCTATGTAAGAGCTGACAGTTCTGTGCTGAACTGTCAGCTCTTACAAATGTAAAAGTAAAACTAAAATAACCCCCCTAATAAATTAATCCCCTCCCAAACCTTAATACTAAAATTAACCCCAAAATCCCAATACTAAAATTAACCCCCAAACCCTATTACTAACCCCCTAAACCCTAATACTAACCCCCGAACCCCAATACTAACCCCCTAAACCCTAATACTAACCCCCGAACCCTAATACTAAAATTAACCCCCTAAACCCTAATACTAACCCCCGAACCCTAATACTAAAATTAACCCTGAACCCTAAAATCTAATTCTAACCCCCTAAACCCTAATTATAACCTCTCGTGTGGTGAAGTGACGGCGGTGAAGCGGCTGCGCGGATGCAGCCGCAACGAAGTGTCCCATCCCCCACTCTGTATGCTCACCTTATAACACAAATTATCTTGATCTCATTTACAAGTCCACCTTTTGTGGACAGCATTAATGTGATATGTTAATGGATATTCTTTCTCTGTGGTGGTAGAAAATATGTACAACATTCTCAAAGTGGGCACTTTCTCACTGGACAGACTAAGTCCTAAACATTTATTGTTAAATGTAAAATATTGGTATGATTCCCTTTTTTAATGTTAGTAACTTAATTGGAAAGATCCCATATCATTAGGGTACTGTTTCTGGCTGCAGAATCTCAGTACACCTCACAATTATTGCTGAATAACATAATATATTACAGAATATTCTTGCCAGCCTTTCAGCTGCCAACCTTGAATCATTTCTACATTCTTTATTCTCCATCTTGGCAGAAAGGGGCCATCTTGGCAGAAAGGGGATGTAATCAATATTTTTACTGTGTACTCCTAGCACTCAAGGTTTCACGAAGTAATGTTAGCTGTCAATCACTGAAAGGACATGGTACATACACACATAGATTTTGGGATGAAAGAAAATATTACTCTAAAAGTTATTCTCCAGAAATACTGGCCAAATGAAAACTATCAATGAATGATAGTGCTGATTAAATTACCTTTTAAATTAATGTTATACATTGTATCTTAGTAAGCGGATGATTTCCTTCCCAGATTGTGTGCTTGTGGGTGCGGCTTGTCACAGTCATGATCTGTCAGCCTCGAATTAATAGGAGAGGGCATCCACAAGCAAGCAGTGACACTGCAAAAAAGGACTTTGTTGCCAATAAATCATTTAAAATTAAATTAAAAATGGTTGCATTATTCCCTTTGTATATAGACGTTTGTTTAATTTCAATGGAAAAAAATAAGAGTCTAGGTCTCTCCACAAGTTGAGGCGCTTGTGTCACTATAACACAATAGGTGATGTGCTATATGGTGCTCGGATACATCCAACAATGGAATGGCAAGCTTACTGATCACTGCGGGGAATGACGACTTCCGGTGGGAGGGGCCGAGAGCACAGCGGCGTAGGCAACCGGTATCCATGGACTAAGGTGGAGAACTGGGCAACGTTTTGCGAGACCGAGATATACAGGCGCTGCCGGCAGCGAGAGAGACAGACCGAGACTGCTTGGACTGCTATAGAGAGAGAGAGAGGAGACAAGAGGATGAGAAGGGCAGATGAATGGAGGTGCCAATAGAATCGGAATCCTTTTATATAAGGTGAGACGAGCTCTGCTTGCCCTTTATCAGTTGACTGGCTGCAGGGGTGCAGCAGACCTGGGTTTGCCCTGCAAATAATAATGGGAACATATTATGTGAGTGTATACATAAAGTGTGACATAAACTTCAGCTGTCTGGATTGATTACATGAAGAGGGAAGAGAAGGGAAATTAAGCAGAGAGATACATAAGATGCAAGTGATAATAATGATGGGAAACAGAAGCAGTGTTAAGGATTTGTAACCACTTTAGTTTGGTTAATATGAGAGATGGACATATCTGACGTTAGAGCAAAAGCAGGCTGTGAAATGGAAGAAAATGTTATAAATGTTTGTACAAGAGCCTGTAATTTAATGTGTGTGTGTATATATATGTGTGTGTGTGTAAATATATATTAAATTACAGGCTCTTGTACAAACATATATGTGTGTGTGTTTGTGTGTAGTGGTGGGCATAGCATAATATGGCCATATATGTGATGAAATCTCCAATTTTGTTATCACACCCACTGTCCAAAAGCGCCGCCTATGCCCAACCCCACATAATTAAGCCACGCCTAGTTATTATTGCATAGATTATATCACTAACTTCCCACCAAAAGGGCCTATTCTAAAGAAAAATTATCTCTGCATGTTAAGCCATCATTATGCCAGAACCATAGCACCGCACCATTATTTTGTTTTGTTCAGAAGAGAATTTGCATTTTTTATGAACACAGAAAAGGACATAGAGCGTTAAAATTTCTTCTTATGCATACCCCCATTGAAACACACTTTGTCAGTCACAGACGGTGAATGATAAGATATACATAAGCAATAATAGAATTGTTTTGAAAAAAGGTATGCCATGTTTTAAATGCATCCTTTACTCCATTTCTCCTGCCCTTCTTTCATCATTGCCTCCACATCCCTTGTATTGCACCACAGCACCAGACTGCACCCACATAACTTGCCAAAACACCACCCTGCAACCATCTGACTTTCCACAGCACCCAGCTTGCACCCACAAGTCTTGCCAGAGCACCAAGATTCCACACACAGGTCTTCCTCCTCACCTTTCATGTTTATATACATAGATTTATTTTCTCATTATCATTATTCCTGGGTTGTTCCCTCCCCCCCCCCCCCCCCCCACATCTTTACTGACTGGGTTTCTGTGTCTTCAACTACTATTTTAAAGGGACTCTGTGCCCTAAACATTGTTTAGGTTAGCAAAATTTCAAGCAAATGGATAAATTAGACGGTCAATAGTCAATAAAGAGAAAATTGCAGAAATTGTGCATTTCAGAGATAGGAATTTAAATCTTAAGGCCCATTCAGTCACAGTGGTCTAAAGTGTGAAATTCCCATTTCAGTTCCCTGCAATTCTCTCTTTATTAAGTAGACCTTTTAATTTTTATATATATATAGAGAGAGAGAGAGAGAGAGAGAGAGAGAGAGAGTTTGGATGACGTTTTTACAAAAGTAAATACAATGCAACAAATATTAATAAAATAATTTATTGAAAATAAAATAAAGATCAAACGATAAGCAAAATAGCGTAACAACAAAATACAATCAATAGATGTTAATAATAATTCACATGTATGACTTATAACCGAGGTCAATAAAATAAAACATGAATTATGCAACTCCGTAGCTGTATCAATATGCATTTAGTATAATTTACTATGCAGTTACGTTTCTGACCACAAGATGGCCATGCATTTTATTTAGATGCAACCAAAGCTACATGGATAATGATTAGTAGGTAAAATAGTTACTGATAGTACACCATAATTACCTACAAATTACCAGCATATACTCTGCTTAGGTAAGGTAATATTACTAAATCATATAACTCAATGTGGCTATTTCTTAATCTGCCCAGTAAATGACAATGTATATATTCTAGTTTAGACTTTAAGAATAAGAATCTTTGGGTGAATAGCTAGACTATAAGAACTTCTGCTTCTTGGTAATATCTATAGAATATTCCTCTGGCTTACTTCTGCAGAAAGGATGACAGATAAACTCCAGGCTAAAACATATAGATCCCATACATTGTGGGATTTAAGTTTAATTTACCCAAATATGTATGCTAATTATATCCATAAAAATTGAGATCATGTTAGAAACAAAGTACCACATTTATACATTACCGGCAGAGGTTGATTTGCAGTTGAGACTCCTTCCATTGAAGAATTTTGTGATGGGAGTTACTCCTGGGACTTAGCGCAATACCATATGTATGGAGATGTCTATTGTTATAGTGAACATGTGCTATTAAAAGCCTCATATTCCTGAGTTCTCTCCAGAAGGAGAGAGACTCAGCCCTTTTCTAAAACATTCCCATCTCTCAACCTACTAGTGGCAGCTCTCCCAAAAATTAGTCTCTCCGGGTCTCCCCAGCCTTATCGCCAATTAAAGTGATGGGCGTGTTTAATTTAAATGAGATGATTTCATGATTTATAGCTATACCTTGATTGTGAGTATAATGTAAGAAAATATATATGTTGAAATGTATAGAAGTTTTTATACAATTACAAATGAGAGTAAATATTCTTATTAATATTCTTATTCTTATCATTCAACATTAGATTAAGACTCCTAATAAAATGTATACCACACTAATAAAGATATGTAGGATTAATTATATGTTGCATATTTGAGTGAAGGTGTGATATAATTATATATTTTAATGAGTGATTAGAACCAACTAGGTGTGTTTATAATAACCCTTATAATAATCTTCAAATTTAAAATCCAAATAATCTCAGTGTGTCAGTTTCTGTCAGTTTGGGTGGGCTAGCAACTTAAAGAGAAGCCCCTCTTCTCCTCTTGTATGTATGGACTCAGCTGGTACAATGAAATGTGACTAGAGTCATAAACCTTCCACTAATATATATATGCTTAGTCAGTCACAGTGCATGTTTCTACACATCAGCTGGTCTACATGAAAGCACCCATCATGCTCAGTCATAATCTAACTGAATACAAACTTTGAAAATATTGCAGACCTCTACAGAAATGAATCTGCACATTTTCCAAATCTTTTCAGATAAATATGTTATTTAAACACGGATCATTGCAGGAGAGTGTTTGGATTTTCCATGAGTGGTCATGTACCACCTGGGCTGTTTTTCATCATTTCTAGCAACCAAAAGTGGCACAATCGTAGTGATCACATGCAGAACAGGATGTCAATGTTTCCCAGTTGTCACTGCACCAGGATCAGGTTGTTTGCAGAATTAATCAACTATTTTACCAGCAGGAATACATTCCCCACAACAGTATCCCCCAGTTCCATGAACAGGAACACAAGTTAAAAAGAAAAAATAACCCCTGGTTTAGCGTTCAATAAAGAAAAGTAAAACATTAAAAAAAAAAAAAAAAAAAAAGTAATAAAATAATTATAAAAAAAAATACAAATAAATGATATCAAAGAAATAAAAAAACCTTTTATTTTTCCTGTTAACCCTAGCCCTAAAGCCCATTTACAGTTGGGGTTAAATGAAAATAAAATAAATGTAACTAAAATCTAAATTAAAAAATATACATTTTTAAAAAACATTTTAACACTAGAGTAAGGGTTCGTGTTAAATAAAAAATAAAATAAAAAGAAATATAACTAAAACAAAGAAAAGAAATACTAATAATTTATGTAAAAGAAATAAAAAAAAAAAAAATGTCTTCCCTAACCATAGAGTTAGAGTTTGTACTAGTTTGTGTTTAGCTGTAATTTTCTTCTTTCTCTCATTCTTTACCCACACAAATTATATGTTGGTTTTATCGTCATAAGAAGGGCTTTCATTAGATAGCATTATTTTCATCATACCTTATAATTTACTACAAAACAAATCATAAAATATGATGAACATTTTGAAAAAAAAACACTTTTTATAACTTTGACCTAAAATATAATTTACACAAATACAATCATTAAAAAAGACCCCGTCTAAATAGTTTCTAAATGTTGTCCCGAGTTCAGAAATATGCATGTTTACATATTTTTCGGTATTTTTTTGCGAGTTATGGGTCAAAAACCAAAAATAGTGTAATTTAGTTTTTTTCCCTATATTGACCTTTTTGACCCCAACCCGAACCCAAAATGTAACCTTAACACTAAATTTAACCCCAATGCTATCCCTTAATATATTTTAATTTAATTTTAACCCTCTCCCTTATGCTAAAAATTCTTTAATTTTAACCCTATAGGCTAATCTAACTATAATACCAGTTTTAAGCTAATTACATATTATTATTTTTTTGATCGCAAAAAACGCTTGTTTCCCAGCAGGACGTGCCTGACACGTCCATTGTCGCGAAGGGGTTAATACTGCCAGTGGCCATATACGTGCCATATACGTTAAAAACAAATACAATACTGTTAGTGGGGCTGGTGCTAATGAATGAGACTGTTTTCTTACTAGGTAATGCCAAGAGGTTAATGTCCCTTTATGGTAAAACAATGCATGATTTCCTGAAAGGTGACCACATGCTTGTATGGGTACATGACTGCATACATGTGCGCTTGCATAGCTGTATGCCTGCGTGCATGTATGGGTGTATGGCTGCGTGCATGTATGGGTATATGACTGCATGCATGTATGGGTAAATGACTGCCCGCATGTATGGGTAAATGACTGCCCGCATGTATGGGTAAATGCCTGCATGCCTGTATGGGTAAATGCCTGCGTGCCTGTATGGGTAAATGCCTGCATGCCTGTATGGGTAAATGCCTGCATGCCTGTATGGGTAAATGCCTGCATGCCTGTATGGGTAAATGCCTGCGTGCCTGTATGGGTAATTTCCTGCGTGCCTGTATGGGTATATGCCTGCGTGCATGTATGGGTATATGCCTGCGTGCATGTATGGGTATATGCCTGCGTGCATGTATGGGTATATGCCTGCGTGCATGTATGGGTATATGGCTGCGTGCATGTATGGGTATATGGCTGCGTGCATGTATGGGTATATGGCTGCGTGCATGTATGGGTATATGGCTGCGTGCATGTATGGGTATATGGCTGCGTGCATTCGTTTGGATAAAGCAAGCTAAAAATCGGTTCTGTTTAATATCATTACCTACTTGCCTTTGTTGAGTTCATTTAAGTATTGTTAGATCGTGAATATGTCAAAAAAAATTCTGTAGACGTGGTATTGTCCCTAGTATAGCTTTCTGCAAAGTCCAGTGTTTGCCTGTTTGTTTTATTGCTGTTTACTATTCAATGTATCTTGTAATCTGTAGTATCTGCAAATGACCTGCTTTAACCATTTCCCAACCATAGCCAAAGGTTGATATTAAAAATAAAATGTTGCACCGTATGTGTGCTGTTTTGTTTGTTGCTGGCCTATAACTGAATCAACTCATATGCCTGAGAAATGATGTATTGTCTTCTGAAAACATCAGCATATAATACAGATGAATGGAAATGTATGGTGTAAAACCCTTTCATTGAAAGCTGCTATGCAGAGAAAGGATGTAGTTATTATTAGCATTTTCATTAGTTCTTTGTAACGGCTTGCCTGCATAGCAGCCCTTATTGCGATAAAAAGGGTTAAGATGCATCTGGCAGCATGTACTGGATTTAGGAGCACTATCTCTGCCATGCTGTCCTTACATTATACATGAGCACAAATTAGAATTAAACTGTTTCTGCCCCTTCCCAGACCTCAGATTTATGGAGGAAGCATTTGTCTGATTGGATGATCCAGAGAGGAGTACCACCCTACCGGCAAACACGCCAGCCTGCTGCAGGTTTCCTAGGGTGCTGTCACCATCTCATCCTCTCATCAGCATCTGGTACAGATGGGTATTCTCTCTTTTATTAACACCTAGTCTGCAATACTCTGTTCCATTCTCTGCACAGTTAATGTATTGCATGTGCAAAAATAGATATTGTCTGATTTAATAGTCTTGCTGCATCATTCTTAACATTTGTTCTATTTTTTTCTGCTTTGGATGAGGTTGCAGATATATAGGTATGTGATTGCTTTTCTTCTTTATTCTAGGCACCAGCAGACACCATGAGTGCCGGATATTCAGAGAACAATAATTTTCCCTATGATAATAATCAAATGGTTCTGGACATGATCCTTTATTCCCTTGTGGGTGTCCCTCAACCCATTAATTGGGAAAGTGTTGCAAGGCTGGTCCCTGGATACACATCAAAAGAGGTATTTTTATATTTCTGTCTTGTTTTCAGAAAGCTTAGTGTTTTTTATTGTCTTGTGTATAATACAAATCTATACTTTATTTTTTATTTCGCTTTATCTTTTTTGGTTATACCCAGGTGTTTAAAAAAAAACAATGTAATTTTGATGCAGGTAAATGGTTAACATAGTATTCATCAATTCTTGGTTGAGAAGCTGACAATACTCCCCTCCCATTTCTCCCCCACCTTCTACAAAAAATACACAGGGACAAGTCTGTTGCGTCATCCCCTATACTCCATCCAATATGTATTTTAATATACTAAGGATTACTAATTGAACAAAGTTTTTTTATTTTTCTTCCACTTATTGATTGCTTATGGGAGATTTTGTTCTTTTTATCGTTATTCTCCAGTGTTTTTTTTTAATTTTTATTTTGGGATGAGTAACAGATACTGCCAGTGGCTTCCAGTCCCATGTGAGTCTGTAGCACTGTAATGCTAGTACAGAGATGTTGCAGCTGGCTTGTAACAGTGCTATGTTTGAGTCAGACTTGTAGAATAGTCGAATGATATGCAGCACTGCTCATCTAATTATAGAACACAATACATTTTTATTCAGCGTCCTAAGTGGAGCTATCAAGTTGAAAAACTTTCAGTTTTGGGATGAATTCTGGTATTACATTACCATTTATTTATATAGCACCAACAATGTACGCAGAGCTTCGGTACAAAACATAAGATGGGAGTTACAGACATTTTCAGACTAAAACATGAGGTGGAGGGCCCTGCTCACAAGCTTACATTTTAGAGGGGATAGGAAACATGAGATACATGAGATACATGCTCATCGCGCAGACTTCCTCTGCTGCCCCACTAGGCACCAGGGACAATCGGGCAGCTGGGGGATGTCTGCACTATACGTGCAGATATCCTCCATGCTGCCCGACACGGCAGACTATTATGACGGACAGCTGTCCGTCATAATAGACTGCCGTGTCGGGCAGCATGGAGGATGTCTGCAAGTATCGTGCAGACATCCCCCGGCTGCCCCCACTAGCCACCAGGGATCAAGGTGAAGGGAGGGAGGGGGGGGCAGAGAGACAGGGGGAGGGAGGGGGGCAGAGACAGAGTCAAGGGGAGGGAGGGGGTTAAGAGACAGAGACAAGGGGAGGGAAGGGGTTAAGAGACAGAGACAAGGGGAGTGAGGGGGTTAAGAGACAGAGACAAGGGGAGGGAAGGGGTTAAGAGACAGAGACAAGGGGAGGGAAGGGGTTAAGAGACAGAGACAAGGGGAGTGAGGGGGTTAAGAGACAGAGACAAGGGGAGGGAAGGGGTTAAGAGACAGAGACAAGGGGAGTGAGGGGGTTAAGAGACAGACAAGGGGAGGGGGGAGAGAGAGAAAAATGGGGGCAAGGGAAAGAGAAAGGCAGCATTGGCACATAAAAATAAATAAAAACTAGAAATACATTTTTTGATATCATAATTTTTTTATTAAAAAAGCAATTTACATATGAATATATACAAGTTGAACTTTTTTCCTATAGGGTAGTCTTATATTCAGGCTTTTAGTTTTTTTCCTAATGGAATATCCAAAGTTTGGGGGGTCGTCTTATAATCAGGGTCGTCTTATAATCGAGCAAATACGGTAGATTGTGATAATGGAAGGTATGGGGAAACTATGAGAGCTGAGTGGTATTCCAATTTATTGTATTATTACATCTCTAGAAACAATGTGAAATGTTATTCCAACCAAAATACGTCTAAAGAGATATTTTGTGGTACAGGAGTCCTCTCCTACTCAACTTTATTTGTTGTGTAACATGAGGCCTATATTAGAAGAAAACTATATACATATTACTTGTACCCTTAACAACCATCCATCTCAACCATACTCTCTCTAATTCATTGCTCTTGTCTTGTGTTGAACCTAGGTCTTACCTTAACTCCACCCACTTTCTTTATCTGAAGGGTTCCATGCATACAACTGTACATGTGGTGGACCTATACCTAGGTTGGGTGCTCCTGTACAGACCCCTGAGTGATGCATGTTCACATGGCAACAAGTTATCATTTGAAAATGTTTGAGTGTTGCTTTTTCCTTCTAGTCTCCAGCCAAATGTTCGAGAACGGAGTGTGAGGATCAGTATAAGATGCTAATTTCTGATTAACTCAAAAATATTCAGAATACAAATATTCACATTTTATTAAATGCATACAATATTGTAAATTGAATACTTTAATATGCATGCAAAGAAAGCTAGGTCACTTTCAGAGTACTATAAAATTGTAGAAGGACAATAAGAGGTAAATAAAGAAGAAAAAAAAGAAATTATATATATATATATATATATATATATATATATATATATATATATATATATATATATATATATATATATATATATATATATATAAAAATATATATATGTTACAGATATGGCCCTGTCTGTTCTTTCTTTGTTGAAACATACCCTTTCATTTTGAGAATGTGATCATTGTAGTTTTGTTTATATTCCTGAAATTAAGTCTCTTGAATTTTTGCCTTTTTAATAGTGTGCCAAAAGATTTGAAGAGCTGAAAAGTAGTGGGACATCTCCTGTAGATAACCAGTATAATCCACTGATGGCAACTGGAGGCATCCCTTTGGAAAATTTAGCAACATATATCAAGACCTCTCTTTTAGATCCCACAGAGTACCAAGAAGAATTAGCGGTGGGACACAGTACCATCTCTGTAACCGGTATGGAAAAAAGGAGCCTTTTGAATCTGTGATGATTATGTAACGTGAGTCTACTAAATTACCTGTGCACAGTGGTGTGCTGAGAACTTTATCTGTACTGCGCGAGATATTCTCTTAAAAGGGGGTAACTATGGCGACCTAATAATTAGAAGCGGTGTATAGAATGTGTTTTCTATAAGCACATCCATTTGGCAGTTGTACCTGGTCATGTGAATTTATTGACCTGTGCAATACATTTTGAAATATTTTAAGTCAGGATGTTACACGTATATTCATTTTAAAACTTTTTTAGATGTTGTGTGGGTAAGTGACTGATTACCCTTTGTGATAGGAGGGGGGAAAAAAGGGGGGGGGGGGGATATGCTAGAAACATTTAAATACATAAAGGGAATCAACACAGTAAAGGAAGAGAGTATATTTAAAAGAAGAAAAACTACCACAACTAGAGGACATAGTCTTAAATTAGAGGGGCAACAATTTAAAAGTAATATCAGAAAGTATTACTTTACTGAGAGGGTAGTGGATGTATGGAATAGCCTGCCAGCAGAAGTTGTAGAGGTAAACACAGTCAAGGATTTTAAGCATGCGTGGTATAGACACAAGCTTATCCTAGCTATAAGACCGGGAACAGAGGACTAATAAAAGTATTCAAAAAAATTGGGCAGACTAGATGGACTGAATGGTTCTTATCTGCCGACACATACTATGTTTCTATGTTTCTAAGACATTATAGTATGTGTAGGGGAGAGATGTAAAAGATAAGGGACAAGAATAATGCTGGCGATTTAAGGTGCCAAGGGAAGAAATCAAGCTATGGAGAAAGATTAAAAAGGATATGAGATGGGGCCTCTGGTGCCCAGTTCCTGTAAACTACATCCCCTGTGATGGTTGGCCAGCATTACAACTAGCTGAGTATCACATGAGCTGAAATCCAGAGAAACTGCACAATCTCTTGTTTTTAAATGAATTTGCTCCACTCTTCATCTCCTTTGCCGTCTGGGGCAGGGCACTCCTCCGCAGTGATCCAGGGCTCAAAAGCGGGAGCCATAAAGGCATGTGCAGGTCTGTCTTAGGGGAACACAGACGTGTGATTTGCATCCCTGCATGAAGTGATGAGTCACAACACTGGGATGTGAGAGGATGTGACTCTTTAGAGGAGCTCAAAGAAGCACTGATGGCAGATGTTCTGTCAAAAGCACCGACCTACAGCGGACAAGTCCCACTGTTGGCACAATGCTGGGCCTCTTTTGGAGAGCTTTTGATCCCATAACCATTTTAAGTCTGCTGGACGCAGCCTTTCAAACTAAGGGGGTACTGGCCTCCTACTGGCACTGGCTATGCACCTCATTATGTTTCTTTGTAAGAACCTGTACTTCTCACTTTGTCTGTCTGGAGCAGGATACAAATTTAGTTTTTTTTCCCTTAGTTAAACTAGAACTTCTTATATGCTCTGCATTGTATGTTGTGTTGAGCAGAGTGTTCTGCGCCTTTGTTTTGATACAACCATTTTATTATAACATTATGCAATGTAGTGATGTATAATAGATTAATTCTACTTGTCTGTCAACTTGTTTTCTATACTAGCGTTTGGGAAACTAAAAGAGATGATCATGAAAGCAATGTGATATTCAGAAGCTAGAAGGGTTCTCATTAGGCCTGGATTTTACCAACAGATGCCAGTTTTAAGTCTATTGAGGCAATAGCATGGCTAGTATTTTTTGAGAAAAGGTGGCAATCCTAGAAACCAGGCCATGTTTCTAATACTCTGTGCTTTTCCCTGCCCAAACCTAATTAATCTAGTAATATTTTAAGGTCCTATTTTCTAATAATTAAACACTGAAATCTCCTTCTCTTGTGATTAAGGAAGACCTGGGGCTGTTTCAGCAAGAAATTGTTCTACAGAAAACGACAAATCTCCATCATCTCTAAATGGGGAAATCACTGCAGGAAGTCAAGGGTAAGACAGTGATTTCTAATGTCACATATTCTCTCCAGGGCTTGTCAATGAATGAAATCCTCTTCTTCGCCTTAACTTCATCGCTGTAAAAGTAAAAAGAACCCCCCCCCAAACCCCAATACTAAAATTAACCTCAATACTAAAATTAACCCATAAAACCCAATACTAAAATTAACCCCCGACCCCTAGTACTAACCCCCGAACCCTAATACTAACTCCCTAAACCCTAATACTAACCCACCAACCCTAATACTAAAATTAACCCCCTAAACCCTAATACTAACCCCCTAAACCCTAATACTAACCCCCAAACCCTAATACTAAAATTAACCCCCTAAACCCTAATACCCACCCCCTAAACCCTGATACCAACCCCCTAAACCCTGATACCAAACCCTGATACTAACCCCCTAAACCCTGATACTAACCCCCTAAACCCTAATACTAACCCCCGAACCCTAATACTAACCCCCGAACCCTAATACTAACCCCCGAACCCTAATACTAAAATTAACCCCCTAATACTAAAATTAACCCCCGAACCCTAAAAACTAATTCTAACCCCCATAACCCTAATTCTAACCACCCTTACTAAAATACTAAACTTTAGCGATGAAATCTCCAGCGACGAGCTGTCGTGTGGTGCAGAGACGGCGGTGAAGCGGAGGCGTCAGCTGGTTTCTTACGCAAAAGCATTTTTCACACAAAAATAACAGTTTGAAATACCAGTGTAGTGTGTTTTATAGTAATTTTATACATTTTCCTTTAATAGACCAAACATGGTTATCCATGTATGCGATGAAGCCAAAAATCTGAAGGAGGACTTTGTGTGTCCGCGTGATCTGCTCGTGTCTGAGATGAAGTACTTTGCGGAATATTTATCCACCGACGCCCAGCGGTGGGAGGAAGTGGACATATCCGTTCACTGCGATGTTCACATTTTTAACTGGCTGATTAAATATGTGAAGCGTAATTCGAATGAAAGCGATAAATCTGAAGTGCCAAAGCTTGGTAAGAAGCATTATTGTTACTATGGTATTTTGGAATCTTAAAGTATTCAGAAATATACTTGGCAGGTACCTGGAAAATAGATTCAGTGAACAAAGCATTAAATCCCTTTATACACGGAAAGACCCTGTAGTAAGAGTTGGTAGAGATTATATAACATCTGAATATTCCCTTCTTTTCTCAAACTTTACTAGTTTGTGTTTCACTTTTTATTTTCATGGTACAAAAGTCAGTTTAAAGGGCAATTTCACCTCCATCATGTACAGGAATGTGTTATGCAATTGGTACCCTGAGGAACCTATTATCTTAGTGCAGCATAACATGAATTTGTCATCTAAATCTTAACCCCATTGTGTCATAATATGCTTCCGCTCAGTACAAATATAAGGTGACAATACTGGCTTCCAGTGTATAAAGGTATGCAAGCAAAATCTGTTCATCCCTTCCATATGTATACATGTGCTTTGATGAAGTTACTAACTATATTCATGTATTTATCAGTGTTGCATTATCTGTGCAGATTAAACATCCCCTGCTTTTGGTTAATCTTACTATATTCTAAAGCGAAATTTCAAAAAATTGCAAATATTGTGTCCTTTTGAAATGTGTTCTTTCTCAGCTTTGAATGACACATACCATTGAGGTTTCCAGACCACAAGCTATTACATAATGATCAAATATATGGTATTTTCAGACCAGATAGTGGTCCTTTTTATTAAAGGACAAACCAACATAAGGATAAATGGAGCAGCCATATTGTTTTTGTTAAAGCACACCATTTAAGAAGCAGCTTTAGCAATCACTTTTTGTTGTAAAATAACATAATCTGAGAGGTCAGCGATCTCACAGAAAATATTTGCAAAAATGGGGATCTCTTATATCACAATTTGTTATTAAATTTCTGGAATAGTGTTAAGAAAACGCTCTATTCTGGCTCACAGAGTTGACTGCTCCCTCAACTTTATTTTGCATATTTTAAACATATTTTAGAGTATTGAATATAAACATAATATGTAAAATTGGCACTGTAGCTGTTTACAAACTAGATGTTTGGGTAACTGTTTACTGACAAGCTATACTCTGTCTGTTGCTGTCTAACTGTTTATTAATTGTAACTATACTGTGCTGTCTGTGGCTGTATAGTGCAAGTAAGTCTGGAAATATATTATTTAAAAATAAATGTGACCAGTTGTCTCTGGATTATATTGGTTATTTCCCAATTATTTTCAAGGGGAGGAGTGCTCAGTGAATAAACATTTTTTTTTTTCAAATAAAGAGTAGGTGTGACATTAAGATAGAAATTTCCACTCTGCCCTTGCATGCATAAGTTATGTGTGCCATTTAACATATGTAGCTCTTCAGCTCATGGAGCTCTGGAGATGAATCAATCTAAACACCAGAGGTTCTATTATAATGTGATATAATATTAAAATCAAACAAAAATGCAGCAGTGGCAAATTAAGGAATTACATTGGTGGCTGCAGAAAAAAAATAGTTATGCCAATCAAAGAAAGGTTAGATGTCTACTCAATAAAGAGAAAATTGAAGGAATTTGAGACAGGAATTTAAAACTTTAGGCCAAAGTATTTGAGTTGAAAAAAGTACCCAATTTTAGCTGAATGGGTGAGTTTTTCCAACTCGACTACTTTGGCCTTAAGTTTGAAGATCCCTTTTAAATTCCCTACATATCCTTCAATATTTAGTAGACCCTTTACCTGATTTGCAGGCTGAAATATTTAAAGCAACCTATTTTTGTTTCCTTACTACAAATCGTTAATTGCATTCTGTAATAATTGACAATAAACACAAACGCTAAACCACATGAAGTGTTGTTCACTAACCATAATCATAATAGTGCAGCTTTTCCTAATCTAGTTACACATTGTGTTTTGCTTCACAGAACCAGGGAATGTCATTTCAATCCTGATTTCATCAGAGTTTTTGAAGATGGATTCACTGGTGAGTGGATTTATTGCTGTGATTATAGGTATTTGTGTTGTAAAAAGTGGAGGGAGAGGGAAAGTGGAATTATACACCCTGCACCTTTCACCCCCCACCCACCCCAAAAAAAGAAAGCCGGATTAGGACACTGATATTTGTCATGTCATGTAAAGTTGATGATTTAATGGAGTATAATTTAATCAGTATGTGTATATATATATATATATATATATATATATATATATATACCGTATTTATCGGCGTATAACACGCGCCGTCGTATAACACGCACCTCATTTTAATAAGGAAATTTCAGGGGAAAAAACTTAAATTTCAAATAAAGAACTTTGAAGCCCAATATGCCATTTTAATATGCCAGGATATTGCCCCCAATATGCCATTTAATATGCCAGGAGATTGCCCCCAATATGCCATTTTAATATGCCAGGATATTGACCCCAATATGCCATTTTAATATGCCAGGATATTGACCCCAATATGCCATTTTAATATGCCAGGATATTGACCCCAATATGCCAGAATATTGCCCCTTGCGAGTATGCTCGTTATGCCACCCCTTCCCCAGACCCCAGCACTTACCTCGTTCCTGCTCTGTCCCCCGGTGCTCTGAAGCTGCGTGGCTGTGAGGGAAGCATTGTGAGCTCCCCTCCAGCCGCGCGGAACAATAAAGTTTGTTTAAAAAAAACACACTTTGTTGACCGCGCGGCTGGAGGGGAGCGCACAACGCTTCCCTCACAGCCACGCAGCTTCAGAGCACCGGGGGACAGAGCAGGAACGAGGTAAGTTTTAGATTTTTTTTTTTCTTCATTATATCGGCGTATAACACGCACACATTTTCCCCCTATTTTCAGGGAGAAAAAGTGCGTGTTATACGCCGATAAATACGGTGTATATATATATATATATATATATTAAAATTTTGATTCTATGCAGTCCCTATGCAGTCCCTTTTAGTCTAAATTATGGTAAAACTGTTTTTGCAGCAATATATATACCGTATTTGCTTGAATATAAGACGAGGTTTTTTTCAGAGCAAATGCTCCCCCTCGTCTTACATTCGAGGTCTTCTTATAATCTGACCTCAAATTGAGGTCAGATTATAAGACATGGATCCAGGTCCCCAGCAGAGCTGCAGGGGACCTGGATCCCCCTCTCTAGCAGCAGGGGATGTCTGCGTAACGAGCGCAGACTCCCCTGCTTCCGCCCGGCACGACCGCCGGGGCTTCTGTGAAGAAGCCGGGTACTTCCGCTTTCGTCACAGAAGTCCCGGCGAGCGTGCCGGGCGGCAGCAGGGGAGGTCTGCGCTCATCGCGCAGACTTCCTCTGCTGCCCCACTAGGCACCAGGGACAATCGGGCAGCTGGGGGATGTCTGCACTATACGTGCAGATATCCTCCATGCTGCCCGACACCTCCGTCTATTATGACGGACCAGCTGTCCGTCATAATAGACGGAGGTGTCGGGCAGCATGGAGGATATCTGCACTTATCGTGCAGACATCCCCCAGCTACCCCCACTAGCCACCAGGGAAAGGGGGGAGATTCGAGAGAGAGAGATAGAGAGAGGGGGGAAGATAGAGAGAGAGAGAGAGAGAGGGGGGAAGATAGAGAGAGAGAGAGGGGGGGGAAGAGAGAGAGAGAGGGGGGAAGATAGAGAGAGAGAGAGAGGGGGGAAGAGAGAGAGAGAGGGGGGAAGATAGAGAGAGAGAGAGAGGGGGGAAGAGAGAGAGAGAGGGGGGAAGAGAGAGAGAGAGGGGGGAAGATAGAGAGAGAGAGAGAGAGAGAGAGAGGGGGGGGGGAAGAGAGAGAGAGAGGGGGGAAGATAGAGAGAGAGAGAGAGAGAGAGAGAGAGGGGGGGGGGGAAGAGAGAGAGAGAGAGAGAGAGAGGGGGGGAAGAGAGAGAGAGAGAGAGAGAGAGAGGGGGGGAAGAGAGAGAGAGAGAGAGAGAGAGAGAGGGGGGAAGATAGAGAGAGAGAGAGAGAGGGGGGAAGATAGAGAGAGAGAGAGAGAGGGGGGAAGATAGAGAGAGAGGGGGGGGGGAGATAGAGAGAGAGAGGGGGGGGGAAGATAGAGAGAGAGAGGGGGGAAGATAGAGAGAGAGAGAGAGAGAGAGGGGAAGATAGAGAGAGAGAGGGGGGGGGAAGATAGAGAGAGAGAGGGGGGAAGATAGAGAGAGAGAGAGGGGGGAAGATGGAAGATAGAGAGAGAGAGAGGGGGGAAGATAGAGAGAGAGGGGGGGGGGAAGATAGAGAGAGGGGGGGGAGATAGAGAGAGAGGGGGGGGAAGATAGAGAGAGAGAGAGGGGGGGGAAGATAGAGAGAGAGAGAGGGGGGGGAAGATAGAGAGAGAGAGGGGGGGGAAGATAGAGAGAGAGAGGGGGGGGGAAGATAGAGAGAGAGAGGGGGGGGGGAAGATAGAGAGAGAGAGAGAGGGGGGAAGATAGAGAGAGAGAGAGAGAGAGAGAGAGAGAGGGGGGAAGATAGAGAGAGAGAGAGGGGGGAAGATAGAGAGAGAGAGAGAGGGGGGAAGATAGAGAGAGAGAGAGGGGGGAGATAGAGAGAGAGAGAGGGGGGGAGAGAGAGAGAGACTACGCTGGGGGGGGGGGGGGAGAGAGGCCGCAAGGAAATAAAAACAAGAAATGCATTTGTATAATATCAATTTTTTATTACATATTAAAAAGCAATTTACATATATACAAGTTAAACTTTTTTTTTTCCTATAGGGTAGTCTTATATTCAGGCTTTTAGTTTTTTTTCCTAAAGGAATATACAAAGTTTGGGGGGTCGTCTTATAATCAGGGTCGTCCTATAATCGAGCAAATACGGTAACTGGAAGAAAGAAAACTGATATTATTATATCATTTTGCTTGTGTTAATGTATCCACAATGTCAGAGGCAGAAGTGGTGTAGAATACAGATGGACTTCTTCACCTACTGTGTATCATACAGCAATTCCTTACTTTATTTCTCAAAGAGCCATAAGAACTTGTATACAAATAGTGCTATATTGAACAGATAAAATAGAACACTATTTTATTCAAATACAGCACGCACAACAATTAGTGACAAACAAACAATATAAACTCCTTCCATGTAAAACAGTGGCCAGTGGTTCTCACCTAGCTGTGAAGACCACACTGGAGAGATGCTTGAGTAATTTGGAAAATGAGGTCCAAAACCCGTACACATTTTGCCCGTTCCACTGATGACCTTTTCAGGACATTTTCAGTAATTATAATAAAATGTTATTTCATTCATCACATGCACAAAGGCATTGTTTGTTTATACTATGTACTAAGAGAGTAATATACCGTATGATTATATACATATATATTAAATAAATTGTGTTAACAGAACTGCAAGCAAATGAAAATAAATTTAAGAATAAAACATGTTTAACATGTCTTTGGTGCCTCCTTTTTATGTCTTCATCTGTGGCCTTACAAGCAAATTACACATTCCCCATTGTAAAGTAGTTAATTTGCATATCAAACCACAGGTTACACCATAAACAGTAAACACCACATTTATACCACATGTTTTTCTCTCTACGAATTTTTGCATTTCTGCTTACACAATGATTTCATGTAATTTAGTTGGAGTATATTGTAACTAGGCTCATCATTTTATGCATGGCAGTCCCTTTAAGTCTAATTTATGGTAACATAGTTTTGCAGCAATATAGATTATTGGAACAAAGAAACACATACATTATTTTTTTAAAGTTTTTCCATTTTCTGCATTCCCAGCATATACAATATGTAGGTGACAGGGTCTCTTTAAACTGTGAATAAAAGGACATATATTGAAAATAATAGGAATACATTTTCCAATTTTTTTTATGGAGTTATTTTGGGATATTATTTTTTCTTTTCAGGGTATTTAGCAGATCGAGACTTTTTCAGTTGGGTTGGAGGTCATTTTAGGCTATTATATTTGTTAAGCAAAGAAAATGAAGCATATTTGTCACTTTATTCTGTTTTATTTAGTTTTCTTGATATTTTATTTTGTCCTTCATTTAAATGCTAGACAACCTAGTAGTTCTTCCCCGGGTGTAATACAGGAAAACTCAAAATGCGTGCAAGAAAAGTCCACATAATGAATTTGTATATATTTTATAAAACAATAGGGTAGTGTCAAGTTTTATTTCAAGTGAAGAGATCTCCTGATAATGCTCCTCTTATAATGAATATTATTCTTTATTGACTCCTATTTTTTATTTTATAGGTAGAAGAATGTATTAATTACTGTCACAAAAACATGAGTGCCATTGTAGCTACCCCATGCAACATGAACTGCATCAATGCAAACCTCTTAACACGAATAGCGGACCTTTTCACACATAATGAGGCTGATGACGTGAAGGACAGAAAAGATAAATTTAAAAGGTAAACAAACTAAATGTGTACCTTTTTATCCTCTGTTTTAATGAGAGTACAAATAATGTCTTTTACTGCGCCTATTTTGTCCCAGAGCTCTATCAGTGGGCAGACCTGTTGTCTGAAATCTGAGAGGAAGTAAGGGTTAAAAAAATTGTGTCTTCTTCCCCTATGCAAACCTGGCGTGTATCTTTAGAGATATATACGTGGGTTTACTCTCTGTTATGCATAGGAACAAACTTTCTGTATTAAAAGACTTTCTTCTAGACTAACTTATACGTCTTTTTCTGCATACACCTTAGCAGGGATCAGTTAAATGTTATACTATACTATACTGTTGAGTATACCTTAATAGTTACCGTATTTGCTTGAATATAAGACAAGGTTTTTTTCAAAGCAAATGCTTATCTTATATTCGAGGTCGTTTTATAATCTGACCTCATATCGAGGTCAGATTATAAGACTGGGATCCAGGTCCCCCGCAGAGCTGCAGGGGACCTAGATCCCCCTCGCTAACAGCCAGTGGATGTCTGCCCAAATATCCCTGGTGGCTAGCGGGGGCAGCCGGAGGATGTCTGCACGATACGCGCAGACATCCTCTGCTGCCACCCGGCACGAACGCTGGGACTTCTATGATGAAGCCGGGTCCTGGAATAAACTACACTCATTTAAATTGCACAAATTTATATAACTTAACTAGGTTTGCTGAGTTCCATTGAACAATATTCTATTTCTATGCATATTATTCTTGAATTGTGTGGGGTTCTCACTCTTTTCTAGTGCAGAGAGAGACACTCTTTTTACATGGGAACCAGCGACAGGTCCCCTCTGCTGAACCAATGTAAAAACAGGGTGCCTCTTTGAACTAGAAGAGGGAAATAGTCACCGACCATACCGGCCTGCCTGCTTTCCATGGACTTATGGTAGCTGCTGGTCAGAGGTGTAGCTGGTATGTACTATCAAAAGCGGCATAAAAAGCATCAGTGAAATAAATAAAAATAAAAGTTGTCCTTTTAAGCTACTAAAGTGAATTTTCAGAGCTCCCTTACTTTTAAACCTGAAAGTTTTTTGTTATTTTTAACAAAGCTCTAGGGTTAGTTACAATAGGGTTAGGATTAATGCTTTGTTAGGTTTAGATTCAGAGTCAAAAGATAGGAGAAAATGGTTGTTTCTGTTATTGCCCAATAACGTGCTTGAAAAATGTAAACATGGGTTATTTCTAACCTCGGGACAAATATAAGAAGTTATTTGGAAGGGGGGGCAGGGGAGTGTGGAGTTTTTTTGTTCAATTTTTTAAATCATATTTTCTATACTAAATTACATAATATGATAAATAAATAAAGTCCTTTTATGGCAATAAAAACAGTATTTAATATGTGAGTTACAGTAAACGAGAGAGGGAAATAACAGCTAAATGCAAGCACAGCAGAAATATAAAGACAGCCATTGTCCAGAATGACCAAAGACGTTCTAGACGTTTGGTCACTAAGGAGTTAGTTATAGCTGAATTTACAGTGAGGTCACTTTCCCGTGACCACTAATGAATTGCAAAAATCAGACCAAAATAGCCGAGTTGGAAAAACTAGTTGGACAATTATTCCAACTCCGCTATTCTGTCTTGTCAATTCAATAAAGGTAACTGTATTACATTAACATTTATTTACACAATGCCAACAGTTTACACACTGCTTGAAGTTTGGTCCAAACTTAATTAGTTGTGCCGACCTGCAAGCTTATAGATTTATGTTTACACGAAAACTCTATTAATCTATGGGCAATATTGTTTTAACCCCTTCGCGACAATGGACATGTCAGGCATGTGCTGCTGGGAACTCTGTTCCCGACAATGGGGTGAAACAAGCGGTTATCGCTTTAACGGTGCTGGTCTATTGCCTCAATGTTGAGGCAATAGCCAACACAGATATTTCCTATCTGGGGCACCCACGATCACCCCATGGAGCGATCGTGGGCACCATATTGACGGAGCAGCATGCTCCGTCAATATGGCTATGCCCTCTTGTGGTCTGAGCTTCGGAAGTGAAAGAAAATTCACTTCCGTCGCTCTGAAAATGCTGCTTGACTGACCCTAGAAACAGCAAGTAACATTGCAATGTTAAAAAAAAATAAATAAATAAAAGATTTAATTAGCTAAAAACTGGTATTATAGTTAGATTAGCTTATAGGGTTAGAATTAAATAATTTTTAGCATAAGGTATAGGGTTAAAAGTAAAATATATTAAGGGATAGCATAAGGGTTAGAGTTGGGGTTACATTTAGTGTTAGAGTTAAATTTAGGGTTCGGGTTGGGGTCAAAATGGTCAATATAGGAAAAAAACACTATTTTGGGGTTTTGCCCCATAACTCGCAAAAAAATATGGAAACATGCATATTTCTGAACTCGGGACAACATTTAGAAAATATTTAGACGGGGTCTTTTTTTAATGATTGTATTTGTGTAAATTATATTTTAGGTCAAAGTTTAATTTTTCATGATATTTTATGATTTCTTTTGTAGTAAATTATAAGATATGATGAACATAATCTAATGAAAGCCCTTTTTATGACGATAAAAACAACATATAATTTGTGTGGGTACAGTGTGTGAGAAAGAAGAAAATTGCAGCTAAACACAAAGACCCCAGAAATGTCAAAACAGCTATTGTCACCATGGGAAAGTCAAGGTAAAAATGTCTTGTCACTAAAGGGTTAAAATGAGTTATGTAAGTTCAGGTAACAAGGCGTCTTTTATGTAACACTGTTTAAATAATAAAACCATTATTTCAACATGTTAAATGTATATGTTTATTTCCCCAGCAAAATCTTCTGTAAGAAAATTGAAAGATTGTTTGACCCAGAATGCAGCAATGCAGATTCACCAGCAAATGCTTCAACTCTCTACAGGTAAAGGTTTACAGTACGGGAGTGTATTACTAGATTCCAAATCATAGAGAGAGCTGCTGCAGCTCTGTATGGATGAGACCTGCGGTGGGTGCAGCACTGTACATGGGGAGATCTGGGGCACTATACGGTTGTCAGCAGGATCTTTTTGTTTTATATCTACAGTTAGGAACTGTATCAGTGGAGCTGTACATGTAGAAATCTATTGAAAATGTAGTGAGTTGTGTAAACTTTTAGAATTGTACATAATTAAAGGGACACTTCCACCAAAAAATGAAAAGTGTTTATTTTTTTTAAAATTTGCATTGTTGATTTCTGATATGTCTTTTGTTTTTGTTATCTGAGTTTTATTTTAGGAAATATTTTACTAAACACGTGGGCACCACCATCTTGTGAAATATAGTGTTTTTGGGTGCCTGCCCCCTAGTGACTTTACAGCACTAGTATTTCACTTTGGGGCTGGGGACACAGAATGCAGTCTATAAGTCCGAATTCTGCATTGAATGGGATGGTAATGAAACTATTACATCATGAGGTGGAGTTATGATCCTAATTGATCATGTCAATCTCTTCTCTTTGTGTTTAAAAAAGGTAAAAAACAAAAAAAAAAAGTTGTACCCAGGGGCGTATCTTATGACATCATCATGCAGGCTTTGACCACAGTTGTAAAGTGAGACTTGCTGGAAGATTTTGGAGAATGTTGCATCATGGGTAAAATTCTCAAAATGGATACTGGAGATAAACACCTAATTTTATTTTTACTTTTATATGCAATTAATTCAAACAAAGAAGTAAAAAAACAGTTGCATATGTCAAATATGTGTTTGTTTTAAATGCACAGATAAGTGTTTATCTTATGTAAGTGGTAGTGTCACTTTAAGTGTCTCTGTGTGTTTTTAGGTAATGCAGTTTTACAAGGGCATGACAGGTTGTAGGTGCCGTTTGGTTAAACAGCCTGGATGCTGCTTGTTACCACCATCTAGAGATGCCCAATATCTTTTATGATCAACAGTTAAGAATCTCTGGGCCCCCTAATTTAAGGTACTGTATTTTCCGGCGTATAAGACGACTTTTTAACCCCTGAAAAACTTCTCAAAAGTTGGGGGGTCGTCTTATACGCCGGGTACTGGGATTTACTCACCTATTTTCTGCTCTGTCTCCGCTCGCGCTGTTAAGCCGGTCCGTGGCTGTGAGGGAAGCGTTGTGAGCTCCCCTCAGGCCACGCGGCTTCAATAAAGTCTGTTTAAACTTTTTTTTAAACAAAACTTTATTGACCGCGTGGCTGGAGGGGAGCTCACAACGCTTCCCTCACAGCCACGGACCGGCTTAACAGCGGGAGACAGAGCATAAAATAGGTAAGTATTGGGGATTGGGGAAAGGGGGAGGAGGGTGGAAAACTCTATATTTTAACCTAAAAGGTTAAAATATAGATGCAATTTTTCCGGCTTATAAGATGACTTAGTTGGGGGGTCGTCTTATACGCCCAGTCGTCTTATACGCCGGAAAATACGGTAACTCTTGGGTATGCGGCTCATTAAAAAGTAGGACAACACTGTTGTAGAGATTCAAACTTTTTGAATTCTTTGAAATGTTTTTTTTTTTTTTTTAATTTAAGCAGATGTCATTTTTTCTTTTGTCGATATGTGTTGATTACTTAAACACGCCAAAAAATTTTGAGAATCTTTTTTCAGTGGGCCCAATTTAACAAGGCTTTGGATATCTAAAGAAATAAGGGAAAAGTTCTTAATGCTATAGTAAAGGAAGTATTCAGCACTACAGAATAGGTAGAATAGCACATCTAAGGATCTACAGCATTGGTTACAATAACTTTGTTTATGGAAATGAACTCTTCTGTTTGTTTTTTCTCTAGATGCTGCTTGTGTAAGAGGCTTCTGACAAAAGAATCAGAGCACAAGATCGCTTGCCTGCCTGGAAAGATCAACATAGACCAATATGGAAATATTGTGTATTTTCACAAAAGGCAAGTTCATTAGTATGAGAGTAAATATTTACAGATTTGATTAGGCCATCATAACAATTATGTGACAACTGATAATAATAAACAATGATCCTCCTTGTTTGGACATAGTTTCGGCCACTGAATATTTGTTATGTGTTGTAATAGTGAGTGTGTGTGTGTGTGTGTGTGTGTGTGTGTGTGTGTGTGTGTGTATATATATATATATATATATATATTTTTTTTTTTTTTTTTAACATCATGTTTTAATAAGTTGTATACTATATATTTAAATTGCAGAACTGGCTAGTCATTAAAATTAAAGCAAGTATGACTCCCAGACATCACTAGGGCACCAATATGGGTTGAATATAAAAATAAATATAACCATTACTGATGGACGAATGAACAAGTCAATAAGCAGAACGTAAGCAATGAATATGCAATAAATAAATATAGAGTGTAATATGTAAAAGTATTAACTAAAGTGAGTGCACATTTCTTACATTCAGGTCATTTATTTATTGTTCATTCATCCATCGGTATATATATTTTTTTATATTCCCATATTGGAGCTTTAGTGGAGTCTGGGAGTCATCCTTGCATGGGGTTTATTTTAGTTGATTTGCGTTTTGATTACTGATTACTGCATTGTGACACTCCTTTTTCTGGCCACACCTTACCCTCTCTGTTTGTCTTATTAATAAGTCACATTTAGTGTCCCCTTTACACATGTTCAATGCTTGTTCTGATCTTGCAGCTCGTCTCCTGTTTTCTTGCATGCTTAAAGGGTCTCCTGGTATTGCATCACCTGTGGACACAGAGTCCCTTTAAATAGGCAAAAGCTATGTTGTAGACGTTCTCAATCTGTTATTGAACCCATCTTACAGGGACAAAATGTGGGATGTTAATGAATATCTGAGCAATTTATATGAGGAAGTAAAGTCTTGGCAAGATGTCTATTGGCGTCTGTGGGGAACAATTAATTGGCTTACCTGCTCCAGGTGTAAACAAGTGAGTACTACGGCGGTCTACACTCTGTTATGGGATATTTGGAACGTTTGCTACATGTGCTACTTTCTTTCTTAGATATATCCATATATTTTTTTTTTATTTGTAATATGTCTTTTTACAGAGTAAAATGGCAACTGTCGCCCATATTATTATTATTTACCCTCCCCATTATCACTGTCTAATTGTAGAGAGAGTCTTCGTTTTTCCTCTCATCCCTTCAGTTGGCCTAGGTCTGACCAGACCAAGCAGAGCTTACTGTCACAGCACATGCACCATTAGCTCATGTGGTTTTCAACACAGCTCAGGATCCCTGTGAGATGTTCAGCTGCAATGCCATGCTATTAGCTGGAGGCAGGCATAGGCAGGCTATTTTCTGTTTGGCATCTCAAACCTAAGCCAACTGAGGCAGTGTCTTTATAATTTGTCCTTTAATGCATGCAGTCAGAATTGTCTGTCTTTTTTTTTTAGAATTGGGAAATAAATAAAGCTTCAATTTCTAACTTTAACATAGCTTGCAACTCCTGGCTTTTATAATGAGATTCTGTGTAAAATAATGTGCTAACCAAGTGATTACTGATATTGAGATCTTGGTTTGTTCAAGGCTTCCCATATACCATACCATGCATTAAACACAAAGGTTTCACATTGGGTAATAACAATCTGGTTATTAAAGTAATGGAACTGATTGAATCTGTATTTATGTTTCATTTTGCAGTCTTTCCTGTGCAACGAATTATCCCATTGCCAGTATCATCCAGAACCTGCAGTTTATCCTGGTGCAGCAAGCTCCCTCGGGTCACCCGGCACTGGTATTTACCCCTGCTGTAACCAAAAAGTACTTCGATTTGATCCCACCCAACTTCCAAAGGTAGTTATTTTATTAAATGAAGTTATGGATGAAAAAGGGAAAATGTAGTGTAAAAATAATCGGTATGCAGAATGCTGCATTGGTGCTGCCTGTAAAATTCACGGCATAGAGAGGGCTCTTCACTAAAGGTAACCTGCAAAAACTAGGCATGCCTAGTAAACGGGAAGGTAAGTTGGAGTTTTTTCTCTCCAACTCTGCTTTTAACCCTTTAACGACACATGATGTACATGTATGTAAATCAGGGCTCCGGCGCATTAAGACCGCTTCCCGAAGCGTTCACAGGTGCCGTATTGGAAGGCAGCATATTGCACTGCCCTGTTTTGGGAAAGAGCTTCGAAAATGATCAGTGATCACTTCCGTCGGTCTGTTGCTAGAGTGCTTTTTTACAACATTCGTTAGGTTTAGGGTTAGCGATAGGCTTGGGGTTAAAAGGTCACTGTAGGAGAAAGTGGTTAGGAAAAAAAATGCTACTTTCAGTTATTGCTATTGGAAAAAAACCACATAAAACATGTAAGCATTGGATGTTTCTAAACTCAGGACAAACATTAGAATCTATTTCGCAGGTTTTTGTAGATATGTAAAGATTTTTCATGTGACAGTAAGAAAGTAGTGTTTTTTTTCGTAAATTTGTTCATCATATTTTATGTTTTTTTTTTTATAGTAAATGATATGATGAAAATAATGGTATATTAAGTCCATCTTGTGCTGATAAAAGTAATATATAATATGTATGGTACATTAAATGAGAGAGGGGAAATTACAGCTAAACACAAATACTGCAGAAGTGTAAAAACAGTCTGTGTCCTTAAATGGTTAATGCCTGTGTTATGCAGTTTACTTGCGGTTCGTCAGTTAATTTTTAGTGAATAGAAACCAATGTCTGAAAATCAAAAGTACGTCAACAATCAGGCTCTTTTCTTCTCTTTTTTTTTTTTGTGTGTGTTTTAACATGCTCCTTTCAAAATCGCTGCGGTCCTCCCTCTTCTAATTGGTACTGATAATTACACCCAGTGTTATAGACGTAATGCCAGGCATTCTGGGATATCAATTGCATATTACATTCCATTACTGATTTTAGTACAAACCATGGGCTTTTCGGTGTTTTCATTCTGTACTTCTCACAGCTGAAAACCTATATTTTATAAAAGTTATTTTCCTTCTGGCTTTGCAGGGTTGCAAGGTCAAAGACCATGTCATCACTTTGCCAGAAGGAGGTGATGGACCCGAAAGCCTGTCTTCCAAAATGCTCTGTGACCTTCTGCAGCGCAGAGAAGTCCTAGTCGTGCCTTACTCTAGAGACATACATGGGTAGGAGAACAATTTTAACAGATACACTTCCTGAGAACTCAATGGAGATGATGATACACAGTGGTTGTAATCCTAATTTGCTTGTGTTTTCTAGCGAGTCAGGGACTGTCCTACGGGAAGATAAAAGTCTTGAATGCGATGTTCATTTAGAGCCTAACCCCTTGTTTGGACCAAAGAGCGGAGAGATCAATGCTGTAAGTAAATATTCCCTAATGATGTAGTTAATTTACATTCCAGGCACAAATTCTACTATCAAGCCCCCCTTCCAAAATCAAGGTGCTGGGGGCAGTGTTCGGGCAAAAGTATTAAAACTTCTCTTGTAATACAAAATGGTGAATTAAGAAATATCTAGTGTGCCCTATGGCAGATCCTGCCCTGCGTTTACTTACATTGCACAGTGAAATCAACACTGGTCATGTATTTCATCATGTATTTCATCACCCTACACACTGCGGCAAGGATAATGCTCTAGTTTTGAATTCTATTTATTGCCAACAGCAGATTTATGTTATCAGAAGTTTTTTTTGGGTTTGATTTGTTGTCTTCTTCTCTAATGACCATCTCTAAAACTGGATTCATTTTTAATCATCTGTGATACAATGTACAACCCGTTCTTTAAGTTTGAATGCCGGTGCTTCCAACAGCACAACAGATAAAACCAAGATTGTAATTTTTAAAGGCAAGCAGTATGTAACCAATCCTGGGCAGTAGCGTAACTGGCAGGTTGATTTTTAGGTTGAGATTTAAATAGTGGTTTAAAAGTAAGAGTAACACATTATGATCAGACAATGGTGAATAATCACTTTCCAGTGGACATTAGCAGTTAATTGTTTGGCATTGTTAGTAATACATGTAAGCAAAGCTAGCATGTAGTTTAGCACACAAGTAACCACTGCATTTTATTCTGTGTTAGCTGAAATCTACAGTTATAATCCTACATTAACTTATACATAACTCCTGTGCACAACCTACTAACAACTCCTTGTTATCTCTTGTATTTTTGTTTTCTCCTTTTGTTTCTCTCTCTATTTGGTAGTTTCTTTCGGTTAAAAACTTCAGTCTACAACTGGTAAGTTATCAGAGGGCTATTCACTCTTAACAAAACGAACAACCGCTCAGAAATGAACTCACGAAGGTGTGTGAGCGAGGACCACTAAACCACATCAGGCCAGCCCCTGCATATAAAGGGCCGTGTGTTACCCTTTGCTGGGTTGGTATACTCTTAAAGAAACCCATGCTGCTTAACCTTTACATACGTAGAGGATATAAGCCCAAAAGGGCAGTTTTTTAAATATTTTTAGATAAGTACTGTACTCAAGTAAAGTAAAGAAACAAACCTATATTTATCCCCTTAAAAACTGCAAATAATGTGTCATGATTATTGGTGCTGCTATAGCAACAGTCCTGCCTAATTCTCCAAGACCTCATTATTGGATGCCATTTAATTAGAGGCCCTGTTAAATTATTCTCAATGTAACACTACAGGAGAACTAGAACTGCGCCTTTAAGAGAAGTTTATTCTGTTCCCTAAACAGTTATCTATGGTGAACTGAGAAGCAATATTCAAGCCATGATAACGAAATTAAGAAAATAATGGGCTTCTAATCATGTAGTTTATTTTGTTCGAGTAAACATTGATGACATCTTGCTTATGCATTTTGTTATATATTTACATGTCTATTTTTGTACCTTTTTATTGCTCCAGGAAGATGAATTTTAAAGAAGACAAGATTAGTTTTTACTCATCTGTGTGTCTGTGACTATGATTTGAATTTTGGCTACATTGTTATTTTTACCGAGAATCTTAAAAAAGCCAATTAAATGTAACGTTAAATGTAATGTTAAAGGACAACTGCCGACAAAAAGTTAAGTTCTGTTTAATTGAAAGATTGCATCAAGTGTAGATATTTGACATAAAAATAATTTAATGACAGAACCCTAATAAAGTACCTTATTGAACCCACTTTTCTCTGTACAGATCTATCGGGCACACATTTTTTTTTGTTTGCTTGGTTTTTTTTTTAAATTCTGGGTCAGATAGATTAGATCTTCCTTCATCTGATCCAACATGAAAGAAGATCTGACCCAACATTCCAAACATGCCTGGCCTCTGATAGAGCTTAAAAGGAGCATGAGGATTCAATAAGGTACAACATAGTACACATTGGAAACGTGTATATATTATATTGGCCCCATTGGACAAGCAAAATATCCAATATGTCCAAACGATTATGTTTTAGGATTTTAGTTATTTATTGTAGTACAATTGATTGTGCCCTGTTTATGTTCAAAAAGAGCAGCAATCACTATGGAAACCAATCGAATGAGCATTGTGTTGTGTTTCAGAAGCAGCAGTCTTTGTTGTCAGAGGAGGAGGATTACACAACTGGCTCGGAGGTGACCGAAGATGAAGTTGGAGATGAAGAAGAGGTGTCAAAGAAAAAAGGTGGGCTTCTCGTGACCTCTTATCCAAAAGGGAGACTTCTTTTAGTTTTGTGAACATTTTTTTTTGCGGAATTATCATTATTGTGAATCACACATATGAAATATTGGTAAGGGAGTCATAACTGCATACAATTCACTCCACACATATCACAAATGTATTTTTGCAGTTATTTGAAGCAAAACTAATCAGTGGAACCAAGATTTTTAGTTTCATGCAATATCGTGTATAAGAACTTGAAAGTTAATTATCCCACAAATAACCGATATTTATATTTGACATTGTTTAACATGTATTTTTTTAAGACTTCCAAGTCAGAATCCAAGAACCTTTTTTTTTTTTTTTTTTTTTGTCATTACTTTTTAATTCTTTATTTTGACAGTTTTTCAAATGTCATCATTAATCAATACAGGTAAGACGGTTAGTAAAAGTTATGGTGTTACTTAGCATGGTCCTTTTAAACGTAGTTTTTTAATTTTATCTTAAACTACAAGGTTTTTATCGTGACAAATCATTAAGTGTCATATTTTTCTTTTTTATGTATGTATTTAATATTCTAAGAGAAACCTCAACAATCTGATGTCTAATGTTTGAGACTCAATAAACATTTTAATTATAAAAAAAAAAGTATTCATAGCTGTAATGATGTATCCGAGCATAGAAGTAACATAAAAGAGGTATCCAATAAACGTACAACCATTGTCGTGAAGAGTCCTCCATTAAGGATAAACCAAGCTTCAAATTACCCAGTAAAGCAAAGTAGTTTGAATGAAAAAATAACACTATAAAGAAAGAGAGAATGGAGGGTGGACTTAAGTCAGGATGTCGAAGTCCTGGTCACCTGAGAAAGTAAGTGGTCCATGGTTCTCAGTGAATGACCGCCATTAGTTGGTCCATGTCTATGACACCTTCTATCATGGCTTGAAGTCCGAGTTGGTATCAACATTTGGTTCCAAACTTTAGCGAGTGCTCTACGAACGGCTAAGGCAACTTTTGCAACAAGCACATTTTCATGTCTCATCAAGGAGTCTTGGGGCTTGGAGAGTGATAAAACAATTGCACTGCATTCTTATACTTTATCGAGAATCTAGGTCAGCAACGGATCAAATTGTTTCCAACTGAGAACCTTTTTTTAATTACGAGTCAGTTGAATGTTAGGGAGAATGTTAACCATGTGCCAGTTATCTGTGTCCTATATTGAACTAGATGTCACTTCGTTTATGGCATTAATAGCTGTTAAACTGACGTGCGGTGCAGCAGTCACAAGACAGACATATTACGTTTCCTAGCTTGTGATTTTATTTACATACTGTTATAAACAAAAACTTGCCTGAAGCAGTGTGGGCCACAGACATGCAAAGTACAAAAAACGATACTTTTCCTTTTGTCAGGTATAGTGTCACCATACTAATGTATTGTACTCTGGTAGAAGATATTTATCTGTTCAAGATCATCTTTGCTCTTCTTTTGGAATGAGTAATTACATTTTAATATACACTGCATACATTTGCCTTTTGTGTTACCATGCCAGTCAGTAACGATATAGCCATATATAGAACTTTAAAACATTTCAAAAGTCAATACAGGTTAAAGTTATGCTCATAAAGTAGGCTATAAGCAGTTTAAAATGTAATGGTTTTATTTATTTTTTTAATGTGGAGTGCAGGTGAACTGCAAAATTTCAGACAATAGCTGAACAGGACTAGGCAGCTTCATTTTGCTAACTCTGCTATTATTGTAAAAGTACAGTTCACTTTTTAGACAACAGACCCAAGAAATTGTTTGTGAATGTAGAGTGTGACATATTGTATACAATTAATAATAAACCCAGAGTTATAAGGTAGGATCTTCCATAAAAAAAATATTTTATGGGGCCATTGTCCCAAATATGCCTTATTGCTTAATTGTTATATTCCATGAAGGGCAACCGCATGTGGGTCTGCAGGAATATTATAATGGGTTCATGAATATTTAAGAATTAAAATGTACATATTTGTCCTATTACACATTTCATGAGCCAGTGTCTTGTTTCTTTTCCTCCCTTCTACATCTGCCAACAGTTGGGAGAAAAGAAAAGTTAAAGAGGTTGTCTAAACGTCCAAAGAAGCATATTTCCTCTCCCAGTATACACAAAAAGGAGAAGCAGCAGGAGAAGGTAAAGTCTATCATTTTTTTTTTTCCCCTGACAAGGAGAATTGTAGAAACTGTATGTTAACCTAACCCCGTCTATGCCGTCCTAAATTATAGGGCTGCACCCCCCCCCCCCCCCCCAAATGAGCTGTGTAAAGACCCTGATCAGATCTCTGCGACAGTGTACCTGTCTCTGGACCAAATTTGGGGCTCTTCGGCATCAAGGGGTTAAACCTGGCACCAGCATGTATTAACTTCATAGAAACAAGTCTGACAGGGAATGCTCAAAGTGAGCACTGGATACAGTTCCTTAAATGGCGCTCTGCCTAGACCTCCAGGTTTAGGCACGTCTCTGCACATGTGACATTGTAAAGTATAGCAGTGTTTTGGCAAGGACCCACAGTGGCTGTAAAGATCCTGATGGGGTCTCTGCCTTTGTGTACCTGGCTCTAGATCACTCTGATCAGGAACACAAAATCACCTTATTGTTTTTTTTTCTCGTAAGGACAAACGCACCATTAAGGGTTAAGGTACTTTATTAAATGAATAATACCTTCTGGGTGTAAGTATTATACCCAAATAATCCCAGAACAGAATAGCCTTTTTTTTTGTTCTTATTACAAAAGACATAACAACACAAATGCTGTCCAGCGTAATATTCAACATGCCATCAAGCTATTTCATATCATTATGGGGTAATTATGGGGTAGATAGCAATAGCCAATCATTAAGCTCCAGAGAGGGGGAAGCATCTCATCTGTGCCAGATCTAACGGCTACGTATCCTTCTTACCATAAGTTTATTTCTTTCTCCCTTTCCGTTCTTCTTCTATCATTTTAGCATTTACCATTTACGAACAGGGTGTTATTGAGACTAGGTTAGTACAAAATAAAAATGGGGAGCACGTGGTGTGAATGTGCCCCCATTCTCCGAAAATAACACTTTGAGTAAAGCAAAGGTTAAAATGCTGGGATCAGTGAGACAGATCATCATCACAGATATTTGAGGTTTTCAACCCTTTCATATCACTTGCCTGCCTGCTTCCTCGCCGCCACTGGCTCAGTAAATGAACCAGAAAATGAAAACCGAGAACAGCGTAGTCTTGGGAGAATGCATGAGTCCACTTTAAATTTAGTCTTAATACAATGCTGATGATTTTATAGAATTGAAAGTAACCAGACTTTATACCTGTATTTTTCTTGAAAATGCCTGACAGTATCCAGAGAGCTTTTCTGTAAATCCTTACACAAGTCCTCCAACTAAGTGAATGATTTACAGTCACAAATGTTTTATTATTACTTAAAATATTATTATTATTTTCAGACACCTGGGGTGAAAGTAAGCTTGGCAGCACTGGCTCTGTAGTTATAAAATCTTGATCTCCCAGCAGCATTTGCTGGTTTGTATAAAGATTTAAACGTCACTCACTAATCATCTGCCCTGTGTGATGAAGACTCTGCATTTTCCGTGTTTTATATTGGTAAAGCTCACACACTAGAATTGTGTCCAAAGACAATAATGCTTCATTCAGTCAGGATAAATGAATTCAAGTTGACTTTTTAATTCATTTTGTGTGTTATGGGATGCAGAATTGATTCAATCTTTTTACTCTCCAACCAGCCGTCACGAGATTCCTCTCCATTTACGTGAGTATTACTGAGGGACCTTGTCTCTGAAGCTTCCCTGCGTTTGGCTTGTCTGGCATTGTAATATGTATGTTTCAACAGAGTGAGTCTCCAGAGGAATAAGTGGGATGCCTCTCGTTCCCTGAGGTATAACCAGGATGCCCAAAGAGAAGATGGTGTGTGACTCTTAAGCATTATCCATTATAATCTCTGTAAATAACCCTGTATTACGTAAAAAATGCACCTTGTAGGTTAAACAATAGGGAAGAACAGCTCAATCTAACACAACAGCTGTCTGAGTAAGATGATCTTTCTCTCATCAGTGTCTCCTGGTTTTCAACATAGGGAATGGGTTTAAACCCCAGGCACTCATACGCAGTGATTTAAAAGTGCATTACATAGAAAAAGAAAAAAAAATCTACATCTACATATCTGAAATGTATTTTGTTCTATATTTACTTGTTACTGTGAAATTTGTGCACTTTGGATTGAGTGATTATACTGCTCCCCATGGACCCTTTTCAGAAAGAAAAAGGTGGGGGGCCGAAGCAAAAGTGGGAGGGGCATCACCTAAAAGAGGCAGTAAAAAGTAACCTAATTACATAGAATGTGCACATATCTCACCAGATCCCCTTAAATCCCCCGTTCCTTTTAGTTGTGACCCTCTAACCACGCGCCTATTATGCTTTATGACGAATATACTCCAACTGTAATCTGCATTGTGACGTTCAGGTAACTTCGTATTAGAAAGGGGACCGACTGCTCTTCCGATAAATTAGAAGTGTTTCCCTCTACCATTGTGGTTTCAGTTTTTGTGTTTTTCGAGTTATTACAACTGAAAGCATTTTTTTTTATAATGCGTTAGATCAACGAAGGATGACTGAAATTACTGGTCACCTGATAAAAATTCGGCTAGGGGACCTGGAACGTGTCAAAGCCAAGGAAGGAAAAGAAGTATGTTCTATGTCACTTACGTTACGCTTACTACGTTTTTTTTGTTTCTGTTATTTCATCCACAGATTGTTTTGTTTGTCTCTTATCTAATTATCTTTTTGACCAATACAACTGATTAAATTAACCAGAGAACGCTATGAACTAAAACCTTTTTGTTTACATCTGGATTTCAAAGGGTATATGCTGGCTAGCAAGTAGGGCACACCTGTGATGATAATGCACCCTCAATGCATTGCAAAGCAGATTTTTTTTAAACCATAAAATAAGATGGAACAACAACAATCAAATAAAAAAATAATACAATACAGGTTTATTTAAATGTGAGTTACGACAGACGTACATAATAAGACACTTAAACAAAACAATAGATTAACCAGGTAATGGTGCATTGCTATTGTTCACTGATGTACAAAATAAGTCAAAGAACTGAATTCAAAGCAGACAAAGAAAATAATTTTTTTTTGCCTATAAATAAACTGTAAAACAAGTGTGTACATGCACCAAAACTGGTAGCTCCCCAAATGCCTTTGATTTTCAATCAGCCTATTAAGCACCACCAAAGGCCAACAAAGGATCATAAGAAGTGATAATTAAGAATCCGTTGCCTATGCTTTACAAAGATTTGATTGTTCTCCTCCATACAGGTGACATTAAAATATGTAGTTACAAAATTAACAAAATCATTCAGATGTATACATGCAGTACGCATTTCAGTTTAAATTCATGAGAAATACAGGGTGTGTTTTTTTTTTTTACCAGTTTGATAAACACAGTTTTCTTACCTGCAGCAAGCCGGGGGTATATACTCCAGACTAGAAGCTCAAGTCAAGGCCTCTGCCCAAACCAATGCCCGGCAAACGAACACCGAAAAGAATCCACGGTAATATGGGCACTGTAACTTTGTTCACATGTTTGGCAGGGGTTTATGTTTACACTCTTGCATCCAAAATAAGATGATAGATTTAATGGAGATATAAAGTAGACACGAAAATGTGGGTACAGCAAAAACTTCAGACAGTTCACTTCTAGCGACGCTTAATCCCATGATTAATCTATCATCTGATATTGGATCTCCGGTGTATTTTCTCATGTTTGTCAGTGAATTTGCAGCTTAGTCGGCTGTTTCTTGTTCCTTATCACCTGGAATCATCAAGTGATATACAATACTTAACTTTGCCAGCGGGAGTAAGCCTGGTTTCTTTCCTTTGCAGAAAGTGTGCGTTTTGTTTATGTTTACATGTTTACCAAGTAAACCGCTGCTAGGTGCATCCGATTTTCGTAACCGTATCATTGACTGAATAACATTTTACTGGCACATGGATTAGCCCCAACAGATTTTTATGTCCTTAAAAATAGGTGTTTTTTTTAATGACCATTTAATATGTTAGATATTGTGTATCTTATCCATTATCCTGTCCCTTTTTTTTATGTCCTTCCATAAGGGTTATTAACCTCAGTGGTTGAACTGTTATTCTATTCTGAGCTTGTGTTGAATGTAAATATGCATTGTTTTCCATTTGCTTTCCCTTATCTTACAGATCGAAGCCTCGTTTTGGCCCAGGAAGACCACTATAAATTGAGAAATCCCTGCCTGAATATTTGAACAATACAGTTTGGAAGCTTGCAGAAATACATTGATGTCTTATGGGAGAAAGGGGTTATTTATTAAAGCTTGGCAAATTTTGCTGTTTGGGGAATTGCTTAAATGGTTTGCTGAAAGTTTTTATTTATGCTGTAAATATTCTTTTTTTTAATTAAACTTATTTTAAGAGAAAATTACAAAATTGTGATCTTTTTTCTATACATTTGGGTTAAAGGCTATGGTAACTTTTGGACTACTTTCTAGAAGTTTGTTTCCCAAATAGTAAATTGTTGGGGATTGATAAAGTATATGTACAATTATTCATATAAAAAAAAATATATATGTATATATAATGTCTTGTATATAAAACAGAAAATCCTTGTGTCTCTTTGTCTGAAAAAGGAAAAAGTCTTGAACACCGAACTCTGATTTGCACAGCTTATTCATGCTGGAAATTGTAGGTCAACACAGCTATTTTCAGCTATCTACTTTCCCTAGTTATGAGTTAATTACGTTTTTTGAGGTGATTAGACATCACATATGTGATGATTAAGACGTGTGCTAGAAAAAATAAAGGAGACAGAAAGAAAAGGAAAACGCTGGAAAAATAGATGCTAAAATAACAATTTTAGTTATTTCTAGAACTCAAGAGAGAAGATGCAAATGGATAAAAAGTGGTATAAGCGATGAGAAAGAAGAAAAGATACACCGGTAAAAATTATACTATAAAATTTTAATCAATGAAGAAACATAAATAATA
Source organism: Pelodytes ibericus (assembly GCA_036172795.1). Lineage (NCBI taxonomy): Eukaryota > Metazoa > Chordata > Amphibia > Anura > Pelodytidae > Pelodytes > Pelodytes ibericus. The sequence continues at coordinate 49,704,907 of CM069862.1, read as the reverse complement.
AAGACACATATACACGTAAAGGTTACACCGGGTAGAATGTTGTATTAGAACCTTGTTGGTAAAAACTGGAGCCCTGACATGTTTCACCGTCTGGCTTCCTCAGAGGGTTCCAATTTACAAACACTATTTTCGTGTAGAGATATGTGCACACTATTCCCAGGGATGGACGTGTAATAGAATGATGAGCCAGTGGCAGGCTCCTAGATGCCTGCTGGCAGTGATATAGATCAAGTTTCCCGAACTTCCTGTAATGGACTAAGTGTGGGAGCAGTTCTAGGTAACTACTGCTTGCAGGTGTTTTCTGGTCAGTGGATAATGGCAGGCTGCTCAGCCTCAGTGGCACGTTTCCCTTTGCCAGCCATCCCCAGTCAGTCCCATATTAACAACTACAGAAGAGAACATTGGTTTGTAGCTCTTCATCTAGTCTGAATGTTCCTAATATATGTATTTACAAATTGGTAATTGTGGGGAATGAGGACAAAAATTGCAAGAGTATAAAATATTAACGGAAGAGGCTACAGTTGTTTTGCTTGAATAAAGATTTTTAAAAAAGTGGACTAATATTGCCTTTTAAGAGGGGTTTTAGCGTATTACATGAAGAAACAAGGCTGTTGGATAGTGAAAGTCTTAGATCTTTAAAGTATTAAAAAGTCATATATGTTCCAGTAGAATAAAATCTGTTAAATGTGTTTTGACTTGATTACATTAGCTGAAAAAAAAATCTAATTTCACAGTAATTTGAAAGTGTCTGTGTTCCGCTGTATAACTTGGGGCACGTTTAAGGATGCAAATGCCTCTTGAAACTTTACACTTACCCTGTCTCACAGATGCCCTGGGGGGAAAAAAACTGTCCAGCCAACTGTAGCATCATGTAAACATTTTGCTTGGTGTAATAACCACTGAACTCTACAGTGATTGGCTGATTCTGTTATCTTTATGAGTTGTTGCTACTTGGCTATTTACTAGCTTTGGCAGAACCACACATTATTTAATACACTATGGGGCTTCTGTATAAAGAAAAACTTTGGGGCAAATTTCTAAAAGTGGAACAGTCACCATGGAAAACAGTTAAGTGTTCTTGCGGATTGCTTCCTTTTTTTCGAACTGTGCCAAGAATTGCACTTTGTACATAACTTGAACCATATTGTACGCAACCTGGTTGGGTTTGCATAGTTTAGATTTTTTTCAGGGGGGGCGAGGATATTCAAACAAAATGTCCATCGTATTTTCCACCTCTGGATAAACTTCCTGATTTAATACCCTAGACTCTAGGGTATTAAATCAGGAAGTTTATCCAGAGGTGGAAAATATGATGTACATTTTGTTTGAATAAGGTCTTATTGATACTATGCTCCTCAGATGGGTTACATTCTCATGAATGTGAAGACACTAATTAATTGCGGCACAGTTGATGCTTACCCAGTGTACCAGGTCCGTTGGCTATTGTACAGGAATATAAATAAATCCTCCCATGTGTTAATTACCACATACAAAGTAATGGAATGTATTCACAGCCATCAATTACATTTAGCACCTCAAGATTCACAAAACATATTTATGCTTGTGCAGGGTACCACAATCATTATTCTCCATCTGACTGTGACAAGGGTCCTGTCCCACAGACCTGGTCATGTTTCACCATTGCGATTTACTACTGTAAAAAAAAAAAGAGGACTTTTTTTTATATTTTGTATTCATTTTACAAATAATTCTAAATCCTTATTAACCAATATGTTAGTGTAGATTTAGGCTTTATTTCAATCAAAGTTTAAATGTTTTTTTATATGTGCGTCATACGTTGTATAATGTATCTTTTAACCATGCAGGCTACTATAGGGCTTATTAAATAGCTCAGATTAAAATATCTACAAATGTAGGACTTGCTATTTGTTTTTATCATTTTTTTTACATGTAGATGTGTCAGATGTCTACTTGTCATTTTATCATGAGTTACACAAGTGGGAGTGATTTCTCCTCACGCTGTGCTAACCCTGATAAATCAATACTTTTCTTCTGAGAAGATGAATATACTTATCGGTCCCACTTTAGAGAGATACTTGTCCTTTTCACAAATGGATTGCTTGGAATATCATCTGATTTCACAAACACTCTTTTAAAAGTAGGACTTCATAAAGACCCTGTTATTTGAAGTTTTCTCTAATGGAGTCCTTTCTGATTGTCTGCAGTTTGGCTGTCCTGAATCTCATCGTTTTCAGTAAGTCCCATTTTTTTTTTTAAACTGTAAGCAGCTCCGAGCTATTTGTCAAACGTTTTTGTGGTGCATTTGCTAATAATTCAATGTGCTCTCAATGCTTCGGTTCATATAAGACCTATTCACTAAGCATTGAACCATGTACAAACGAGGGAACTGCAATACAAGAGTTTGAACAATTCCAAACTCAATTAGTATTAATACCTTTGTTTTGCCATTGCCTTGTACGTTCACCACAGTTCAATGGTTACTGAATTAACTCCAATGTGTTGAAAGGTTCTCTCCCATATGGAAGGGGATAGACTGGTCCATAGGCTTTCATAAAAGATGGAATGGTCATACTGATAATAATACAGAGTAATACAGAGACAGACCACACACATGACCTGTGGAGCAGATAGCTGTTTAACATTACAATTTTATATATATTTTTTGTAATACTTTATTGATGTTTGATTATATTTATATATTTTTATTTTATATTTATTATATTATTTTCAGGCCAATGTCTTCATCTCACACATTTTAAATAGAACATGACACTAATAAATAGCACAAGGTTGTGAGTGAGGATGGGAAAAGAGAATGTGGTTGCTGCAAAGGTCTGTAGAGCAGGAAAAGACAAGCACAGAACAACTGAAAGATGGTGTATGCATGCTGGCATTCCATAACTTGGCACAGGATGTGTTTTATCCATCAACTGGGTGATGTTCACAAATTATATAATTGAGTGCCTGTATTTAGGAGTCCCATTGCAGATATGGAGACAATTTGCCTAGTGCAAATCCTATATCCTGTCTTTGTGTTCTGTCACTTTTTATTTGCTCTGCTTGGCCTGCAACATCCTGCTTATCTGGTCAGTGGTGTTATGAACCATGCTTACTCCAGGGTATCTCAAGATCCTCTCCTGTCATTTACTGGATACAGCAGCTGCTACTTCAAGCACTCAGGGGAGTGTTGTTACCCTGCCCCAGGCCATGTGTCTCCATATCTGCAATGTGACTCCTGAATACCATCTTGGGTGCTCAGGGTCCCATATCACATTAACCCTGAAGACAATATAAAATAGCTGTTTATATTTTATTCTACATTTTATGGCGAGTATTATTGCTAAATATTTAGCATCATGATGATTTTTTGTAAATCCCTATTTCTGGATGTACATATAAATGTGCAGGGGGAAAGTCTTTTAGGTTTTATTTTTACACACATTTGGGGTCATGTATAAAAAATCCCACCCTGAAAAATGTCGGGAGATGTTTACAAAGGCACAATCGGTGTATGTATAATGGCGATTACGCCTTTTTAAAATAGTCATTGTGGGAGAGATACCTCTGCCAATCCGTATTAGGCGGACAATGCTTTTCAGCACCTGACTTTTTATTCATTAGCTGGTACTTCTCTGGTGGAGACTGCGCAGACTTCCAAAATTTGTCAGGAGTCTGCTATATGCATAGGCCCACATGTCAATAGCGCCACTATTTGGTGCTATGTGTGCATGCGCTGTCTTTATACATGACCACCATTGTGTGCATAGTTGTGTTTTTAAGGGTCCTGTCCTGGCATGACTGCTTGCTATGCACTGTGCTTTACACTATTCACAAGTGTCATAGCATTAAAGCTATATATGACATAGTTTAGTAGTGTATAAAATATAAATGCTAAAGAAGTGAGCACTAGACATCTGGTACCTGTACCAGGTTGTCTGTAGCTCAGTCTGCAGAATCATACTATGTTGCATGACATCATGTAACTTTGTTAGCAAGGATGATGAATACATCCTTTCATTTTAATGGCAAATTAAAATAAAATAAATACATTTACTAACTATTAATATGCCCTAGTTATTTTTTTTTTTCAGAACCGTTGCTAACTTTACTGGTAGTCTTTTTTTTTTTTTTCCCCATATCCATTATTGTATCTTATGACACCAAAGCATACCGCCCAGCAGCTTTCAGTAGCCCTGTCACTGAAACGAATAGCATTACTGCATCTATACAGTATTCATTCTCTGGTGTCCCAGAGACAGAAAAATGAAAATCAGGACTGTGCTGCTTAAAGTGGGGCAGTTGGGTGACATGCCAAAAACAACTCAGGGACATGGAAATAAAATAACTTAAAATATAGTTCATGTTTAATTATTAACATTAGATAGGAGGATTATAAATGATGAAATGATATGTCTGCTTATGATAAAGCCATATTGTAAATTTCGGCTACTCAAGTGACCTGCAATAATAAATATTGGTATATCTGCTTATGCTGTAGGTAGAAGACTCTTTCCAGTAGGTATATTATTCAAAAATGTTGCTTGGACTTCTGCCAGAATAATTTAAAGCACGTAAAATCCACAAGGACTTAGTCACCTGATTATTTGGATTAATGTATTCAGTCTGCATGTGAGATATACATTTTGAACTAATCATGAGACTTGGCGGGGGGAGGTGGACTGTGTAACAGAAACCTAAGGGTCTACTCAATATGCCAAATGGTGCCTACGAAGTTCAGACTGATTTGGAGCTCATCAGGCGTATATCGGGAAGCAAATTATGAGCTAAACATTATGTATCAATATGCCCCCCAAATAAGTCTAAAAATTGAAATGTACAGAACCAAAATGGTACCTTCTCTCCTCCCCATAGACTTATAGACGAAGGCACCCTGTTGGAGAAGAAAGTCCACAACATTTCTCCTGTTAGCCTATGAACTATTGCTGCTATCTACTGCTTGCTTTTAAGTGGTTTTAAACTTCAAGGATTTTTAGTATTTGCTGCTTGTATCAGTTATTAAAGATTGTTTTATACTTACCATTGGAGTCTAAGCACCCTCTCCTGAACACCATCACTGGGGTAATTTCATGCCCTATGTGTCTGCATATGTTTTGGCATGTTATTGGAGCTAGACTTGTGAGTATCCCTGATCTATATATTTTTTTTATTTTTAGTGCTGGGTCTTTTCTGCAATATTTATCCTACTGCAAGTCTAAAGTTAGTGTTTTATTTATGAGCACCCTTGGTAACCTCAAATTATTTTTGTTTCCAAGAAAGAAAACCTGGGCCTCTAATATAATCATGGGGGTAGCCCTGACAGCCCTAGCAAAAATGAGTCTGGGATCTGGCCAAATGCCTCCCAATCCACGCAGAGTACATCTGGGCCAGGACTAATAGCCCTGCCCTCCCGCACCATAACTGAGGCTGGGCAGCCATCTAAATGGGAGCCAGGCAAATGCCCCCAAACCTCCACAATAAAAATTAATACTCCCCCCTCCCCCCTCATAGTCTGGGTTTTCAAAACCAAGCAATGGTAAAGCTGGGACACAATCCGCCAACAGGTTGCCATTTTTGTAATGAAGTACCCACTCTAGGAACAGGGTCAAGCCCCAATCTATCGAGCAATCATGGGTCAATTCTGCATCAATTTGTTGTCTTGCTGAATTCCTCGATATCGAGGCATTGCAGCAACATCATCTGAGAAGCAAAAGAGATAACTGATCGCTTCCACCGCTCAGTGAAGGACCGTGACTCTGTCCACATGGCAAACTATACCATGACGGCATGGAACGTCCTAGAAGGGTTAAATGAAAACAAAAACAATACCAATCATAGTATACTATATCTATAAATAAACAACTATATGGGAAATATGTCACAAGAGGAGTAAGGAAAGGTGCCTTTCAATAAATAGTATTCTGCTCCAGATCTTTAATACTTCTTTAAGTTCTAAAAATACATAAAAGCAGAAAACACATGGTGCGGGACCGATGACACATAGGAAGTTCACCGCACACTTAGGTCACTTACAGAAATAAATTGCATAATTTGATGTCCAAATAAAGCGATGGAAAGAAAGCGAGACATAGGATGTAGAGGTTTTGCTGGCGTTAGGCTGCATCTTCATCAGGCGATTCTAATTTAATCCGAAAACCTGCAACCTGATTCCAGTGAGTTGTATTGCTGTGGAGCTCTGTGATAGACTGGTATGCTGCACATTACAGTGAGATACCGTGGAGCTCTGTGATACACTGTTGCACCATACATTACCCTGAGTTGTATTTCTGTGGAGCTCTGTGGCTGGCAATCAAATACTTCACCCAATTAAAGTTGGAAACAACAAATGTATAAACACGATATAAAAGAGAGGTTTTGGTTATATGAATTGGCCAAAACATGACTAAGCTTACCCTCCACGTCAAGGCACTCTATCAACAGGGTGAGGACCTAATCTCACCTTCTATACAGTGGGCACATAAAGGAGTTTATATTGGTACCAAAACCTGTTTTAACCCCTGAAAAGCAAGCTGGATGGCATGAAGGAGAGAGAGGAAGTATAGAGAAAGAGATGGGTATGGTGTAGATAGACAGGCATAGATGGCATGGGGAAAGAGAGAGACATACATGTATGACATGGGGATGGAGAGAGACATAGATGGATGGCATAGGGGAAAAGAAGGACAGCCATAGATGGCATTGGGCAAGACATACATGGATGGCATTTGGAGAAACTGACGAGGGGAGAGACAGACAAAGGAAACGTGTATATGTGTCTGGTACACTGTATATTTAGGGAAGATATGTGGTACTAAATGTCTGGCACATTGTATACTTAGGGAAGCTGTGTGGTACCGTGTATATGTCTCTGGCGTGCTGTATAATGGGGGAAGCTGCATGGCAGCATCTATATGTCTCTGACACACTATTAATTTAGGGAAACTGTGCAGAAGCATGTATATGTCTCTGCATAACGGTATTTAAAAAATACGGATGGGGTGCCAAAGATAGGAACTGCCTTAATGCCAAACATGATGGCTACCCCCTTTTTATAGCTGGCACTTTAAAAATGTATATACTTTTATTGGGGTCTTTTTGTTGTTGTTGATGTTTTTAATTTTTATTCTGCAACACTTTAAAACGTACCGATTTATAGACCTCTGCTGTAGCTAAGTGAGTATATAAACACCAGATTATTATGACCACATTGATTGTAATTTGTTTTTACAGGTTATGTTTTTAAAGGAATACAAACTACCACAACTAGAGGACATAGTCTTAAATTAGAGGGGCAAAGATTCAAAAGTAATATCATGAAGTATTACTTTACTGAGATGGTAGTGGATGTATGGAAAAGCCTTTCAGCGGAAGTGGTAGAGGTAAACACAGTCAAGGATTTAAATAATGCGTGGGATAGGCACAAGGCTATCCTAGCTATAAGACTGGGAACGGGGGACTAATAAAAGTATTTCGAAAATTGGCCAGACTAGATGGACCGAATGGTTCTTATCTGCCGACACATGTTTCTATGTTACTGGTCAGGTGAACAGATAAATAGTCTGATTCATTTTCAGAAAAATTAGGATTAAAAAAAATCATGGGATTAAATTGTTTTCCCTTCACCATAAACCTATATTCATATTATGTTGTTGAGTTTTTAATGTAGTGCATTTTTTGGCAGGTGGATCTCTTTCAGTTTCCGTCAACTTTAAGTCCACTGTCAATGGGAACTCAACGCCTGTTATTGTAGAAAATGTTTATACTTCAACAGGACAGGAACAGGAAGAAAAAGACAGTCCCGTTCAGGTGACTAAAGTAAGATTTAATCTGTTTACAGTGTTGTGTATCTCCCTTGATCTCAGTGCTAGGCCTGTGTATGCAATTAAGTCATGTTTACATTCTTAAGAAATTATTAAAATACTTTTGCTATGGTGAAATAGAAGCAAATCTGACCCAATCTGCCAGTTCATGAAACTTCTCTATAGTCACTCAAGTTAGGACAGAGGCATGGTCATCTGGCAGTGGGAGGAGTGGTGGTGGAATTTGTTCTGCTCCCCCACTCCTAGAGAGTGAAACAGACCCACTGGAGTATCAGCAAGGGCAGGAGAAGCAATAGGCTGTTTAGGGTAGGTGAATTAGACATAGAGAGCAGGCAGGCAAAATAGTTTTTATTTAATTATATATGCACCCCCTTGCTGTCAGAGTGGTTTGGTCTGCTCTCTTCCTCTCCCTCTAGCAGCTTGTCTCCATCCCATTCACTCTGGCTGCTGCTGCTTTTCATGCATAGACCCTGCATGAGGAGAGATAAAAGGTAGTTTATTCAACATGTATTACAGCTAGGGTTAGTTAACCCTCCAGCTGTTGAGACTACATATCCCATGACTCTCAACCAGTAGGGTGTGGTAAGCATCATGAGAATATGGGTACTCAACAACTGGAGTGCCAAAGGTTAGCTAATTATCAGGGTCGGACTGGGATACCGGGAAAATTCCCAATAGACCGTCTGCCCTGGGGCTGTTGACCCCTTGTGGAATAAGCCACGCCCACGAGAGATCAGAAATCTATGCTTGGCAAAGATTAACTGCACTCTACACTTATTTGCCACATAATGGAAGGTCCAGAGAGACCTCTTCATTTGATGTAAAAAGACCTCCATTGTCACAATTGTATGTCTACTTATGCTGGTAGCAGACATGGCACTGAAAGGTTGGGAGATGGCACATGGGCTGGGGGTAGATATGGCACGCAGAGGTTGGGAGATGACACCCAGGGGATGGGAGAGTGCACAGAGATGGAACACAGGGGCTGGGAGATGGCACAGAGAGTCATGTGGGCAAAGATGGCACACAGAGGCTGGTGGAGGCAGAGATGGCACTGAGAGGCTGGTGGGGGCAGAGATGGCAATGAAAGTCTGGGTAGAGATTGCACTGAGAGGCTGGTGGTGTGTGAGATGGCAGGCTACCTGATGCACAGAGGGCTCATTGCCATGATAGAAACATACAATGTTGATGCATTTACAGCACATGATAGCCATATCCAGTTACTACCACATCCCACTGTGTAGTTGTGCTGTCTCATGGTAGGCCGGCCTCGAGTTAGTTGCGAACCGCAGGTAACGCGTGCTACCGTGGTACACTTGGCAGGGTGGTGTGTCCTGGTGTCTGATGGCATCTCTGCATTGGTGGAGTGGGGGCTGAGACTGAAATTTTGTGGAGGTATCCCATGGAGACCTATGGAGAGGGGGTTGTCACCGAAGCTGAGGGTAGGAGGTTGTACTGCCCTATAACCCCCCCCCCCCGTTGGCTTGCCCTCCGTTTTTACATCATTGCTGCCTGCACCAAACCCTTACCTGTCTGTACCATTTTTGTCGCCCTTTCTCTCACCTGACTCTACGCTCCCAAATACAAACCCGACAATCACCAATGCTGCATAACTACAAAGTGTCCTATTTTGGCTCAAAGGCTGTATGTCCTTTTTTACTACCCTCTAACTACCATCTGTAATTCCCCGAATATTTAGCATACATAACAGAGCCAACATCACATGATGTTGAGCACACAGAATTGCAGAAAATCGAGATGGAAATTCCAAGCTTAAGTCCTTGCATTGGTTGCATCTACAATAATATTTAGGAATGCCATATTGCTAGCTAAAATAATGCAGTCAACAATAACTTTGTTATTGTTATCTAAAGCTCTGATGAAATACAGTCAGCCACTTTTGGCTGATCACCATACAAATTGTAGACTGTGGTAGCTGTGGCTAATCTTTTCCACCTTAGCTGCTATAAACTACCGGAATGTTCTGTTGCGTCTTATCTACTGCTATTACCACAGGCATAACATTTTTACTATTAATTGGTAAAAAGCATTGGCCTCCCACCAAGAAACTCCTCTCGTGAGCCTACTGTCAGATTATTAATAACCATAAAAATATGAATATGAGTTATTAATTATGAATCATAAAAAAAATATGAAAATTGATGATTCAAATATATGGGTCCGACTAAAAATACCCATATCAAGAATTCGTTATGTATGTGAGAGTTTGGATGACGTTTTACAAAAGTAAATACAATGCAACAATTATTAATTAAAATAATAATGAATTTATTGAACATAGAATAAAGATCAAACGGTAAGCAAAATAGCATAACAACAAAATACAATATCAATAGATGTTAATCATAATTCACATGTATGACTTATAACATAAGTAAGTAGGACAAAACATTCTGAAAGAATTCTGCAGCTCTGTACCTATATCAACATGCATGTAGAATACTTTACTATGCAGTACGTTTCTGACCATAAGATGGCCATGCATTTTATTTAGATACAACCTACATTGATTATGATTAGTATTTAAAATGGTTAATGATAGTACGCCATAATTAGCTACAAATTACCAACATATACTCTGCTTAGGTAAGGTAATACTACTAAATCATATCACTACTCAAGGTGGCTATTTCTTAATCTGCTCGGTAAATGATAATGTATGTATTCTAGCTTAGACTTTAAGAATGAGAATCTTAGATAATCTCTGGAGATTATATATTACATATTTGCGTAAATAGCTAGACTATAAGAATTTATGGTTCTTTGTAATATCTATAGGATATTCCTCTGGCTTCCTTCTGCAGAAAGGATGACAGATAAACATCAGGCTAAAACATATAGATCCCAGAAATTGTGGGATTTAAGTTAAATTTACCCAAATATATATGCTAATGACATCCATAAAAATGAGATTATGCTAGAAACAAATTACCACATTTATACATTACCGGCAGAGGTTGGTTTGCAGTTGAGACTCCTTCCATTGAAGAATTGAGTGATGGGAGTTACTCCTGGGACTTAGCTCAATACTATGGGTATGGAGATGTCTATTGTTATAATGAACATGTGCTATTAAAAGCCTCATATTCCTGAGTTCTCCCCAGAAGGAGAGAACTCAGCCCTTTTCTAAAACATTCCCATATCTCAAAATCAGTCTCCCCTGGTCTTTTCAGGTATCTCAGCCTCCTTTTCCTTCTACACCTCCAGTCAGTGGCGTACTAAGGGGGGGGCGGGGGGGGCGGCCCGCCCCGGGTGCCACTGAGTAGGGGGGTGCCACCGGTGCTGCCGGGCACCCCCCCGCGCTGGTTACCTTTTTTTTTGTTCAGGCGGCCGAATCTCCTGGATGCGGCCGCCGTGTTAAAAAAAAATAAATCACAGCGACTGGATGTGACGATACGTCACATCCGGCGACTGTGTTTCCCTCCTCCGTGCAGGAGGGAAGAGAAGACTGCACGGAGGAGGCGTCGGGGTCCACAGACAGAGCTGCTTCGCTAAGTGATGGGGAAGGGGGGGAGGAGGGTGGGTTTAAACGAGCACAATATTCCTGGGCTCTGACTGGCTTAATATTACTGGACTGTGACTGGCATAATATTACTGGGCACTGACTGGCATAATATTACTGGGTACTGACTGGCACTATATTACTGGGCTCTGGCTGGCACTATATTACTGGGTATCTGACTGGCACTATATTACTGGGCTCTGGCTGGCACTATATTACTGGGCACTGACTGGCACATTATTACTGGGCACTGACAGGCACACTATTACTGGGCACAGACTGGCACACTATTACTGGGCACTGACTGGCACAATATTACTGGGCACTGACTGGCATACTAATAGTGGGCACTGACTGGCACACTATTAGTGGGCACTGATTGGCACACTATTACTGGGCACAGACAGGCACACTATTACTGGGCACTGACTGGCACATTACTGGGCACTGACTGGCACTATATTACTGGGCTCTGAGTGGCACAATATTACTGGGCACTGACTGACATAATATTACTGGGCACTGACTGGCACAATATTACTGGGCACTGACTGGCACACTATTAGTGGGCACTGATTGTCACACTATTACTGGGCACAGACTGGCACACGATTACTAGGCACAGACTGGCACACTATTACTGGGCACTGACTGCCACATTACTGGGCACTGACTGGCACAATATTACTGGGCACTGACTGGCATAATATTACTGGGCACTGACTGGCACAATATTACTGGGCACTGACTGGCACACTATTAGTGGGCACTGATTGGCACACTATTACTGGGCACAGACTGGCACAATATTACTGGGCACTGACTGGCACTATATTACTGGGCTCTGAGTGGCACTATATTACTGGGCACTGACTGGCATAATATTACTGGGCACTGACTGGCACAATATTACTGGGCACTGACTGGCATAATATTACTGGGCACTGACTGGCACAATATTAGTGGGCACTGATTGGCACACTATTACTGGGCACAGACTGGCACACTATTACTGGGCACTGACTGGCACAATATTACTGGGCACTGACTGGCACACTATTAGTGGGCACTGATTGGCACACTATTACTGGGCACAGACTGGCACACTATTACTGGGCACTGACTGGCACACTATTACTGGGCTCTGACTGGCACAATATTACTGGGCACTGACTGGCACAATATTACTGGGCACTGACTGGCACACTATTGCTGGGCACTGACTGGCATAATATTACTGGGCTCTGGCATAATATTACTGGGTTCTGACTGGCACACTATTACTGGGCTCTGAGTGGCACACTATTACTGGGTTCTGACTGGCACAATATTACTGGGCTCTGAGTGGCACAATATTACTGGTATCTGACTGGCACAATATTACTGGGCTCTGAATGGCACACTATTCCTGGTATCTATAATTGTACAATTTTCAAACATTGAAAAAAATTGTGGGTGTTTTCTTACATTTTTATTATGGGGGGGGGGGGGGGGGGGTGCCACACTCAGGGTCCGCCCCGGGTGCCAAATGCTCTAGGTACGCCCCTGCCTCCAGTACCAACTTATCAACTAAACCTTATCTCAGATTCACACCCTGTTTCTGTAACTTCTAGCCAATTGAATGGATGGGTGTGTTTAATTTAAATGAGATGATGTCATGATTTATAGCAACACCTGGATTGTGAGAATAATATAAGACAATATATATGTTTAAATGTCTAAAAGTGTTAATACAATTTCAAATTAGAGTAAATATTCATCATATTCTTATTCTTAACATTGCACATTAAATAAAACTTATAATAAAATGTATATCACACAAATAAAACAATAAAAACAATATTCTAATTAATATGTAGGATTCATTATATTTTAAATATTTATTAGTGAAGGTGTGATATCATTATATATTTTAATGAGCGATTAGAATCAACTAGGTGTATTTATAATAACCCTTGTTAGATTGTACAAATCTAAAAATCCAAATAATCTCAGTGTGTCTGTGTCTGTCAGTTTCTGCCAGTTTGGGTGGGCTAGCAAGTTGCAGAGAAGCCCCCCTTCTCCTCTATTATGTACACAGCTGGGTCTGCTTCAGTACAATGAGATGTGGCTGTAGAGTAATAAACCTTGCACAACAATGGCCACCTTATCTGTTCCGGTGATACTATGAACTTATCAGTAAAATATTTGGTTACAGATAACAGAGTTAGGAATGTGGAAGACTTTCCTTTTATCCTCAGGGACACAGAATAAGATTTTAACACACAGAAGGATGTCCAAAAACTGTCACAAAATGGAAGCTGCTTGTATCCATCTTGTTATACTTTGCTTCTGCTTTATTCATATATACCAGTCTCGAGATTACTGTTCAATACCTCTGACACTACAAAGGCAATAGGGAGGAGGTAAGGAGGATATTTTGCCCCACACACCCACCCATTACTTTCTATACCTCTGTCCATGGATGCCTGCAGGATTTTCCAAGGGTTGGAGGAAAGAGAAAAAAAAAAGGAAAACTGCAACGATGTGGAACTCGGTACCTTAAAACTTAACTTTTATTCAAAAAGTAATAAAAAGCAACTTGTCAATTATTGGCTAATATCACATTATCAGATACAATTGAATGTTGTTCTTATCTTTAGGTGCTTTTTAGGTGTGTATACACTCCCATTGAAATGCCCTATACAGGTGGTATAATTAGGATTGTTTCCCTCCCCTTTTAATCTGATTGGAGTATACCTATGTAACCACGTTTTCAGCTGTCCTAGTCAGCTTATGACTATGTGCAAACGAGCATGAAACGCGTCAAGCTTGGTCAGCTGTTAGATCTATTTTTGTAGGTTTTTTTGTAAATGGACCAGTCCTTTTCATGACAAGTTGCTTTTTATTACTTTTTGAATAAAAGTTACGTTTTAAATTACCGAGTTCCACATCATTGCAGTTTTCCTTTTTTTTTTTCTCTTTCCTTGGATTCAGCCTTTATCACTTAAGGATTACTCCGAATAAAAGGACCGAACCTCAAGATACAAGGTGCGCTAATTTATTTGCATTATCCCGTTGAAAGTTTTGGAGTTCCCCTCTAAGTGTTTTGTCAGGGTTGGAGGAACCCTGGGAAAAAAATCCATCCATGGACAGATGTATAGAAAGTAAAATAAAAGACAGTGGAGACCCGGTAAAGATGCATTGGGGCCAAACCACTGCTTTATAGCTGCCCTTACCGCTTTATAGCTGCCCTTACCGCTTTATAGCTGCCATTACAGCTTTATAGTTGCTGTTACCGCTTTATAGCTGCCCTTACCGCTTTATAGCTGCCCTTACAGCTTTATAGCTGCCCCTACCGCTTTACAGCTGCCCTTACCGCTTTATAGCTGCCCTTACAGCTTTATAGCTACCGTTACCGCTTTATAGCTGCCCCTACCGCTTCATAGCTGCCCTCACCGCTTTGTAGCTACACTTACAGCTTTATAGCTGCCCCTACCGCTTTATAGCTGCCCTTACCGCTTTATAGCTGCCCTTACAGCTTTATAGCTGCCATTACAGCTTTATAGCTGCCGTTACCGCCTTATAGCTGCCATTACAGCTTTATAGCTGCCGTTACCGCTTTATAGCTGCCCTTACAGCTTTATAGCTGCCCCTACCGCTTTAAAGCTGCCCTTACAGCTTTATAGCTGCCGTTACCACTTTATAGCTGCCCTTACAGCTTTATAGCTGCCACTACCGCTTCATAGCTGCCCTCACCGCTTGCTGCCCTTACAGCTTTATAGCTGCCCCTACCGCTTTATAGCTGCCCTTACCACTTTATAGCTGCCATTACCGCTTTATAGCTGCCGTTACCGCTTTATAGCTGCCCTTACAGCTTTATAGCTGCCCCTACCGCTTCATAGCTGCCCTCACCGCTTTATAGCTGCCCCTACCGCTTTATAGCTGCCCTTACCGCTTTATAGCTGCCCTTACCGCTTTATAGCTGCCCTTACAGCTTTATACCTGCCTTTACCGCTTTATAGCTGCACTTACAGCTTTATAACTACCTTTACCACTTTAAAGCTGCCCTTACAGCTTTATAGCTGCCATCACTGCTTTATAGCTGTCATTACAGCTTTATGGCTGCCCTTACCGCTTAAAGCTGCCATTACAGCTGTATAGCTGCCCTTACCGCTTTATAGCTGCCCTTACCGCTTTATAGCTGCCCTTACCGCTTTATAGCTGCCTATCAATCAATGTACTTTATATGTCAGCATATCTATCTTGCATATATATATATTTCTTATAACATTAGGGCTGGGGAAGTAGCATGTTGGACTACTAAATTGTTTTTGTCCCCCAGGCCAAACGTTACTGGCCCTACACTAAAGCCATTTCTACCGGCTCAGTTCAAACCTACTGATAATAATCTCATCTTTTCACACTGTCTTTATTCACAGATACAAGTTACACTGACCCTAAGGTCTCAAGCAGCAACACTTTCCCTTGACAGCAAAGGCATGAAAGGGACAAGTAATGAACTTGACAAGGAAGTTTGCACATCCTACATCATAAAGACTTCTGTTACCGATGGAAGCCCAACAGACTGTGGTGCCGCTTATGTTAATATCACAAAAATAAACAATAAAATACATACTTTTCAAATTAAATGTTCCACCATTCATGGAAAGGAAAATACTACTTCTAGAATCCTCTCTGTGTGTGCAACTGATACGGAAGATAGATTCCATGTTATATGTTACAGGTCTGAAGGAGCAGGTGAAAGAATAGTTATCCAGCCATTTAATGATTCCGTCTTCATTGAAGATTTAGAGTGCTATAATGTTACCATATCTGTTACTGATCAAAGCCAACATCTATTGTCTACAGTAACCTTTTTAATGTTTGTTGATGATATAAATGATAATGTCCCGGGTTTTTCATCAAGTAAATACGAAGTTGCGATATCAGACAATGAGACCATTGGTACGGCCATATTGAATGTCTCTGCCACTGACATGGACTCAGGAAGGAATGGACTTGTGAGCTACACAATTATTTATCAACAGCCTCCCACACCACCTGATGCATTTCGAGTTAATTCTTCCACCGGCCAAAATGTTGTGCTACGACCTTTAGATTTGGAAAAGGCAGAAAATGTTGACATTGTAGTTCAGGCATCTGATGGAGGATCCCCAAGACAGACTGGCACAGCCACAGTACATATCAAAGTACTGGACATCAGTGATGACCCCCCTGCATTTAGCCAAACTATGTACAATGCTTCTGTCCAGGAGAATATGCCACATGGTGGTATCATTTGTGTTCTGAATGGGACACATAGTAATGAGGTAAGCAGGACTTATACATAATGCTAACATAGAAAGAAAAACATATCAACATTATATTTAAAGTGGCTATGTAACTTTCCTAAAAGTCATAATAAACCATTTGGTACAAATAATAAACACATATAATGCTGTTATTATATTAAAATAACCAATGTATTTATTAAACATCCCACTTAACTACATGAATGTGGGAGCAGCCATCTTAAGCAGTTGGCATGTGTGCTCAGGACAAAAATGTATTAGTTGCCACTAATTCCTGCAAAAAATGTTCTTTCTGCGTGTCAAAAGTAGAATAATTCCCAATGTCTAATATTGTAATTGTACAAAATATATATTTTTTTAATATACAACGGGCTCTATTAAATGATCTCTGCTCACTGAAAATAATATTGAATATTGAGTCCAATGTTTTGCAAGCACCTTCCATTTCTAAGAACGTGAAATATAATTCAGAAGCTAAATTAAGGGGGGATATTTAGAAAATGTTCCACACATGAACGTGTTGGCGGGAAAGTAGCAAAAAGATGTGGTTACTATTTCTTGTGTGTAGTGTCTCTTCCACCTTTTTATACACTCTGTGGTGCGTGGGTAAATAGCTCCTCCACCAAAATGGAGAGATTGTTATCTCAAATTCCTTGCACTAATTTATGACTTTTTGTTATATCTTAGCGGGGCCAAATATTTTTGTGAATTCATTTGACCCTTCGGTAAATTTTTGGAAAATTTACCAAAACTTTTTGAAAATTTTCAAATATTTGGCAAATCTGCACTTTTTGGTACTATTCCCATGATACCTAGCACAAATCTGTGTGTGCGCCAGTTTCATACATTATCAATCATATTCCCCCTCCGGTAGACAGATGCTCTAGTAGACTAGTTCTCCTGACGGCCTTATGAAGTGGCAATGCAGAGTTTCTAATCATTCCTATTAAGTCTTGGCAGTGGTGTTTAATATCTGATATAGTAGTTTTCCTGTTGCCAGCCTGGCCTTACTTATGGACTGTTTCTTTTGTTTTATTTTTTAATCTTATTAAATCATCATGCATTTTATTCTCTTTAAAGGATAGCATGTTCAATGGATATTTGCACATCAATAACACTATGTTTAATATTGACAAGAATGGAGTGATATATTTGATAAACGGAGAACTGGACAGAGAAAAAACACCTGAAATAGCCATGGAGGTATGACACTATTTTTATAAACTAAAAAAGTGAGGATTACTGATGACAGTGGAGTGGATTTTATTTGCTAGTGAATAGATCCATTGAAGATAAATTAACCAAAAGTAGGAAACTTGAAAAAGCATTAAGAAAAAGGTCTGATTACATGCGAGGGCTACAGTAGCACTTGAAAATATGGATCTAGAAAACATGTAAAGAATGCCTAGGTACAGTGGATATAAAAAGTCTACACACCCCTGTTAAATTGTCAGGTTTCTGTGCTGTAAAAAAATTAGACAAAGATAAATAATTTCAGAACTTTTTCCACCTTTAATGTGACCTATAAACTGTACAACTCGGGGAAGAAAAAATATAAAAATAAAATAATGTGGTTGCATAAGTGTGCACACCCTTAAACTAATACTTTGTTGAAGCACCTTTTGATTTTATTACAGCACTCAGTCTTTTTGGGTATGAGTCTATCAGCATGGCACATTTTGACTTGGCAAGATTTGCCCACTCTTCTTTGCAAAAACACTCCAAATCTGTCAGATTGCGAGGGCATCTCCTGTGCACAGCCCTCTTCAGATCACCCCACAGATTTTCAATCGGATTCAGGTCTGGGCTCTGGCTTGGCCAATACAAAACTTTAATCTTCTTCTGGTGAAGACATTCCTTTGTTGATTTGGATGCTGAAAGATGAAGTTCCTCTTCATGTTCAGCTTTCTAGCAGAAGCCTGAAGGTTTTGTGCCAATATTGACTGGTATTTGGAACTGTTCATAATTCCCTCTATCTTAACTAAGGCCCCAGTTCCAGCTGAAGAAAAACAGTACCAAAGCATGATGCTGCCACCACCATGCTTCACTGTGGGTATGGTGTTCTTTTGGTGATGTGCAGTGTTGTTTTTGCACCAAACATATCTTTTGGAATTATGGCCAAAAAGTTCAACCTTGGTTTCATCAGACCATAACACCTTTTCCCACATGCTTTAGGGAGACTTTAGATGTGTTTTTGCAAAATGTAGCCTGGCTTGGATGTTTTTCTTCATAAGAAAAGGCTTTCGTCTTGCCACTCTACCCCATAGCCCAGACATATGAAGAATACGGGAGATTGTTGTCACATGTACCACACAGCCAGTACTTGCCAGATATTCCTGCAGCTCCTTTAATGTTGCTGTAGGCATCTTGGTAGCCTCCCAGACCAGTTTTCTTCTCGTCTTTTCATCAATTTTGGAGGGAGCTCCAGTTCTTGGTAATGTCACTGTTGTGCCATATTTTCTCCACTTGATGATGACTGTCTTCACTGTGTTCCATGGTATATGTAATGTCTTGGAAATGCTTTTGTACCCTTCTCCTGACTGATACATTTTAACAATGAGATCCCTCTGATGCTTTGGAAGCTCTCTGTGGACCATGGCTTTTGGGATGCGACTAAGAAAATTTCAGGAAAGACCAACTAGAGCAGCTGAACTTTATTTGGGGTTAATCAGAGGCACTTTAAATGATGGCAGGTGTATGCTGACTCCTATTTAACATTATTTGGAATGTGATTGCTTAATTCTGAACACAGCTACATCCCCAGTTATAAGAGGGTGTGCACAGTTATAAGAGGGTGTGCAATACTTATTTTATTTTTATATTTTTTCTTCCCTCTATCTAAAAGATTTTAGTTTGTTTTTCAATTGAGTTGTACAGTTTATAGGTCACATTAAAGGTGGAAAAAGTTCTGAAATGATTTATCTTTGTCTCGTTTTTTTTTACAGCACAGAAACCTGACATTTTAACAGGGGTGTGTAGACTTTTTATATCCACTGTACCTAGGCATTCTTTACATGTTTTCTCACATGTGTACTCACAAACAGTTCTTCATAGAAAAGTCCATCAACAGAACAGAAGGTTCCTCACATCCATGACTTGGTTAATCTTCTTTAATATCACTATAAAACAATTTTAAAAAAACCAATGGCGCAGCATCTGAGTAAAAAGGCTGCGCCATTGGTTTTTTAAAATTCTTTTACAGAAATAATTATTTTGACTATCTGAAAAATCTGCTGAGTTAAAGATGATTATATTTAAGGTGTCTTCAGATCAGTTTTGATGTCAGTATAACTAAGATCATCATTATTTAGCAGTAAGGAAATATTAATTCAGCATTCAGCATGTAACAACACAAATATTGTATCTGCACTAATTCTTTTAGGTCTGGACATCTGATGTGGAGTCAGAAGGTCTGAATATCAGTGCAATGATCATCTTAAAACTTCTTGATGTTAATGATAATAATCCAGAGTTTCTTAACCAGCCAATCGTTTTCAGAATACTGGAGGGTGATTATAAAGTGGATTTCCCGGTCTTTCTTGGAAAAGTAGAAGTAATGGATTTGGATGAAGGATTAAATGGCCAAATAGTGATCCATTCTTCCCATGACGATGAAGACAGAGGCTTTATTGTGACACAAGTAAGGCATGGAGTGAACTCTGAACCTAGAAAGAATATTTATACAGGTTCAATATCCCTTATCCACGATGCCTGGGACCAAAACGATTTTGGATAATGGTTCATTTTGGATCATTTTCACTAATAATATATATTAAAGCCTTTCAGCACTCATGAAGTACATTAGTATCAATGCAAATACTGTACAGAGCTAATACATCACCTTTACTGTGTTGTAGCTGTGATGTGAGACATCATTAGGATCCTGCTGTTGGTGTGTTAGACCTGCACATTGTATTATCCTTTGCATGCATGGAAATGATTTATCACAGCTTAAGGTTGCTGGACATGGAATAATGCACTTATATGGCAAATCTTTGATGATATCAGACTTGTAGCCTCTGTATATATAAGACAAAACTATTTCCTATTTAAAGGGACGGTCAATCTAAATATTGCTTAAACTGTGTTTGTAGTGAATAAAAAATGATCTATTGCTTGTGTTAGCAATGCATCACAAAAGAGAAAGGGGTTTTAAATGTGTCTCCTGCTTATGAGATCACCTGCTGGCTTGACATGCAAATTACACATTAAAAAAGGTAGTCAATTTGCATATCAAGCCACAGGTGATGTCATAAGACAACATGTAGCTCGGTTTCATAAATGTTTATTCTCTACATTCACAGTGTAAGCAATGTTTAGAAGGTGGAGTGCCTTTAAGTCCCTTAGGAGGTACACTTTTTGACTCTCCCCCTGTTTCTCTCTCTAATTAGAGCTGAGATAATTGTTTTTTTGAAGAATGAGGGGCTTCAGTGAGCTGTCAGTTTTCAGTAAGTTAGTGAGAGCCACAGGATACATGGAGGTACAAAGAATAGAGTAAAGATAGAATTCTGTAAGACCTCATGTAATCTCTCCCATAGTAGAGGTTTTCTAGACACTAACCCTAACTTCCTTCCTGGTAATGTTAGTAAGCATTGATTTAAAAACATTATTAACACCACAGCAGCAACAACACAACAAAAACCCACTGCACTTAAAAGATCACACCACTCTGAAAAAAAATCTGGACAAATAAATACATATTAAAGCTGCCAAAATAAATATCCTTTTGTTTGGTCCATTTTGTTTTGCACTACTTAACTAGAAATTTTCCTTTTGCAGTCCATCTCCTGGGGTTTGGGTGTATCAAAAAGACAAAATTGTCATAACAAATTAATGTACTTCAAAAAAAATTTGGCAGAATCATATAAAACACATTTTGGCTCTGTGTATCAGTATTTTGCCTTCCTAAATATTTCACATTTTCCTCTCAATTCTCTTGCAACTCACCTTTTTAGTGAATAGACCACAGAATTACATTGACCAACACATGTTTTTGACTTATCTGTAATCCAGCCTTCATTCCTAGTCCATTCAGTGCTTGCAAACTTCATGGCTATTGATAAACCATGCTACTATAAAACCCGTCACAGCTGATCATCTGCAGACACATGAGAAAGTTGCTGTCCACAGCCAATCTGTGGTTCTTTTTGGCCCTTACGCAGACATAGATAGTCTTTCACTCACTGCTATTGCATTGAGAGCCTCTCGGATTTAGTTCAACTCAGATGCAAAATAACAGAATGTTTCACAATCTTGTAATATATATAATTTATATTGGACTAACAGAATATATCAAGTCAAAAACATTCCTGACTACATATACATAGAATGTGTCGGCAGATAAGAACCATTCGGTCCATTTAGTCATCCCAATTTTAGAAATATTTTTATTAGTCCCCAGTTCCGTATCTTTTATCTAGGATAGCCTTGTGCTTATCCCACGCATGAATCAACTCATTGTGTTAACCTCTACCACTTCCGCTGGCAGGCTATTCCATACATTCACTACCCTCTCAGTAAAGAAATTATTCCTGATATTACTTTTAAATCTTTGCCCCTCTAAGACTGTGTCATTTTTCTTGTTTCCCTTTAAGTAGTTAAATGTTTCTATCATATCCCCCTGTTACGTCTTTCCTCCAAGCTATACATGTTAAGATGCTTTAACCTTTCCTGGTAAGTTTTATCCTTCAACCCATGAACAAATTAACATACTAACCAAGTAAAACACTGGTAATCTTAAAAGTGAAAACATGGCAGACAATTCACATCTAGTTCATAAACAAAAAATAATGGAGGGTCATAACCCTGTGTAACTCACCGTGGGCACAAGATGAGAGAGTGGTATCTATTTTACCCCTATCAAAGATGACAAAGTAATGTCTAGTGGACCTTTAGAAAGATCAACAGATGTTGCCAAGAGTTTCTTTCATGTATGGTTGATTACCTTGTGTAAAGAGCTTTATGGACCAGCTTGGTTTACTAATTACATTATTTCTACAGAACGGGACTATTCTTGTCCATGGAGTTCTGGACAGAGAAACTAAAGACACATATGTAATATCCTTAACTGCTTCAGACTGTGGAGACCCCCCACGAAAGGTACTGAATACTTTTAAAAAGCTATATATAATAACAATAAATTTAGCACAATTTGAAATGGTACTTTAAAAAAAAAAAAAAAAAAAATATATATATATATATATCTGTATATATCTGTATATATACCGATGGATATATGTTCAGGTTTGGAAACATTTACAGTCAGCTACAGTGAAATAAAAACATAGTATAATGTGTCTTCATCACAAGACAGAATGTCCAGATACTTAACTGCATCTTTTCTATAAACATTCATCCAACTGAACATAACTCACACAGTTATTAGTATATTTACCCACCAGGTTTAATATGGATAAAATGCCCACCCCAAGCAAAAATGTTTTCTACTGTTTAATTACTTGTACCCTATGTGTGCACAATGTGAACTCTCAGTCACACCTTCTGAATTAATAACATTTTCTCAATATATTTAACATTACCTTATAAAAACTCTCAGCATCCAAGATTACAGCTGTTTGAGGGATACCTGCTGCCCTGTAGAATGTATACATCATGTGTGTTCAGAGGGAAATGAATATATTCATTAATTATTTGGTACTCCCAGACACACTTGCATTCTACAGAGTGCTGCACAAAACTGGCTGACCTGGCACACATCACAGGTGTATACGTGATAAAAATGTGTGCTTTGTAGGGTCTGCTGTGCACTATATGTAAGTATAGTTATCTTTTGAGATTCTTTGAATGTTGCATTTTTCCTCCAGGGCTCCAGCCAAATATCACTGAGTACATTAAGCATATTTTAGAATACAGATTTTACAGTTATAATGCATACATTATTATAATTATTACATTTGTAAATGCATTCAAACATAGGTAAGTGAATATCAAGTCAGAGTGGTCCAGTAACTCCAAGTGGGTAAAAAACAGTTACCAATGTGTGGGGAATCTTTCTGTTGTACCTGCTCATGTATTTATTGATGATACGTAGCCATACATGCATTAGCAGGTTTACTCTGTATTTTATAATCTTTATTATTAATTAACCTAGGCAGACATAATTCAGACACTAACCCCCCCCCCCCCCACCCATGTTGCATACCTACAACATGCCCAATCACCCACGTTGCACACCCACGACCTGCCCCTTCACCCTATTACATGCCCCATCACCTACATTTCACACACATTAAATGCCCAATCACCCCCATTATATGCCACCATCATCCTCATTACATACCCCCACCACGTCCATTACATGTTCCCATCACCCCAATTAATTGGAATGAGCTAAAGCTTGCTGAACTGTTGGGGAGGGAGCAAAAATGTTTGAAGCACCAGAAGTGTGCTTTAACACCCTCTGGCAAAGTGCCGCCCTAGGCGAGTGCCTTGTTTGCCCTGTGGAAGATACACTGCTGTATATAGGTGGAGGGGAAATCTTAATGTAGTTAAACAATAATCTCTCCATGTCAATGAACAATGTGCTACATAGTATCTTGAACACTGACTTGTGATAGCTGATGTGTAATTACAACATTGTCTGTTTCTTTTTTTTTGTTATGTGTGTTTATTTTTCTGCTCTAGAGCTTTGCTGATATCCTGATTGTTATACAGGATGTTAATGACAATCCACCCATTTTCACCAAAGAGGAATATTTTGCACATGTTGCATTAAACTCGGCTAAAGGGTACCCACTGCTTTCAGTATCTGCTACTGACAAGGATACTGGAAATAATTCTCAGATTTCTTACAGGTCAGTTGAATATCTTTGTTATTATTTCCTTGCTCTCTGCCCATCATCCAAGCCATTTTGCACAAAACCCTACTGCCATATGAAAACAATACAAGTCTTACATTATAATTCAACTTTTGAATTTTCATCTCTCCTCTTCTTCTTCTTCGGAACAAAAAAGGAGAACTCTGCACTCGCTTGCTTGAAATGTTTCATGAAATTTAAATGTGCTTATAGGAACATATGAGGGCAAATACTGCCTAGATGAAACAAAGCGTTTCACACCTGTGCTAGCACTAAATGTGCTTTTATTAACATATGAGGGCAAATACTGCCTAGATGAAACAACGCGTTTCACACCTGTGTTGGCACTAAATGTGCTTATAGGAACATATGAGGCCAAATACTGCCTGGATGAAACAACGCGTTCCACAGCTGTGCTAGCACTAAATGTGCTCATAGGAACATATGAGGGCAAATACTGCCTAGATGAAACAACGCGTTTCACAGCTGTGCTAGCACTAAATGTGCTTATAGGAAGAAATGAGGGCAAATACTGCCTAGATGAAACAATGCGTTTCACACCTGTGCTAGCACTTACTCATAAGCTAAAATTTTAAACGATTCAGAGTTCTCCAGTTCATAGGCCAGATTTAATTATTTCCTCTCTTCTGCCACTAACAACTGCTCCTGCTCTATCCCACATGTTCCATGCAAATCCACTAATTCATTTGCCCCCAATGATCTATTTATTTATTTATGTATTTATTTTTTACTAGTCAAAGCTACTGTAATTCATGATAGAGACCTGGAAGATCTTACAGACAACTACAAACTATTACATGATTTCAGTCATCAGTATCTCAATACAAAAATAAAGAGGAATCCAAATAATACAGTCATATGTAAGGCATATAATAAGACATCTTTTATTCCATTTTCATTACGTAGATTTCTGCAAGATTATGACAACTTCAATATTAATAAAGATACTGGGCAAATATCCATTTCCAGGAATTTATCTGAGATTCCTACTCAAACAGATCTTGCATTAGTGGTAATCGCTACAGACCTCGGAGCTCCAGCCATGTCATCTACTGGTACGTACTAGTGACGGGCAAACAAATACTTGGTTAATTCTATTCATAACCGTACAGTATTTGCCGAGTTACCAACTAAATAAGATTACCACTGTTATTATAAATAGTCTGGCACATACTTCTAGCACAAACTGATGCTACTCTCAATTGATGTTATTTTCCCACATAGAGAAAATAAATAATAAATAAGACTGAACCTTTATTTCGAATTTAGTCTAAAAAATAATTGTCGCATGGCACACTTCGAACATCTATTAAAGTAATTAGTGCAAACGACCAAACCCAAACCACATATGTATTATTAAAAACAATAAAGGCAGTGATGGTATATTATTTGTAAATAAATCTAACTGTGTAACCAAAATTAATTAAAAATGGAAAAAATCAGCTGAGATGCACAGTTGTGATTAATTTAATAAGCTGCTAAAAAGTATATTGCTGTGCACAACCTGCAGAGATAAAATAGTCCACAGTCTGCTGGAGCAATATCTACCTGTATGTGAGCTCCTAATATCAAGCATCAATGAGTCTGATTGTGAACAGCTTTAATTTATCTACATCTGGTGCTATATACCAACCACCGCCTAGATGGTCTACTCAATATGCGTCAGACGTTGGCCCCAAAATGATGCCTCCGAGGTCCAGACTGATTTGAGGCATATCGGGAGCCGACTTTCATGCTACCTAATATGCTCTGATGTCCCCTCGAATAGGCCCGCAATTCGAGTATCATAGCGGATTACATGCCGTTACCCGCCAAAAACTGAAACACCTGAAATATCCCCTAACCAATATGTAGCCTCTATCATCGATATCAATGATAGTGACTCATTAGTTGTGATCACATGACTCCACAATGGGGGACAGAAGCATGGGGGGCAGAAAAGAAACTTGGGAGACAGAAAAAAAACATGGGTATAGAAAAGGAACATGGTGACATTAAAAACATGGAGCACAGAAAAAGAACATGGGGGGACAGAAAAAAAACGGGGCACAGAAAAATCATGTAAAATCATGACAGAGAAATATTTATGTATATAATATATCCATATTTATGGAGCTTTAAAAAAAATGATAATGTTTTTGAAGGTTTTCATTTCAATTCTCCAGATCAGGTAGCTGAAATGCGGCTATAATCCTCAAATCCGAATTGTATTCCGGGGTGTTCATTGCATATTGGGTATCCAAAATTGTCCTGATCTGAAGGTCTCCGGTTCTTTGACTTCCAAATGGCCCAAACAGCCGATTCAAAACAGAATACATCTATACACATCTATATGGGTAGCCACAATTCAGGGTTTCCTTCGATTCAACCATTATGCCATTCCATATCCAATTCGGGACAGATTAGTGCATACTGAGTAGACCCTTAGGTCTGTCCAATGAAAATAAATAGCAGCAGCAAACACAGGAGTGAACTGTGAGGTCCTCTTCGCTGTATGAATCCCATAATGTTAATAAAGATATTAGTTATTCATTGTAGGTCTGCACAGCCATCTCCTTCATGATGATAGATCCACTTGTGGCCGTGTTGCAGATCTTTGTTTAATAAGAGTTTTAATACTTTTCAGTCGCTTACTAAATTACCACAGCAGTATATCACAGCCAAATTGATTTTAGTTATGCAGTGACACAAATATTGTAATATTTAACATGTATTAATCGCGGTACTTATTATTTTTGACAATGCATGTGTGGTTTGGTGTTGGTAGTTTGCACTAATCCCTTTAATAGGTGTTAGAAGTGTGCCATCTAACCTATCTTTTAGACTAAGTCGTATTCATTATCTATTTTCTCTTTGTGGTATATAATTCTTTATGAGTTACCCCCGATTAATAAACGTATGTAGCAGTCTTTGATATATATATATATATATATATATTGATATTACTTGCCTTTAACCATTTTGTAAGTTCTGAAATCTTGCATGCAGAAGATACCCAAATGGTAAGATTTGGTGTCTTCTGTTTGGTGTTTTCAAGACCTGCTACAACGATTGAAAAACCTGATTAAACTCTTATTAAACAAAGACCTGCTACAAGACCACAGGTGGACCTACCAACATGAAGGAGATAGATTGATTGATTGATCAGTGGCTTTTTAGACATTGTGATAACATTTCCTGATGAAGGATCCTGTAGTTGACTTTTATCTGTTGACTGTAATGTTGGATTTTATTTAGGGGTTTTTCTTTTCTTCATTTTAGTGACTGTATTTGTCACAGTGGAGATGAATAACACAGAGTTCGAACTACATTTTGTACATTTGCACTATAATTTCACTACTCCTGAAGACCAGCCAGAAGGTACTGAGGTTGGGACAGTCAGAGCCATTACTGGAAACACAGAAACGTCCGTGATGTATATAATCGAGACACAAGCAGAAATATTTTCCATTACCAACAACGGTCAAATCCTGACACGTGTTGTGTTTGATCGAGAGGATCAGGATCAGTACAACTTTATTGTGAAAGCAACTGATTCCCAGGAACCGGCCCGTACCTCAGCAACTGTGGTATGTTGTATTTATGTTACACACAATCCATTGTGCTATACTTTGTTGATTAATGTGCTCAGATTCGCTGTATATTTACCTGTGTGGATTGTATTAGTTCCATTGTTTGTTATGATCACTGCCACCTGCACAGGTTACTATTACTAAACCTCCCTGTAGGTCAGATGTACACCTGAGCTCCACATTCCTCTACATCACTATGTGTAGAGAGCTCTGTATAAAAGGGAGTTCTTTGTAAGTTAATCTCCCACCATTATCATTGTTCGATGCTAAACATCGTTTATGTTTAGCTCTCCATAGAATTTCTTTTGAACTTGGTGTCATGTGAGCTTCCATATTTGATTGCCAGGACAGTCCGGGAGCCTGTGGTCGATTTCACTTAATCAGAACGCAAATTTATTTTAATACACAAACTAATATTCGTTACAAAAATCTCAACTCGTGGTGGATTTGGGGCAAACTGAGGTTTGGGGACATGATGGACATAGGTCCTGTGTGTCATGGAATATTCATGAATGAAGATGATAACATCTTTAGGTTTCCATAGATTATATGTATTTTAACATTTTCAAGGCACCAAAATGCTTATTACCCTGCAAATGCTATGTGTTCTATTATGGAGATGGCATAATTTTGTTCTATTTTGGTACAATAATATAATAGGTGCTGTGCAAAAAGAAAAAAAAAAAAGGGGGAAATAACTTGGAGGATAAAAAAAACTTATCTTGGAAGTGGTCCAATCTTCACTTTCATTAACCCTTTAAGGACCCGGGATTTTCCTGGGCCAAGGACCAGAGCGTTTTTCAATTTTTAATACGCTGTTTTTGAAACATAATTTTCCTCTCTCTCATTTAACGTACCCATACAAGTTATATGTTGTTTTTTAAAGGACAGTTAGAGCTTTCTTTTTATACCCTATACATACAAATGATTTACATTTTAGTATTAAAAAATACATATAAAATAGGAAATTTGTGAGGAAAAAAAAGTTTTTCCCCATTATTTTCCCAATAATAAGCTACATAACTAGTGCAGCACTAACCCACTTATCCCCCCTAATTAACTAACTAATAAAAAAGAAAAATATTGGTTCCCAAACCCCCCATAACAAAAAAGACCGAAAAAAACTCTGAAGAGTGCGATGTCAGATCAGTAAAAATCATGCAACAGGCATGCAGGGGTTAAATTTTATTAAATAAATATATTAAAATTACCTTTATTTATTAAAAAAACTTTATAAATTGTAAAAATAAAAAAATCTGTTAAAAAAAACTAAATGAGGGCCATAAAGTGGAAGGAAACTGATCACAGTTAAAAACTGTGATCAGCAATGAAAGGGTTAATTTTTTTTTACATTTTTTTTTTAACCTCTGTGTATGTTATTAATTTATTTTTACTTACAGGTCCTCTCTGTGCTTCACTATAAGAATGTGAAGCACAGAGAGTGAATTAGAGGCAAAGTCAGTGTGTGAACACACTGACTTTGCCATCTAATTTGCATGTTATCACGGTGATCACGTTATCACCGCGATCACATGCCCGGAAATGCACCGATCGGGTCCAGGAGCTTTGCCTCGGGTGCGAGGCTTAGTCCTGGACCCGTTGCAGACTGGCTGGCGGTGCCCACGGAGCGCACCGCCGGCTAGACTGCATGACGAGTTAACTCGTCATAAGGTCGCTAATGCGGCGGCTCTTATGACGAGTTAACTCGTCATAAGGTCGGGAAGGGGTTAAGTGAATCACTTGGACTCAAACAAAAACATGTAAAAACAAAACAAATAAACAATATATATGTGCGAATCTGTTTTCACTAAAAGCATATAAAAATAATTTTACCCTTATGTCAGCCAACTCACATGTAACAGAGCCTATAAAGACTAGGCTCTGGTGTGGAATATATGTGGGGAATTTAATTGGGTATCCTCCCAACCACAATGCTGTACAGTTTTCCTTCTGGTAAAAACTTCTAAATCCAAGAGAGAGAGACACACACACACATAAATTGTGTAGTGTGACAAACAATATTTAATATTGACCCCACACTGTGCCACTTACTTGATTAAAATTCACAAGGTGCATATCCCAATTAATAACATTGGCCAAAGACTGTAATACAGAGAAGGAGAACCTCCGTTTGATACACCGGACACGCTTCCAGGATCCTGTATGGGGAACTCCTTGAATCTCCAGCCAGCGCCTGACGTCACATGACCACTCCTCTACGTTTGACACGGCGTGTTTTGCCAATCAGACTTGTGCAACACACATTATATCTTTGTATGCATCGTTTGTGTTTAAAGGGAAAGAATCACTAGTTGTTTTTGCTGCACTTGTTGTTCACTAGTGCCGGACGAACACTTTTTTGAAGTCACTGTTCTCTTTTGGGTCTAGTCACTAAGATTCGACTTTGGAGGTCAACTTTAATTTTTTAGTCAGATTGGGCACTTTGATCATTTCACCTCCCATTAC
Organism: Pelodytes ibericus; assembly: GCA_036172795.1. NCBI lineage: Eukaryota > Metazoa > Chordata > Amphibia > Anura > Pelodytidae > Pelodytes > Pelodytes ibericus. Next base: position 49,674,415 of record CM069862.1, on the reverse strand, counting down.
TTTCAAAGGAGAAGATTCAAATCTGAATTTTTTTCTAGCTCAAACTCGAGTGCCGAATATGACCTCCAAAGTCAGATTTTAGTGAATAGACCCATATGAGTATACACATTTCTCTTCCTCTTAGGTTACTGTCACTGTAAGTGATGTGAATGATAACATGCCGGTCTTTTCACCGCTCGTTAATACAATTGTCACCTGTAAGGAGAACAAGGATTTTATTGATGTCGGTCTATTCAGTGCTACGGATGCAGACATGGGAAGTAATGGTATCGTGACATACTCATTGGAAAATGACTTTAGCAGCATCTTTTATATAAACAGTTCCACTGGAGAACTCACTACAACAACACCGTTGGATCGTGAATCAGCAGACAGTTATGATGTCATTGTGGTGGTAAGTGCAAGACACCGTGGTTGGTTTTTTGTTTGTTCTTTTAGTAAATAATTAGATTTAGCCATTTTTTCACGATGAGAAGTTTTACTTGGAATTTTTCATAAAAATGATCCACCTAATTATATTTATTATAGCTGATATAAGAATCTGCAGAGGTCCCATTCCCCCCCCCCCCCCCTCCCAAAGCTGGCACAAAGCAGCCCCCTTTAACCTGACTAAAATGTATTTTGAACAGTGCTCTCAGCTGCACTGTGCACAAGACATTTGAGTTCAAGCTTAAAAAAAACAAAGACTAGGAGGCTGCCATCTTACAGACTCTATGAACCAATCAGCTGACTGCTGTTCCCTGTCATTGATGTGTGACTGCATCAATTGTTTAATGACATGAGCCTCAGTGAGCTGGTTGACTACAAATCCTTGCGTGACTTTGGATTAAACTTCAAAATCTTTTGAAACTTTAGCTAAATGTACAATCTGAACTGTTCACTGGTGTATTTGATCTTGGCAGACTTGTCTACATTATAAGGCTCTAGAATTAGTTGAAATGGTTGCTTCTTCTGAATTAGCTACACCCATAAGATTAACATTCACAGGTGGAACTATTTTGTACAGTTCTATTGTCATGTTTATTACTTATTGAACAGGATTTTTCTTTTTACAGGCCAAAGATTTGGGAGAACCTCCATTGTCATCAACAATAACTGTGCATATCACAGTCGAAGATTTAAATGATAACCTTCCTCTCTTCAAAGAAAAAACAATTACTTGCACAATGAAAGAAAATCAACCTCCACAAGTGGTATTGTATTTATGAATAGCCATATATTAAGAAAGTAGAATGTTTTATATTGCGAGAAACCATTCTTTAATTATAATGTGTTCATGACAATAAGGGTTATTATTCTTGTTTTACAGTTGGTGAATGTTTCTGCGGTTGATATGGACACAGGATACAATGCAGTTATTTTATATTCTTTTACAAACACACCATTCTTGTTTCACATTGGAGATCGTTCTGGTAGTATTTCTACCCTTCAGCCTCTGGACTATGAAACCGCTAGAGAACATGTTTTGATAGTAATCGCATACAATCCGACTGACCTGCAACTCCAGAGCACAGCAACAGTCACTGGTGATTGTCTCCATCATGTAATTATGCTGTAATTATACTGGATCAAGTTCGGTTCCTCTACGTGTATACTTATGGAAGAGTGGGTCACTGCAACAAACCTTAAATAGGGAAGGGCAGGTGCAGATTGAGATAGGAATGTCACACTTTTGGACAATGTAGCTTAAAGTAGCCTAAAGTTGGATACAATGTCAAATGCAGCTGAATGTGAGAATAGTTACAACTTAGTTGCTTTGGACTTGATTTTAAAAGTTAAGTTCCCTGCAATTCTCTCTTCATTGAGTAGACCTATATATGTGTGGTCAAAAAGCCCAAAAATGTGTCATACCATGTCATACATTCTTGCATTAAGGAAGTTTGAAATCCTTATCTTCTTATTTTTAAGATACCTTTTTATTTGGACCTTGAAGGCATTTATGTGTGATTCCATCCACAATCCCCCCCCCCCCCCCCCCCCCATTCCCACCAGTTTTTGCTATAATGTTTTTCCTTCTTTTTTTGTCCCATAAAATATAGTTGGGATGCACAGTTTACTACTCTACAACTCCCCAACATATATTAATGTAATATACTAGACATGTGCAAAACTAAAATTTTCGTTTCGTTTTCGTCCATTCAGACGAAAATGTTATTTATTTCATAATATTTGTAATAGTACTATTGGCTTTCACTACACAGAGACAGAGTCTCCATTCATAACTTTATGAATGGAGACTCTGTCTCTGTGTAGTGAAAGCCAATAGTACTATTAAATGCATTACAAATGCCGAAAGTCTATAAACCGAACGTTCGTTTTATAGGCTTTCGGTTTATGGAATACATGTAATCCTATTGCTATTCTATAAACCGAACGTTCGGTTTATAGAATAGCAATAGGATTATATGTATTCCATAAGCCGAAAGTCTATAAACCGAACGTTTGGTTTATAGACTTTCGGCTTATGGATTACATGTAATACTATGGGCTTTCTATAAACCGAACTAGAGTTCCCATTCATAAAAATTTATGAATGGGGACTCTGTTTCGGTTTATAGAAAGCTAAGAAGTTGAACGAATGAACGAATGGTTTAATATAAACGAAAATCATTCGTCCATTCGTGCTATAGTACTATAAACCGAAATAGAGTCGGTTTATAGAATGCCAATAGACTTACATGCATTCCATAAACCGAAAGTCGTTCATTATGTCGGTTTATGAAATGTAGTGTACTATGCTATTGTATTCTATAAACCGACTCTATTTCGGCTTATAGAATGCCAATAGTACTACGAATGGACGAATGAACGAATAATTTTCGTTTATTAACCATTCGTTCATTCGGCTTTCGTTAGCATAGCATTTTCGTTATTCGTTTTTCGGACGAATGGACGAAAATGCTATTTTCGGACGAAAATGCATTCGTCCGAAAACGAATGCGCATGTCTATAATATACCTAGGGCATGCCATGTCACCTGATCTGCAGTTGCCCGTCCGTATTTAAGTCATGACCAATACCCAGTTCCCCGGCTTTTAAAAGAATTAAAACATGACTAAACATTCTACTACCAGCACACGCGTTCTACTATACACTGTACTCATTATAGTTGTACTCCTGCACCCTAATCTAGCTAGGATGGGGGTATTGTGTAACATGGTCAGTGACAAGTAACCTATTACACACAGAAGGGTAGGCAATGTAACAGATTATGTGCTGCTTTGTATTTTTCAGAGAAATCTCTATCATTATTTTAATTATTATTATTATTATTATTTTTGTATTTCCATCTTTCCCAGTAAATGTAGAAGATGTGAATGACGTCGGACCAACATTTCAATATCCATCATACAACAGAATAATAGAAGACAGCACATCATTCCCCGGCCTGCTTGTTTGTGATATAAATGCAACAGATGAATCCAATGCTGCTGATCAGGGAATGCATTATATTATCACAGGTATCGGTGATAAACCAGTCTACCTGGGGTCCATCACCAAATGTTGCCAATGCTCAGACACATGGAATATTAATGCTGTACTGGCAATGTGTCATGCCATTGTGTCTCACTGTCCTATTATTAAGAAAAAATACTCATCTGTTTATTAATCTTACACTGGTTTCTCTCTCTAGATGGTAACAGTGATGGATTGTTCGTGATATCAAATTCAACAGGCCACATATTTTTAATAAACGATCTACCTAAACACAATGTGCCAGTATCCTACACGCTGACTGTCACAGCAACGGATGCAGGGGATCCTCCTCTCTCTGACTCTGTTAAGGTATTGGTATTTTTTAAAACGTTTAAGATGTTGGGTAATACATACAGTGAATTATTTATTTGTAAAGGGCCATAATATCCCACAGCTCTGACCGTATACTTTGTAGTGTGGTTAAAACCTTGCTCATATCATCTGGATCTAAGATGGTGAGACAGATCACCGTGAACCACATAATAAAGATTTCTGAACGCGGTTATTAAGCTTAAATTGTTGGCCTGAATCCTACACGTGAATACAGATTATCAGATGGAGGCCTTGAAAATATTTTGAGAGTTTTAGTCAAAGAGAAACTATTCTCCAGTCATAAAAACAAAGAACCCGAAATGTAAAAAAAAAAAAAGACTTTAAATAAATAAATTAATTCTGACTCTATAATAAAATTGCCCGTTGTATGTTGCAACAATGGCTCCAGTATAATGGATGTATGTGTGTATTTTAAAATGTTTTTTTTTCCGCATAGAGAAAGGGTTAACCATTGGCCTAAATGAATGTGGAAGTAAATAACTAATTGGTTTATATTCTTCTTCCCCTCTGAGGTGTATATAACAATAGCTCCAAGCAATAACCCTTTTCCAGTATTTTCAACGGGTGTATACAGGCCGGAGCCTGTGAGTAGCCGAGCTCTACCATCTACTTTCCTGATACAGATCTGTGCTCTATATCCTACATCTGTTATGTACAACATTACTCACGGAAACGATAAAGGTATCATGATTCATTTATCAGATTAAAAAGTGACTAAACCCTCCAAACAACTTTTAATCAGACAAAAGACCACTGGTATTTGATTTAAAGTGCTTTTAAATATTGCTCCAAGTTAGCACAGTTCAAAAGCAATGAACCTTACTCTGTCTCAGTGAGAGTTCCACTTGGCATTTCATGGAGCTGGAGCTCCGGGACAAGACAGCGCTGATTGGTGTGCAGGGTCTGAGATGTTGAACACACCTCCAATTGGGAGCAGATGCTCATCATCTGCTCCACTATTGGCTGGGCACTGTGAGATTGATGAATGCACACAACAATGATATTATCCTTGTGCTGCCAGACTTTTCCGTTACAAATGTAACCTTTTTGTGCCTTATTGCATTAGATTACTTCAACATGGATCCAGTTACGGGGATTATAACAACTAAAAAACCTTTAAAGAAGGAGGACTTTCCAATCGATCTCACAGTCCAGGCTGCAGATAAAATGAGAACAAATATATTCAGCGAAGCAAGTGTGAACGTGATTGTGAAGGATGATAATTATTTTGCACCTTTTTTCTCAGACACTCTACAAGAAGTGACAATCAAAGAAGTAAGAAAATATATTTTATAGTAATAGTAAAGCACATATTATAGAGGTGAAAAAGACATTCAAAAAAGATGGGCCCAAGTAACATCGCTAATACCCACAATTCCCAGAGAGAGTCTCTAAAGACAGGGGAAAATAAACTAAAGACAGATGGGTTTTTACATTACCCATTGCTTTTGCAGTGTTAGTTTTTACTATTTACACAGGGAGGTTATTCTAGTTTTTTCCACTAAAATAATATTGGCTTATATTTTCTCTCACTCTTTAACAATGAAATCCTGTCCTAGAACTACTCTTTTTGTAATATATGTGACAAACAAATTGTTAAAACATCTGTTCTTACATGCGCAGCAATATTTTACATTTTAGAATACAAAAACTTGAAAAAGTTAATTAAACAATGAATTCTAGAGAATTGACAATCCGTTATTTTTAAATATCTTTTTATCTTGTTTTGAAGGTTTTTTGTTAGAAACAAAAACAATACAAAATAAGATTAAAATAAATATAAGAAGCGAGGTACAATGGAACAATAAAAATACCAAGACAATGAGAAGGCAATTCTACCTTTTATCCCCATGCCCGTCCCACCCTCCTCTGAAATCCCTGCGTAACCCCAATCACACGCCCAACAAAAAAACATTCTATTCTTTACATTTTTTTCATTGATTAGTTTTAGAATGTTTAAGGCTCCGCTAATTTAACCTCCATTTTGCCACTTGGTTAATTTCAAGTGAATATTCTCCATAGTGCATAGACTGGCTCCAGGAAGTAGACACTGACATTGTTTTTTATGTGAGTATCTTTGTGAGCTGAATACAACTGTTCCATTTAATTAAAAAACTGAATAAGTGTATATTATCTTTTCTCCCTATACAGTCATATTTTTGCATGTATTCACAAAATCCTGCAGTAACCATGAAATCAGAACACATTCAGTAGTAGGCATAGCATAGCAGGTCATTACGATGTTAATTGGAATACTCTTTGTTGATCTTATAGGAGCAGACTTCACCTTCCTTCATTACTCATGTGCAAGCCATTGACAATGATACAGGAAGAAATGGGCTGATAACCTATAGCATTTTGAATGGGATTACAGAATTCTTCAGTATAGATGCCAAAAGTGGAAAGGTTTATGCTGAGACCACTTTTGATTATGAAGAAGGGGACATTGAATACCAGGTACGATTTTGCAGAATATTAGATTTGTTTAGAATTAAATATAGCATTAGAGTGTTACAATCCTAGTTACATCTTCTAGTTTATATTCACTTCACATTTTCTTCCATTAATATCTTTCTCAGGGATCCAGTTGTTAAGTAAGCTTTAGTACTTCACGCCAATGAAAGCTAATTCTTATATAATTGAACCTATATATTATGTTAGTAGCAGGCATAAATAAGTATGTGGAATAAAATCACTTACTATTGTGTCAGACAACCTGTGTGACTATACAGAGTACATATATAAAACAGGTAACACATAAGACCTTGGACCACAACACAAACATTTGTTGAATATACTTCCAGTATAGAGAGATTTCATATGCAGACAGTGATAGGGATATTATATTGATTAGACTGATTATTGGCCCAAATGTCATTTAATTTGCCTTCCAGATAGTTTGTCTTTTTTAATCTTAGATTACACTAAACGTAGACACAGTCATCTTATTATAATGAATCCCTTTCATAGATTGACGTTTGAATTTTATGTCCACAGATTGTGATACTTGCAGAAGATAATGGATTACCGGAACGAAAGAAAGGCTATTGTACTATTGTCATCCATGTACTCGATATCAATGACTGCAAACCAATTTTTTTACCGGTTGAAAACATGGTTATTGGGGAAAATGCTTCACTTGGTACTGTAGTTGGCAAAATAACAGCAACAGACAGAGACACTGGGGATAATGCATTTATATTATACAGCATCCACGGTAATGCAGACTTATTTTACTGATGTCATATCTCTGTTATTCATAAATACCCGTAATGGCTCACTTCGGTAGTAACTATAAAATTAAATGTTTAGTATTTTTACAAGATCAGTGATAAAGAACACATTACACATTTATTAACTTTTCTTTCTTTTTTTTTCTTTTTTTTTTTAAACTTGTGCTAATGTCCAAAGACTCCATGGTGGGCTTTCTCATCAAATGGTGAAAAGAATAATTTAAAGGAACACTACCACTTACATAACAAGTCCTGTGCATTTAAAACAAACACATATATAAGACGTATGCCCTTGTTTTATTTCCCTTCTATGTTTGAATTAATTGCATTTAAAAGTAAAAATAAAATTAGGTGTTCATCTCCAGCATCCATTTTGAGAATTTTACCCATGATGCAACATTCTCCAAAATCTTCCAGCAAGACTGGCTGTGGCCAAAACCTGGATGATGATGTCATAAGATATACCCCTGCACTCTTTCTGGCTCCTGTGTATCATAGTTGGCAGGACTAGGTGGCTATGTACAACTTTTTTTTTTACCTGCCTTCCAACACAAAGAGAGGCGATTGACCTGATCAAACAGGATCATAAAGCCTCCCCCTTGTGATGTAATAGTTACATTACACTTCCATTCAATGCAATGACGTATAGACTTTATTCTGTGTCCCCAGCCCCAAAGTGAGATACTAGTGCTGTAAAGTCACTGGGGGTGGCCCCCAAAAACACTATATTGCACAAAATGCCAGCGCCCAGTCACACTTGTTTAGTAAAATATTTCATAAAATAAACTCACATAACAAAAACAAAAGACATATCTGAAATCATCAATGCAAAATAAATACAATAAACCCTTTTTATTTTTTGGTGAGAGTGTTCCTTTAAAAAATCCTTTATAGCTAGGTTTTTCAATCAGTGCTTTCTTAAATTTTATTTTCTGGCATCCATCTTTAATTTGTACAGATACATGAAACTTTCGCTATGTTTTTTTCTAATATAGGTGATACTCGAAAAATTAGAATATCGTGCAAAAGTTCATTTATTTCAGTAATGCAATGTAAAAGGGGAAACTAATATATGAGATAGACGCATTACATGCAAAGCAAGATAGTTCAAGCCGTGATTCGTCATAAGTGCGATGATTATGGCCTCATGAAAACCCCAAATCCACAATCTCAGTAAATTAGAATATTACATGCAACCAATAAAACAAGGAGTGTACATAGAACAATATCGGACTTCTGAAAAGTATAAGCATGCATATGGACTCAGTACTTGGTTTGGGCCCCTTTTGCAGCAATTACTGCCCCTTTTGCAGCAATTACTGCCTCAATGCGGTGTGGCATGGAAGCTATCAGCCTGTGGCATTGCTGAGGTGTTATGGAAGATCAGCTCTTCTGCATTGTTCGGTCTCATATCTCTTATCTTTCTCTTGGCAATACCAAGGTCAGGCAAGTTTGCTGGCACAAGCACAGTAATCCCATGGTCATTGAACCAGGCTTTGGTGCCTTTGGCAGTGTGGGCAGGTGCCAAGTCCTGATGGAAAATGAAGTCAGCATCCCCATAAAGCTCATATGCAGAAGGAAGCACGAAGTTCTCCCAAATCTCGTGGTAGACGGCTGCATTGACCCTGGATTTAATGTAGTACAGTGGACCAACACCAGCAGATGACATGGCTCCCCAAATCAACACAGACTGTGGAAACTTCACACTGGACTTCAAGCAATTGCAGTGTGTGCCTCTCCATTCTTCCTCCAGACTCTGGGTCCTTGGTTTCCAAATGAGATGCAAAGAGGACTTTGGACCACTGAGCAACAGACCAGGTCTGTTTTTCTTTAACCCAGGTAAGACGCTTGTGACGTTGTTTGTTGTTCAGCAGCGGCTTGACAAGAGGAATACGACATCTGAAGCCCATGTCCAGGATCCGTCTGTGTGTGGTGGCTCTTGATGCACTGACTCCAGCCTCAGTCCACTCCTTGTGAAAGTCCCCAACACATTTGAATGGCCTTTTCCTGACAATCCTCTTCCACACTTTTCCCTTCCACATAGCTTTCTATTAATGTGCTTTGATACAGCACTTTGGGAACATCCAACTTCCTTCGCTAATACCTTTTGAGTCTTTCCCTCCTTAAAGAAACCTTTTGCAGGTGTTATGGCTTACTTAGCTGATTGGAGTGGGACACTGTGAGCCTAGAATATTGCACCTTTTCACAATATTCTAATTTACTGAGATTGTGGATTTGGGGATTTCATGAGCTGTAAGCCATAATCATCGCACTTATGACAAATAACGACTTGAACTATCTTGCTTTGCATGTAATGCGTCTATCTCATATATTAGTTTCCCCAAGTAATTACGTTGCATTACTGAAATAAATGAACTTTTGCACGATATTCTAATTTTTCGAGTATCACCTGTAGGTCACTTTCTCATTTACCTAATATTTTTAGGAAAATGTACAATTGTTTAGTAAATCTCTGCATTGTTTTTTAAGATAAAAAAAAACCTTAATTCATAATTAAATCCCAAAGGAGTTTTAACGCAGAAGTTGTTTTTGTTTGCGGCTTGTGCATAGGTCATCCCAATGTAAGATACAGATACATTTATTTAGTAATATTTATATTATTTATTTAGGTGAAATTAATTGATTAACTGCAAAAGTGTTGAACTTAATAATTACAAATCATTTTCACACTCTGTTCGTATTTCCTCGCGGTCAGATGAGGATAACTTGTTTGATATCGATGGACTGCTTGGGACCATTACCGTAAAAAGTCACCTTGATTTTGAAACCAAAAGAAAGTCACTGTTGAACGTTAGCGCCACTAATAACAAGACCGCCCCTTTTTATCAGGTATGATTAGAAATACAACATAAGGATTTTTTTTTTAAATAGTGTGTTATTTTCCTAGTTATTGTGAGGATATTATTTCTTGTTTTGTAGACCAACATACAAATAACCATTAACATACTGGATGAAAATGACAATGCTCCAAGATTTACACACAGACAGTATTTTGCTGAATTAAGTGTGGACAGTCCAGTCAGGACATTTGTTGTTTCTGTTAAAGCGACAGACAGAGATCAGGTAATGTGCTTCATATATTCTTCTCATTTCTATCTCTTTTACACTAATTTATTTTAGAAAATGTTTTACCAGAAAGAATACATGTTGATTTCTGTCATTTTTCTGTCTGCTCTGGGGAATCACCATATCTTGTCTCCATGGCAGATAATATAGACTGCTTCCCACATAACTTTCCACTGCATTGTATTGCCCCCCATATACTTTTCCATTGCACTATATTGCTCACTGGTGATCTAATGGGGGCAGCCTGGATGTCTGTGCATTCAGTGTAAGTAAAACAGTGAGGGAGGTTGTACCCAGTGGTGTATCTTTGTCAAGGCCAAAAAAGCATGGGCCTAGTGGCACTGTGCTGGGGGACAGCTTTTTTCCACCTCCACCTGCAGCACAAAAAGCCTCCACCAGCGCAGTTTTTTTTAAGACTGCCTGCTCTGTTTTTTAAGCCAATAAGCTGGGTTGCTGGCTCTGGGAAGTTGTTTTTGGCACAAAGGTAGAACTGGAAACGTGTATGAGCACAAAGGTGGCACTGGGCTGGCGTGTGGGCGTTGGCATGCTGTTTTGGCACAAATATGGCACTGTGAAGCTGTTTTGGGCACAAAGGTGGCACTGGAAAGGCCATAGATATGGTGCTGGGAAAATGTTTGGGCGCAATGATTATGAATCCTAAACAGGGAGGAATGGGGAAACAAATGGACATTAGTAGGTGTGTGAGCTTAATAAGACCTAGGGAAGCACAAACTCTAAATACGCTACTGGATATACCCCCAACAATGGTAGCATTGGCTCTGCTATTACCCCCTTCAGACCACCAGTTTGCCTAAGCAGAAATACAACACTGACATATGCGCAATATTAAACTGATGGGCATACATGAAGCCCCAGAAACAAGTTAATGCTGAAACATATTAAAATATTGCCTCATAATTCATATTTTGTACCTGGTTGTACCCTCTTTGTTAAAAGATATTTGCTGATCCACCTTATGATGGCAGCAAAGATGGTTAATGCACACAATGGAATAATATTATCAATCAAGTAAATTATCAGTATAAAATGGAAAAGGGTCTGGTCATCCAATTTTTTTAATTGGGAAGTATTTGATAAAAGATGGGCCCTTTGGTTGTCCAGACATATGGTGGATTGAGTATCAGATGAGCTAAATACTCCTGAGTTTGCCTTTATTGAGATGAAGATTGTTTCCCCCTTATGAGAAATGAGTCTACTGTTGGTCAGTTTGAAAGCTACTTGTGTCACCCAGCCTATTAAATCTGTTGTTTGTTATGTCTCTTGTGTATGTCTTTGGACTGCAAATATGGCAGCTATAAGATATTTTATCATCACATTTAATGCAGGTTTGGTTAAGCTGAGATTTTGTTATATCTTTGTTTATGTGTAATTGTCAGTCTTTGTACGCTTGCATTTTTCTAATAAAAGAATTTAATAAAAAAAAAAAAAACATAAACCCATATTTTCCCTTTGAAATATCCAGTGGGAAATATAGAAATATAGAAACATAGAATGTGTCGGCAGATAAGAACCATTTGGTCCATCTAGTCTGCCCAATTTTTTTTTTTTTGAGTACTTTTATTAGTCCCCCGTTCCCGGTCTTATAGCTAGGATAGCCTTGTGTCTATCCCACGCATGCTTAAAATCCTTGACTGTGTTTACCTCTACCACTTCTGCTGGAAGGCTATTCCATACATCCACTACCCTCTCAGTAAAGTAATACTTCCTGATATTACTTTTAAATCATTGCCCCTCTAATTTAAGACTATGTCCTCTAGTTGTGGTAGTTTTTCTTCTTTTAAATATACTCTCTTCCTTTACTGTGTTGATTCCCTTTATGTATTTAAATGTTTCTATCATATCCTCCCTGTTACGTCTTTCCTCCAAGCTATACATGTTAAGATGCTTTAACCTTTCCTGGTAAGTTTTATCCTTCAATCCATGAACCAGTTTAGTAGCCCTTCTCTGAACTCTCTCCAAAGTATCAATATCCTTCTGGAGATAGGGTCTCCAGTACTGCGTACAATACTCCAAGTGAGGTCTCACCAGTGCTCTGTACAATGGCATGAGAACTTCCCTCTTCCTACTGCTAATACCTCTCCCTATGCAACCAAGCATTCTGCTAGCATTTCCTGCTGCTCTATTGCATTGCCTACCTACCTTCAAGTCCTCTGAAATTATTACTCCTAAATCCCTTTCCTCAGATGTTGAGGTTAGGACTGTACCAAATAGTCTATATTCTGCTTTTGGGTTTTTACGCCCAAGGTGCATAATCTTGCACTTGTCCACATTAAATGTCAGTTGCCACTGCTCTGACCATTTTTCTAGTTTAGCTAAATCATTTGCCATTTGGCTTATCCCTCCATGAATATCAACCCTGCTGCAAATCTTTGTATCATCAGCAAAAAGACATACTTTGCCAACAAGACCTTCATCGCTAATAAAAATATTAAAGAGAATGGGTCCAAGTACAGATCCCTCAGGTACCCCACTAGTAACAAGACCTTGCATCAAATATACCCCATTGACTACAACCCTCTGTTGCCTGTCACTCAGCCATTGTCTAATCCATTCAACAATATTGAAATCCAAACTCAAAGATTTCAGTTTATTGATAAGCCTTCTATGCGCGACAGTGTCAAAAGCCTTACTGAAATCTAGGTAAGCAATGTCTACTGCAACACCCTGATCTATTATTTTAGTTACCCAATCAAAAAAATCAATAAGATTAGTTTGGCATGATCTCCCTGAAGTAAACCCCTGCTGTCTCTGATCTTGAAATCCAAGCGACTTTAGATGTTCAACAATCCTATTCTTTAACAAGGTTTCCATTATTTTCCCCACTACTGAAGTAAGACTTACTGGTCTATAGTTGCCCGCCTCCTCCCTTCTACCTTTCTTGTGAATGGGCACAACATTAGCTATTTTCCAATATTCTGGAACTACTCCCGTTAACAATGATTGGTTAATTAAATCTGTTAACGGTTTTGCTAGTACACCACTAAGTTCTTTTAATAACTTTGGATGTATCCCATCAGGTCCCATCGACTTATTTGTCTTTACTGTAGACAGCTGAAGTAAAACCTCTTCCTCTGTAAACTTACATGCATCAAAAGACTCATTAGTCTTTTTCCCTAGTAGGCACTGATGAATAGCTTTTATTTTATTCCAATAAGGTGCTAGTTGTATTTACTGAATAAATTAATTGTTGAGGATGTGTTATTTAATGATAAATATTCTATATTAGCAGGATAAATATAATTCCAGTGGTTGCCTGTAATGTGTTAATGTGTGAATTATTAATGACATTTGGAAAAACCTGGTCTCATGGAAAAACCTGTGTCCTAGTATGGAAGGGTATCCAAAATTCCAAAAATCTAAAATTTTGGCAATTTGTTTTTATAATGTACAATGCATTTTAGCTTTTTATCCCACCTGAAAGAAGATCGATATTCATGAACCCACATAATATATTCCACCACAGGGAGAAAATGGTGCTGTGGAATACTACATTCAACCTGACATATTGTCTTTTCAATATTTCCTATTTGAAAATATACGAGATGGAAAGATTGTAACCACTGGATGTCCAATGCGAGCAGGCCTTGTCAATTTAACAGTACTGGCTAAAGATAAAGGCTCCCCGGCCCTCAATACTACAACTACAGTCATTATAAATATAATAAATAAGCCATTTCTACCGGAATTTAGTCCAAATAATATAAGGTAAGGACTTTTTTTCATTTAATTTAGGAAATAATTGGTATCAATTTACATGATCAACAAGATAATGACAATCTTTGGAGGCAATACATACACCGATCAGCCATAATATTATGACCCAGTGTTCTGCTGGGAAACCTTGGGCCCTGCTATTCATGTGGATGTTACTTTGACATGTACTACCTGTCTAAGCTTTGTTGGAGACCATGTACACACTTGTAATTGACCATGTCATTGGCCTCTTTAAGAAGGATAATGCACCCTGCCACAAAGCAAAATATGGTTCAGATATGTTTTGAGGAACACAACAACAAGTGTTGACTTGGCCTCCGAATTTTCCAGATCTCAATCCAGTCGAGCATCTGTGGGATGTGCTGGACAAACAAGTGTGATCCATGGAGGCCCCACCTCGCAACTTCGGATCTGCTGCTAACGTCTTGGTGCCAGATACCACAGCACACCTTCAGCGGTCCATGTCTCGACAGAACAGGGCTGTTTTGTCGTCAAAAGGGGACCTGCACAATATTAGGCAGGTGGTCATAATGTTATGGCTGATTGGTGTGTGATTCATGGTATAACAATTTAAATTCAAATACAGCCATAATATTTGACCCTCAGATTTGAAAAATCGAATGAACTTGTGCTACAACATTTTTGTAAACTGAGATTGGTGCTGTGTGATCTCATTACCAAAAATGAGCAAGTTTGTGATGATTTTTGTTACAGTTCTGACTAACTATTATGTTTCTAGTTAAATAATGTATTAAAAAAGAAACTGCCATTACTGATTTATTTGTGCTACTTTTTGAGTGTGCTCATATATATATAAAATATATATATGTAATACTGTATCACAGGATAAATTCATCACACAAATACTATACAGTGAGGGGGGGAAAGTATTTGATCCCCTGCTGATTTTGAATGTCTGCACACTGACAAAAAAATGATCAGTCTATCATTTTGATGGTCGTTGTATTTTAACAGTGAGAGACAGAATAACAAAACAAAAAAAATCCAAAAAACACGTGTCAAAAAAGATATAAATTGATTTTCATGTCAATGAGTGAAATAAGTATTTGATCCCCTATCAATCAGCAAGATTTCTGGCTCCCATGTGTTTTTTAAAGGGAGTGCTCCTTTTCTCAGCTCATTACCTGTATAAAAGACACCTGTCCACAGAAGCAATCAATCAGATTCCAAACTCTCCACCATGGCCAAGACCAAAGAGCTGTCCAAGGACCTACACAAGGCTGGAATGGGCTACAATACCATCGCCAAGCAGCTTCGCGAGAAGGTGACAAGAGTTGGTGCGATTATTCCAAAATGGAAGAAACACAAAATAACTGTCAGTCTCCCTCGGTCTGGTGCTCCATGCAAGATCTCACCTCATGGGGTTTCAATGATCATGAGAACGGTGAGGAGTCAGCCCAGAACTACACGGGAGGATCTTGTTAATGATCTTAAAGCAGCTGGGACCAAAGTCACCCAAAAAATTGGTAACACACTACGCTGTGAAAGACAGAAATCCTGCAGCGCCCGCAAGGTCCCCCTGCTCAAGAAAGCACATGTAAAGGCCTGTATGAAGTTTTCCAGTGAACATCTGAATGATTTTGAGGAGAACTGGGTAAGAGTGTTGTGGTCAGATGAGACCAAAATCGAGCTCTTTGGCCTTAACTCAACTCGTTGTGTTTGGAGGAGGAGGAATGCTGCCTATGACCCCAAGAACACCATCCCCACACCTCAAAGATGGAGGTGGAAACATTATGGTTTGGGGGTGTTTTTCTGCTAAGGAGACAGGACAATTGTACTGCATCAAAGGGATGATGGACAGGGTGAAATCTTGGGTGAGAACCTCCTTCCCACAACCAGAGCATTGAAAATGGGTCGTGCATGGGTATTCCAGCATGACACTGACCCAAAACACACAGCCAAGGCAACCAAGGAGTGGCTCAAGAAGAAGCACATTAAGGTCCTAGAGTGGCCTAGCCTGTCTCCAGACCTTAATCCCAAAGAAAATCTTTGGAGAGAGCTGAAGGTTCGAGTTGCCAAATGTCAGCCTCGAAACCTTAATGACTTGGAGAGGATCTGCAAAGAGGAGTGGGACAAAATCCCTTCCTGAGATGTGTATAAACCTAGTGGCCAACTACAAGAAACGTCTGACCTCTTTGATTGCCAACAAGGGTTTTTCCACCAAGTACTAAGTTGAAGGGGTCAAATACTTATTTCACTCACTGACATGCAAATCAATTTATAACTTTTTTGACATGCGTTTTTCTGGATTTTTTTTTTAGTCTGTCTCTCACTGTTAAAATACCCCTACGATTAAAATTATCGACTGATCATTTCATGATCATGAAATCATGTCAGTGGGCAAACGTTCAAAATCAGCAGGGGATCAAATACTTTTTTCCCTCACTGTATCTGTACAGCGCTAAAATAGTTTACAGTTACAATGGTGCCTCACCCTCCTTTTTTTTCCCCTTCTTTCTCTCTTTCTTCTATTTTTTCTTTCTCTTTATTCTAGACTTTTTCATTTCAAATTTGATTTATTTGTTTGTTTCAGCACTACTCTAAAGAAACACACAGAAAGTAAACACCTTGTTTACACATTTGCAGCAAGTCATCCTCTAGGAAAAGAAATCACTTACAGAATTGTTGCTGGTAATGACCCTGGTAGGTACTGTAATATTACAAGCAACTTTGTGATTCTGCATATAGAGGACACATATAAGCATTGTGCTCATTTGCTATTATGTATTTTGAGGTGAAACAGCTGATTCAACATCATTTCCTGGGAAATTCTGTGATTTTGACGAAAATGTTAGAACACCTGATCTGATTTTCCTGTTACTATCCTTCCAAACCACTAGGTGGCAACAATAATTCACCAGCTAATTTGATGTCATAAATGCCACAATCTCTGTCCAGCTATGTACTATAATTAAGAAACGCCTATGTAATTGTTGGTCCGCACATGGCCATAGATTCACTTATTTCAGTGGATAGAAAATAAGCAAAACCAAATCATGATAAATAATAAAATACATTATTTTGAAGGTACCTTATTTTAGGGTATACGCTAACAAGAAGGGCAAGTACAAGGATTTCTGTTTACACAGGTTTGTGCAAAGTGGGTGCTGGGGTAAGTCCTGAGAGCAAATCAGGGTGCTTGCTGCTGGGGTAATGCCAAAGTGCAAAGTGGGCCCTGATCCAAGGCTAGCACATGGCTATAACAGCGTTTAATGCTTGGTAAGAATGTATATTGTTTAGACACACAGAACATCGGATATTTTAAATTATATGTATATTTACTTGCAGGTTCATTTACATTGGATGAGAAAACTGGACAACTATGGACAACAGCCAAAATAGACTATGAGACACAACCTACTTTTAATATTACAGTAGAGGCAACTGAAACTCCTCATTTGTTAGGTAAATGTGTATTATTTACATTGACCTTTTATTCTGCTTAAGTGGGTGTGGCTAAGCATTAATTTCCATCCATAGTTCCGCTTATGGTTGCCTGTATTTCATCCCTTTTAACCATTCACCACTGACTTATAACCAATGACCTGCCCCCTAGATTATATTTTTAAATCATTTAGTGCTGGCACAGTTAGCCCTGGTGCTTAGCAGCTTCAGGACTATGCAGTAGTAGGCCAGGATTTGAATATTTTAAACACTGCGATTTACTCATTTCTCTCCTTCATATAATTATGTTTTTTCCTTTTATGTAGATCCTTTACCTAAGAACATGGCACAATTAGAAGTATTCGTGCAAGATATTTACGAGGGTCCAGTGTTTCCGAAACCTTTCTACAAAGCTAGAATATTAAACTCTGCCCACTACAAGTTCCCGGTGATCAGAGTTGAGGTCTATTGACTTTTATTAAATCCATTATGCTTGCTCTCTGAATGCATAAAGCTAACTAGTTACATCAATAAGTGCTGAGTTTTATACCAGGGTTGGCCACCAGCATTGCTAATGACTGACTTTGTGATGTAAAGTTTAATGATGTTCTATGGACATCCACAGACACTTGGGCCTTTGTACAGACACTTTGCCAATCCCTATTTATACTGTAATTTGAAGTTTAAGAGAATAGGTTATTTCATTTAAAGATCTTCTTTCGCAAATAATGTACATAAGCCATATTCTGACTCTTGTGAAACTTCCCACACCGTATTCTAAATTGTGGAAACGAATGAAAAATTATAACAAAAGGAAGTTATAGCTTTTAATTTAGGATCATTATTGACTACATGGCCTAAAATTAGTGGAAGATCTTGGATGAACTCATAGAAGATCCTTAGACTTTCATTCCAAACCTTTGGTGGCCGGCACACCTCCAATTCTCTTTGATAAACCAAATCTGGAAAGCATTAATTTGTGTTTTTGAGGCAAAGGCAGTGAAATAGGTAGTTGAAGTCAAATCTAGGATGAGGATAACAAAGCAAGGACAAAAATTAGAATACATATGGAAGATTTAAACAAATATTAACTTGCATAGTACAATCTCTAAAAATCCTTTTATATAATATTGTTTTAAATCATAATTTTTTATGTGTTCGAGTTGTATTCTGTGCTATGTTAGTTGGGTTAGCTTTACAGTCAATATAAAGCTATACCTCTAGGATAAGCAATGTAACATCTTTTACCCAATGACATTCATTTGCTTTGTTTTACTAGGCAGAAGAATTTGGAGGAAATAGTTCACTTACCTACAGCTTGCTGAATAAGTCAGGCAATGAATTTGATATTAATAAATATACAGGACAGATCTTTGTCGTCTCAGTGACTGGAAAAACAGGTCTATTTCAACTCCATGTCCAAGCGACTGACCAAGATGGTCTATCTGATCAAACAGTGGTTCAGGTACTATAGAAGCAAACCATACCTTTTGAAAACAGCATAGGGTCTACACAATATATGCCAAAGTAAATGGCCTGAAAACCCCACATGGGGTATTTATCCTTAATAGGGGTCCAGAGGCATTTTACCAGCCTCCGGAATCCAGGGTGGTCATAATTCTATTTATTATCTGGGTCTGAGACGTTCAGGCAGCACCAGAGCCCGCGGTTATTTATTTTTTATCAGGGTCTGGTGCCATCACAGCCACAGACCTCAGCGGGGGGCAATCATTTTTTTAATTTGGTCTAGGGGAATTTGCTCAGCCCCCAAAACTTGGGGGGATATTTTATTGTATGGGGGCCATGGCAAGTAGGCCTGTCCACCGATCTATGTACTTGGGGCTGTAATTGGCTCCAAGGCCCATTTTTTTAATAGGGAAAGGGCCTTGGCCCCCTGTGTTTTTTAAAACAAATTTTTGTTTTTGTTTTTCATTTTGGGAGGAAAATTGTCCATTTATATAACAGGTAAATTTATCCTGAAATGAGTCTCTATCATCTCACAGTAGTCTATGTGTATTTCAGTCTGCTTTCGGTTTTCAAAACCATTCGGCAATGATGTCCAAATTGTGAGGCTATTCCCAGTCACTTCGGTTTTTTGTAGCTCACAAATTGGGTTCCTATATGACCCTGATGTACCCAAAATCTTTCCAAACTTAGGGCCGTTTAACTCGGGCAGGAAGTTCAACATATATTGTATAGACCCTATGAAATCTTATATATCACAGTGTGTGTGGGCAAGGTTCAGACATTCTTCAATTATAGAATGTGTACTTAACACTATATTTATTTCCAAATTTGTCTTTAAAGTAGAAAAGGGTCTACTTATATTGCTGAACTCTGTTAGACCCAACTTATTGCAATCCTTAAAAAACAAGGCTATACTTTTTCTATCTTCAATTACATATAATTAACATTTGTGGTGAAGCACTGAACTCCCTACTGACCAAGTGCATGCTGTCCTATTATTTGCTCCTTCTATTGCGCATTTTTTATACATCCCAAAACTTTAGTGTCTGAGAACGGACAATCCACCAAACACTGTTCTGCAACACTTATCAGGCACCGAAAACACCTGATCTTTTATATGTGGGCAGCAAGCTGTCTCTGTTTATCTACTGTAGTCTGTAATTCCCTTTCATGCTCTGCACCAAGAATAAAGTAAATTGTTGCTGTTATATATATAAATAATAGAAACATAGAATGTTGTCAGATAAGAACCATTCGGTCCATCTAGCCTGCCCAATTTTCTAAATACTTTTATTAGTCCCCAGTTCCCTATCTTTTAGCTAGATAGCCTTGTGTCTATCCCACACATTCTTAAAATCATTGACTGTGTTTAGCTCTACCACTTCCGCTGGAAGGCTATTCCATACATCCACTACCCTATCAGTAAAGTAATGATACATGTGTCGCATTGGATGGTCCTTATGAATTCACTGTTGTTTCATCTTTACATTTCAGGTAATGGTGGATTCCAGCACCTCGTCCAGTGATGTTGTTGAGATTAGTTTTAATCAGACATTAGACACCATTGAGAGCAAGCTTGCAGACATTGTCAGGTACAGACATTGGTTTTATAACTGATAATATGTGTGAGAAATGCTCATCAGTTTGGCTGAATACTAAAAACGTCTTTCTTTTTTTAAATGAGTTTTTATTCATTTTACATAACAGTGTAAAAAACAACAGTGGTTAACTTATCAATGGGTTACATGAAGGGAAACAGATAAGTGCCTTCCATTCCATAATTTACCTTCCATTATTTGCAGTGTTCTGGAAGACATACTCCATGAGAATATAGCCATTGTGGATTTGGTTTCCAATGTCACCAACATTAAAACTAACAGTAAATCAGGCAGAACATCCATTCAGTTCCAGGCTGTTTCTAAGGATAACAACGTAGTGGACTCTGGGGAAGTGACAAAGTAAGACATTTGTTTGAATATAATGCTTTTCACCAGGTATCTTTCAGTATTATGTTTACTAATAATTGTCATGTTTAAGCATAACATAAGACAGGTATGCTCCACTCCATGGGCCAGAACTGAAATTGTTAGTGTACAGCATGCTCAGTGCTACCCCCAATGGAACTAGTGGGAGAAACACATAATGAAGAAAGAAATTGCAAAGAGAAGTTTGTTTTTAGTAAAAGAGTGATGATAATCTGTCACTACACTAGGTTTGCCATTTTTTCTACAAACACCCTTCCCCCTACTGTCCGTATTTTTGCCTCCTTTACACCTAACATTGCCCTCAAGTCAGTTTTTTATTGGCATGCTGATAGAATACTGGCTAGGTGGTACATTCATTAAATCGTTGTACCATAATATTTAGATACCAACAAAATGTTCTTGTGCGGTTTGTATTTGACATATATTTAATGTGTGTGAAAGTGACATTTTGCTGTTTACACTCAATTTCCAGAAGGCTCAGAAACAATTTACCAAGTGTGCAGATGGAGCTGGACAATCTGTTTGGTCAACCCACTGATATTTCCATTTCTGAGCCATACAAACCATTTCTAGGGGATGAAGCTGTGGCAGCAATCGTGATGGGTTCACTGCTGGGATGTGTTATTTTAGTCTCTGCAATAATTCTTTTGAAAAGGTAATGTGAATGAACTACAATACATAACTGTGCTTTTGTGTGTACTTATGCGGTTTGCACCTTTCAGTTCTTGTAATGTCAATAAGTGGAATGAATCCTTGTACCTGAGACGGAAGGAAGGGTAAGCCACTGCCACTTCCACAATCACATTCACATATAGTATCAGGCTGGATTCTTTATTTTGCTATAAGTAGAAATGTATCATGTAAAGGAGGAAAATGTTTTCCATTGAGCCAAAATATTTGCACAGTTCCAATGAGTACCTGGCTCCAATGAGTACCTGGCTCCAATGAGTACCTGGACTCCATGGAACAAGGACCATATTAACACAGCCCTTAGATGTGGAGTAATGAAGAAAAAAGTGATAACAAGAAACTATTAATACAGTTCTTATATGAGGAAATTATATTCCAAGAAGCAGGTAAACTAGTAGCCAAGACCTTAAATGAGGAATGTGTAATCCTTGGAACAAGGTGAGTATTAGCACAGTTCTTATATGCAGTCATTAAGTTCACTATAGCAATGGAAGTATTTGGCACAGTGCGCATATGCAGTTATTATGTTCACTGGAGCAAGGTAAGAACAATTAAAGAGACTGTGTGTGGCACGGATATGGAATCGTCACCAGTTGGAGGAATTCTGGTAAGGAACCCCTTGGCAGGACGGAAATAATCCTCGCAAGGGTTCCCAGACTCCTTCTGTCCTGGAGATATAGAACAGGACACCTGGACGATGGGAGACAGCACTGGGTAAATAAATAAATAAGAATTGGAGAAAAAATACTGAAACGGAAGAGCACTGGAAAATAACGCTTCTCAGTGAGGGAGAGAAGGACGTCCGTCAGGCCGTGTTTGGCGCAGGTTCCCTGACACAAATCAGGTCCTTTTCAGCACCTGATTTTTGAAACATAGGCTGCGCCGGCGCAATAAGCGGCAACACAACCTAAATCTACGCATCCAGTATAGATAACACAGAGTCCTGTGAGCCTGCTTTATACAGCGGCTCGCACGTCAATTGTGCCAGCATTAGCCGCAATCTGCATGTGCGCCATGTTTATACATGACCCCCATAAAGGCAAGATACTAAAATATTCAAATCTCATTGCAAGCAAAAAACTTCTTACTCTACAGAACTATAGGTATATGAACAACAAGAAAATGAATAACACTCGGCTCAAAAATCACCCCACAGGAGGCATTTCAAAATGGATTCTTATTTAGCTGGTGAGCATTTCTACTTTTTCATAGGTAGTGGTTTAGTGCTGTAAAAAAAAAATACTATTTATTTGCAAAATTCTTCTACGCAATAATTATATTCACAGGAACACGGTAAGTACCGTATTAGCACCGTTCTTATATGCAACAATTATATTCAAGAAATAATGCAGGAAAATCAA
The DNA here is from genome assembly GCA_036172795.1 of Pelodytes ibericus. Classification (NCBI taxonomy): domain Eukaryota; kingdom Metazoa; phylum Chordata; class Amphibia; order Anura; family Pelodytidae; genus Pelodytes; species Pelodytes ibericus. Next base: position 49,651,642 of record CM069862.1, on the reverse strand, counting down.
GGAAAACCTTCCAAGAGAGGTCTTACTATTCAGGGTTAATCCAATGCATTAAACACAAAAATAATGCAAAAATAATCAAATTCTTTCTAGCAGCAGAGTATCAAAGACTGAATGCCAAAGGTCATTTAAATTTCACGGGTCTTCTTTACTTCCAGCTTTCACGGAGAAAGATCCAACCCATAGAATCCAGATAATAATACAGACACTGCAGAGTTCTATCTAACAACTATCTAACAACTATCCAGCATATCTGACCTACTACTTTTCGGTCCACTTTATATTTGAATAAAATTGGAGATATAGTGAATATAAGCATATTTATTGATAAAATGTACAAACAAGGAAAAGTGACATAGGCTGGTAGTATAATTAGTGCATGGAAAGTGTTAAAATACTACCATTTGAAATACCCTAGGGTGTCTAGTTTAAAAATATATATGGTTTTGTGGGGTAGAATACACTTTCTGGCTTCAAAAATGTCCCAAATGGGACATGGGCACAAGTTTTCTGCATGTCAGAATTCCAAGTTGGAAAACCAAAATGCGCACCCCCTAAATGTGGCCTTTTAGCCCCAAAACAAACCAACAAACCTATGCATGGGTGGTATCCCTGTACTCAGGAGATGTTGCTGAACACATATTGAGTTGTTATTTGGAAATATCCCTTCACATTTTAAGGTAATGTTTACCTAAATTGCAATATATGTGAAAAATTAAAAAAAAAGATTTTTTGCTGCAAACTTTGGCATAGATTGGTGGTAAAATGGCTACATGAAATGTGTCAAAATACCCCAAGTTAAATGCCCTGAGTTGTCTAGTTTTCAAAAATATGTACATGTTGGGGGTCATTCATGGATTTAGTACAGAAATCAGTGTTACAATGTCACTATCGCTAATTTTGAAAGAAAGGATTTTAAAATAGCTTTGCACCACTTATAGTTCTGGCCCTGTAACATGAATAAAAAAGCACAAAAACATAAAAACATGGGCTATTTCTGAACTCAGGACATATATTAGAAACTTTTTAGCAGTGTTTTTTTGTTGTCTCTTGTACAGGAGTATACGATTTTTCAAATAAAAGTCATAAAAAAAGTATTTTTTCAATTTTTTTGCCATATTTTATTATTTTTTTTACATCAAATTATATGCTATTATCAAAATAATGGTATCAAAAGAAAGCCCTTCTTATAACGATAAAAACAATATATAGTTTGTGCGGGTACACTAAATGAGACAGAAATAAATTACAGCAAAACACAAACACCTCAGAAATGTTAAAACAGCCCATGTCACCAAGCGTCGGACAAGCCAAAAAAGTCATGTCACTAAGGGGATATATATGTATATATATATATATATATATATATATATATATATATATATATGAATATATATGTATATATATATATATGAGTATATATGTATATATATATATGAATATATATGTATATATATATATATATATGAATATATATATATGTATATATATATATATATATATATATATATATATATATATATATATAAATGGGTGGTTTATATAATATTTTAATTATATATGTATGTATCTTATATTATGTATAACGGATTTTTATGAAATATTATATAAACCAGTCATATGATATATAGTATGTAAATGTTATATAAATATTATATAATATTGATCTAACATATGGCTCAAGTTTATATAATATATAATATATATATATATATATATATATATATATATATATATACACACCTATATGGCTTTATTTAATATTTAAATGATATAAATAACGGATTTATATGAAATATTATATAAATCAGTCATATGATATATATTATGTAAATATTATATAATTATATTAAACCATACCTATATATATATATATATATATATATATATATATATATATATATATATATATATAGGGATCTATATATCTAAATATTATAATATATAATATAGGTGGTTTATATAATATTTATATGACTGATATATATTTATATAGTTTAGCTGGCTTGGGGGTGGTGCTGTACAATTGCACACAGAGAGACAACCTTACACACAGATATATAGACACACTTACACACTCACATAGACACACAGTCAGACTTACATAGACAGCCACACTTACACACACAGTCAGACTTACACAGACAGACACACTTACACACACAGTCAGACTTACACAGACAGACACACTTACACACACAGTCAGACTTACACAGACAGACACACTTACACACACAGTCAGACTTACACACACAGTCAGACTTACACTGACACACACACTTACACACACAGTCAGACTTACACTGACAGACAAACTTACACACTCTAGAATCTTTGTCACCCTCCCTGCTCGTTTACCTTACATTTGCAAGGATTTGTGCGTGGCTCCATGTCTTCTGAGCCCCGGGATGTCATGTACATCCATGCTCTAACATGCTCAGTGAGTTAGGGGGCGGAGATTTCCCCCCTGCGTGACACAGACAGATGCGTACAATGTCAGGGCGACAAAGAGCTGCGGCTACCGCTGGCAATGTCACGCTTAGCGCAACCTCTGTCTGCGGAGGACCGTATGTTGGGCGCACCTGTACTATGTGATCAGTGCTGATTGCATAGTACAGGTATTAGCAGGATGTGCACGGGCATCGGACCCACCGGGGAATGGCCTTGAGCCCTTCAGGAGTAAGTGGGCCCGGGGCACAAATGCCTTGAATATAATCAGCCAAGAAAAATCTGTCAGTATTGACGTTAATTTGAGTATGAGTCTGGATTTCATTGCAGATATTTATTTGTGTGTTCTTTTCAGAAATAAATCCCAAAATGGAACAACGCAGAAAAAGCTTTTAGTAACAGAAAATCGACACTCAGAAAATAATAATGGAGATCCTGGGGATTTTGGAAAACGCACAAAGTAAGTCATCTTTTAAAATATAACATGTAGACAAGGAAAAGTGATATAAGTGTGATGTAATACTCTAGATGAGTATCATAGGGCTTGTCATGTCGCAAGCTTTCAGTGTTACTCATGTCTGTATTTCAGAAATAAAGACGTTTATAGTCAACCAGTTCTAGCATGATGTCACTACCAGTTGGTAGAAGTCTAGTTTCCGGTGAGATTCTTTATACGTTTATTGAACAAAGAGTCAAATTTTCTACAACAGTGTAAAGGGATGGAAAGACAGGGAGACAGAAGACAGGCTCGCTATTTAGCTATTTATTCTGTTACTAGCACACATGCCTTGAATATATTCAGCCAAGCAAAAACTGACTGTAATGCCATTCATATGATTGTGGATTTTAATGCAGATATTTGTGTTTTCTTTTCAGAAATAAATCCCGAAATGGAACAAAGAAGAAAAGGGATTTATTTCCTAGAGCGACAGAAAATGGACACTCAGAAAGTAATAATGGAGACCCTGGGGATTTGGAAAAAGGCACAAAGTAAGTAATCTTTCATTATAACATGTAGACTTGTTTTGGAAGTATGACTTACTGTTCGCATATTACAGTCTATTTAAAGTCCAAGGGCTGTTTTGATCTTGTAATATTTCTACCTTCCTTCTCCCTTCTTTTTTACGAAAAATTTTGGTACAAAAAAGTTTAAATCACTAATTCATGTTAATGCTGGTATTGTTTTTTTAATATAAAAAATATGACCCAGTCATGTTTAACAGCCTCGTAGCTATTTACCCTGAAATATGCATTTTTCAGGAGCACCCCTGAACAAAATGGTGATGTGGTCCCTCTATTCGCATATAGATTAGCTCTGGGTTATTGGTTTCAGCCCTAGCCGAATGTTTAGAATAGTTTGTGCCCTTGATTAGGTCATCTTACACTGCATTTGCACATATACTGTATGTATCAACCTTAATTTCTTCACACTAGTGTCCAGGGTAATTTCCTTTATATTCAGTTTAGGGATTAGCAATTAGGATCAAAGCTTTCTCACTTCCCAGCATGTGGCATGCAACTGGCTACTTTCTTTCTCGTAATTTGTTTGTCATTTATTGAAGCAAAACATTAAGAAAGGTCCATAAGAACATAATTAAATTATACGTTCAAAGTCCATCCATTGTCCCCTGTGAACGATGTTGGTATTACGTCTGCTTGTATGTCGACAAGCTTTTATAGTACTATTGGAAATTGTCTTACATGGTATCAAATGGATAATGCATTTCTGGGTTTAGAGGAACACAGAGGTATTCCTATTCTTACAGCAGGATGGATAGGTATTTATCTGAGGTAAAGGTTTAAGGAGCCAGGAGATACATGAGGGAAAGTCAAACCCTGCAGTCTTGGATCCCTGAGGCCACAAACCTTCAAAACAAATAGAAATCACTTTTGCATTGTGCTCGTTATTTGTTCACAGAACCTTTTTTAAGCTGATAGAATATATTTAGGAGGGTTTAGTCCCTCTTTAAGGTTTCACAGTAGAAGTGAACTGTCCACACACTCTTGGTAAGAATACCATAAGAGGCAGCACTCCGCATGGGACTGTACTATTTTAATGCCGTGTGTAGGATCCAATGGACTCTTCCGGCCTGTAAGTCCATTATTTGTACTCTCTCAATATTTGGATATAAGGGCTCTTTTGATTAACTTTCAATTAATTTGCTGATGCTTTTGTCCTGGTAAGTGGCTCTAATATCAATGCCATCACCATCAAAAATGCATTCTTCCTCACCTGATCGTATCTCATTGGTCGATAGCAATCCATCAATTCACTGTGTATTACTTCAGATTGTTTATGATATAGAAAACCCTACTCCTGTATGTGGTAACTCTTGAGCCACTTGCCCAATATATAAGAGCTAACTCCCTTGTGGTGTAGAATTTCATCCCCATAGCTGACTATCCGGAAGTCACAGGAGCATTCCCCCCTAATGGTTTACGGCTTTCATCCTCTGGTGTTTGGATTGCCACTATCACTACCAGTCCCAAGCCACCTCCCGGCTCACTCACTTCATCCATCTTAACAATAACACAAAGCAGGATAATATATTCCAAGTGTCATTTTTATTTTATATATTCTTGGTGTAAACAATATGTTGGTGATGGAGTTCCATAAACATGTGATAGTTAAGACTGTTCTGTTTGCAGAACCCTACATTGTGTTTCCCTATGTCACTGAGTCTTTGAACAAGTATAGGGCCTGTCTAATGAAGGGCTCAAGTCCAAGTGTTGGATTAATAACCCAGTACAACAGAGCATGTGTAAGTGCTTATGCATAAACTTATTCAACATCAACTGAGAGATCCCTGAAACTATTATGGGAGACCTTGTAAATACCCCAAGCAAGTGGGCTCAAATGTAACACTTGAAGCTTAGATGGCCATCAACAAGAAGTTGACCAACAAAATGATTTTTCAAATGAGCTTTTAGGCTAGTAGGAGAAGAAACTATTTCAAAGATGGAAGCAGTTAGAGACTGTACCAAAAGTTAGTCAAGATGACACTTTACATACATCTGTCCAGTTGAAAAAAAGAGAGCACCCTCAGAAACCTATATGGGCTTTAAAGTCCTCTTATACTGTGCAGATGAAGGGTCCACGAAATGGAACTCTGCCTGGTAGTTCATCAACAGTCATTTAGCCATGTGTTGGGAAGACGGAAGAACCTGTTTCCAACCTGCATGTGGTCTATGTGCGACAGAATACTCCGGAAGTATTGGGGCCATAATGTGAGGAAGAAACCGATACCATTGTGGTCAGGGGTGATAAGCCGGTTGTATTACCAGGGGCTCAACCTAGCACACCCAGCTAACTGTATTCTTTGGGAAATTAAATATTTGATTATGTGTATCAAGCATGAAAGAAGATCAGAAACTTATCATGCTTCCAATCCAGCAGCAAAGATTGATGTCTAAGATGTTGACAATAGGTTTAGACAGAACATCACAGTGACCACTGTGAACAGTCAAGCCTGATGTCTGTGGAAAAAGGGATGGCCACTAATATTAATGGGTCTGGGAGCCCCATTAACATATGGGGGGGGGGGCTGGGGCAATATAACAAAAATGGTGTCAGGAGCTGCCTATGTTCCTGGCACAGATAATAAATAGGAGGGGCCCTAGCCCTGGCCCCCCTACGACAATGAACGCGTCTGCATATGTCTCCCAGCCCCCACTGATATTAACGGAACTGGGAGCCTGCTAAATGGCTCCCAGTTCCACAACAATAAATAGGCATGGGGCTGGGCCAGCGAACCTGTGCAAGTCCCTAACTCATTTATTGTTACCCATTAATAAATATGCCCCCTCACTGCACCATGATGGGGGGGGGGGGGTGTTATAATTAACACTTCCATTCACTGGTAGGTAATATTCTGGGGGCTGGCCCAAGGCCCCTTTAATGAAAAGAACAATAGTCACTCCCCACACCTCAATAAATAATATCTAACATCTGGGTTGACGGCCAAAGATCCCATATGACATGAATAATGAATACATTTTGATAAAATTAACCCTACCATCTCCTCCCCTACCTCTATCTTGCCCAGGTAGGGGGGGGCAATTTAAAACTGTAAAAAAAAAACTTTGAGTGCCATGAGAAAACACCCTTTGAGTGCCATGAGTAATCACTGCTCACCTCCTGGAACACAAAGGGTGCCCTGCAAATAAAATATTACCTTAGTTAAATATGTCCCCCGATGATCAGCGACGCCCTCGCTCCTCATCTTCAGCCCAGGGAAGCCGGCCACTTTTCTTACAGGGAAAGCCTCTTAGTGCAGGAATACTTAATCTTGTTCAATGAATATGGTGCATAGTCCCTTTGTGTTCCTGCTGATCATTGATTACACATTATTTCATGATCTCACATATGAGGCATGATCCCTGCTATACATTAGTGGCGATTCTTGAAATGTCCCCAATCTATAAAAACTTACACATATATTTGCTGTAGGGATGAGCCTTGTGACATCACTGATCCTGAGCGCACAAAACCAACGACACCGGAACTTCAAGTCGGGGGAGGAAAACAAGATCATATGATTGTAGACGAAAAAAGGTAATTCGTCACCTTGGTTCAAGTAAACTAAACATGACTTGTTAATTATAACCAGACAACTATATTCAAAAATTTGTTGTAGAATTAGAGCATAGATTTTCTGTATAACAATCTATAGAGACCAGTCACTAATGTAATAAATGATATACTTATACACAGTAAGTACAGTGTATGTATGTAACTCACATAGTATTTGTGCAATTCATACAGCAGAATACAAGTAAAACAGGACATTACTGAAACTGCAGTGGAGGGCGATTCATTAAAAGATCAAGAGATGGCAGAAGAATCCCAGCATGGAATGGTACTGGTGTCACAAGAGAGGTAATTTTTCCATTGTCTAGAACAATGTTAACATATATACCAGTGCCAGATATCAACCCTCAAAGGTATGAAGTACATTAATAAACAAATAAATAAATTGCAATATAAGAAGTTTTTTTAATAAAATGTTTGTTAGAATGCCGATCATATCAACCTTGTCCACACAAGTGACCTGTGCACCACTGCAATGACAAGTAGTTCATCAACAGGCATTTAGCCATATGTTGGGAAGACGGAAGAACCTGTTTCCAAGCTGCATGTGGTCTATGTGCGCCATACTCTGAGACAGAATACTCCGGAAGTATTGGGGCCATAATGTGAGGAAGAAACAGATTCCATTGTGGTCAGGGGTGATGAGCCGGTTGTATTACCAGGGGCTCAACCTAGCACACCCAGCTAACTGTGTACTTAGGGAAAGTAAATCTTTGATTCTGTGTAGCAAGCTTGAAAGAACATCAGGATAAGGTGACAGAAACTTCTCATGCTCCCAATGTGGAAATAAGGCTGGTAGGGTGAAAAGTGGAGGTGTATTGCACTGGTGGTATCATGTGATGATATTCTATGTCCTCAGAGGGCCATGTTTTTCAACAGCAGATGTAACAGTTTTGAATGCCAAATATTATATTATTTGTATATTACAGTAATTATATTGTTTGTGTTACATAATTTTTTTTAAAACATTCTATTACAGTGATAAATTGATAGCTGAAAAAACAACAAAAGACGAACAATATAAAGATCAAGTAATATCAGAGACACAAGAAAAAGCAGACACGGCCATTCTGTTTGGAGAAGACATAAGGTAACTTCTAGACTTTTCCTTCTGGGCTGGCAAAGAGTTCTACCAAGGCTGGTAGGGTGGAAAGTGGGCGTGTATTACACTGGTGGTATCATGGGATGATTATGCCACGTTGTCAGAGGACATGTGGCAATTTTACCACCATGTCCCAATGGTTTCTAGTCTCCCTCCTGCCTCGCGCACTCACATATGTAAAAGTAGTGGAGAATGCTGCATTGCAAATCAATGTTAGCATCCACACTGTGGACATAAGGAACAAACATATAGCCTAACATCTGTTGACAATGAGCAATAACTGGTTATGTGATGACACCCTATAACTGACATGACATCACCAGTACTGTGCTATGTCAGTGTATAAAATAATATGTTACTGTATAATAATTGTTACTCTAATTCCCTAACTTTTATCAGGGTTAATAGTTGGAGTATGAGATTCATGTGTGTCTTAAAATATTACATTACAACTTGACGAATAATTAACGTATGAATTGCAACTTTTATGCCAAAATAACAATTAAAAAAAAAAAACCTTTACGGCATATATTTTGCAATTTCAATATCAATTAACCACTTTAAAATATTTTTTAATATACTTTTTGGCTCTAAAATGTTTACTGAAATCCCAATAATTTGAAAATAATCTCTGAATTCAGATCAATTCGGGTCAGTTGGATCAGGGACCAGAACGGATCCCAATATATTTGTAGTTCCTTTAGGTAGGCTTCTGTATGTTGTAATTAGGAACTTTTGGTTGAAATTATATATTGCAGAACATCAGGAGTGATACATCAAGATGATCCCATGACTGGCCATCATTGCATTAAGCTTGCTAACTACGTGGACTACATTTCCTATGATGCTCAGCCAGCCAAAAGTTGATTGAGCATTATGGAAAATGTAGTCTACAGAACTAGAATACTGGTTTCCGATCTTGCGGGAAGGTAACAGAGGCTCCTTTCCCTATATTTATGTGCTGCCCTCTTACAAAATAATATCAACATTTTACCTTTACTTGGTTCGAAATATTAGGGTGTGAATTTTGCTAAAACATCATCGTGTTAGAGATGTGATAAATCTCAGTATCTATATGGAAAATAATTCAACAGTATTGTCAGTCTTTTTCAACAGCAGAAGTAACAGTTTTTAATGCAAAATATTATTTTAATTTTTTTATTACAGTAATTATATGGTTTGTATTACATAATTTTTTAAAACATTCTATTACAGTGATAAATTGATAGCTGAAAAAACAACAAAAGACGAACAATATAAAGATCAAGTAATATCAGAGACACAAGAAAAAGCAGACACGGCCATTCTGTTTGTAGAAGACATAAGGTAACATCTAGACTTTTCCTTCTGGGCTGGCAAAGAGTTCTACCAAGGCTGGTAGGGTGGAAAGTGGGCGTGTATTACACTGGTGTATCATGGGATGATTATGCCACGTCGTCAGAGGACATGTGGCAATTTTACCGCCGTGTCCCAATGGTTTCTAGTCTCCCTCCTGCCTCGCGCACTCACATATGTAAAGGTAGTGGAGAATGCTGCATTGCAAATCAATGTTAGCATCCACACTGTGGACATAAGGAACAAACATATAGCTTAACAACTGTTGACAATGAGCAATAACTGGTTATGTGATGCCACCGTCCAACTGACATGACATCACCGGTATTGTGCTATGTCAGTGTATAAAATAATATATGTTACTGTATAATAATTGTTACTCTAATTACCTAACTTTTATCAGGGTTAATAATTGGAGTATGAGATTCATGTGTGTCTTAAAATATGACATTACAACTTGACGGAGGATTAACGTATAAATTACAACATTTCTGCCAAAATAACAATTTTTAAAATTTGCTTTTATGACAATGATATTTTGCAATTTCAATATCAATTAACCACTTTTAATATACTTTTTGGCCCTAAAATGTTTACTGAAATCCCTGTAACTCGAAAATAATCTCTGAATTCAGATCAATTCGGGTCAGTTGGATCAGGGACCAGAACGGATCCCAATATATTTGTAGTTCCTTTAGGTAGGCTTCTGTATGTTGTAATTAGGAACATTTGGTGTAAATTATATATTGCAGAACATCAGGAGTGATACATCAAGAGGATCCCATGACTGGCCATCATTGCATTAAGCATGCTAACTATGTGGACTACATTTCCTATGATGCTCAGACAGCCATAAGATGATTGAGCATTATGGAAAATGTAGTCTACAGAACTAGAATACTGGTTTCCGATCTTGCGGGAAGGTAACAGAGGCTCCTTTCCCTATATTTATGTGCTGCCCTCTTACAAAATAATCTCAACATTTTACCTTTACTTGGTTTGAAATATTAGGGTGTGAATTTTGCTAAAACATCATCGTGTTAGAGAAGTGATAAATCTCAGTATCTATATGGAAAATAATTCAACAGTATTGTCAGTCTTTTTCAACAGCAGATGTAACAGTTTGTAATGCAAAATATTATTTTTATTACAGTAATTATATTGTTTGTGTTACATAATTTTTTAAAAACATTCTATTACAGTGATAAATTGATAGCTGAAAAAACAACAAAAGACGAACAATATAAAGATCAAGTAATATCAGAGACACAAGAAAAAGCAGACACTGCCATTCTGTTTGGAGAAGACATAAGGTAACTTCTAGACTTTTCCTTCTGGGCTGGCAAAGGTACATTTTACCTTTCCTTGGTTCAAAATATTAGGGTGTGAAGTGGTAGAGAAGTGATAAATCTCAGTTTCTGTATGGAATATATTAGTCAGTCTTTTCAGCAGCAGATGTAACAGTTGTTAATGCAAAACATAATTTTATTAAGTAATTATTTAGCTTTGTATTACATCATTTAAAAAAATCTATTACAGTGATAAACTGATAGCTGATAAAACAACAAAAGACGAACAATATAAAGATCAAATAATAGAGACGCAAGAAAAAGCGGACACGGCCATCCTGTTGGGAGAAGACCTAAGGTAACTTTTCCTTCTATTCTGGCAAAGAGTTCTCCCAAGGGCTGACAGAGAGGCATCCCAGTATAAATAATGTTGTATTATCTCCAGCTCAGTTCCCATGATGACCAGCCAGCCAGTACATTGATAGAAATATACTCCATGGAAGTGGGCAGCAGGTGCACATATAACACATGTGACAGCTATCCTCAGGCACGGCAGCTGCTGAGATAAACAGATAGCAGGAGGTTCAGTCATTCATGATAGTCCACAGCAGCTGAGGTGCTAGTATTGGCTACCCAAAGCCACCCAGCTGTATGGAGTACAGATCCTGTAATGGACACTAAGGCACAAGAGTGTTATGCACTAAGATGCATGTTTTTACTCGCATAGAGCTTTCCCATGCTGCACAACAAGATTGAGTACAAAATTGCCAACAGCCCTGAATTTGCAAGAACAGACCTGTTGTTTGGGGTCCTGTCACATCAAATTCATTATTTTAACAAAGCATAACCCTGACCATATTAGTCTCCTCCCCGACCACATCCTGGGGACACTGCTGTTAGAAGTTGGCAACTATGTGACTATGGTAACCACCCAGCAAGTATTTTACCTGTAGGCCTCTTCATAATATTGACTTCAGGACAAACGTTAAGTCTGTGGAAGCGATAGCATAGTTGCCATATTTTGGACAAACAGGAGGCAACCCTAAGACGGAGGCAGCACTGAGAGAAGTTGTACGGATAAAAACACACTTCTCTGCTCTCCTCTTGTACACAATTCTGGATTAATAGATTTATTTTTAAGCAGTGATTATGAATTTTAAGAAAACAATAAGTTGCCTCTTACCCAGGACTGGATCCTGTTGGCTCCAAGCTGAAACCAGACAGGGAATGTGGTCAGTGACAGTCACTCACTGTAAAAATATCAGTCTTTATGATATAAACGTATGATTGGATAATCGTACTAACTATGGAGAGTGAAAGTGCATCCTAGGTTATGGTATAGAAGTGTCGTATGACCTGGAATTTACTTTGCAATCTTAGAGATCCACAGGAAATGACCTCCATCCAAACAAAGGCAGAAGTACAGCATGGTGATCAGGTGGAAGAAGAAATGAGAGAAAAAACTGATGTCCTCACAGAAAATATGTAAGTCCAGAAATAAGAGAATTCTCAGAGTTAGACTTCCAGCTTATACGTTACAATGGTAAGAATGCAGTTCAACTAATAAAAAGGATCAGAGTTCAGAATATGAGCAACAAGGCATATTGAGACCACATTGGTTTCCAAGGCGATAGCTCTACTTCTAAAACGTTACCATACAATTACTGTTAGTTGTTATTATATCATAAGTGAGGCCTTGGTACTGTTGCCACTGTTTAGTACTATTTTATGCACGCTCCACTTTCTCCATAATCCTCTGTTTTATCTCCAGTCTGTTGGTAAGTCAGGGACCAGTTCCGGTGGTATATGTGCTCTCCTTCTTTGCTATTTTAATCCTGGTTTGAGGTTATGGATGATACCCAGACAGTATTTAATATGGAGCATGGCTGGTATTTATTTTTTGAGGTTCACCTCAAAGTTTGCCTGTTGAATTGTATATACAATATTGTATATTGTATAAGCTGAATTGCTTTCAGTGCATTATACTATACATGATGCAGTTACTGTACATTTTCTAGTCACTTTGAAATCTGAGATTTTATCATTTTACTGAGAATTATTTTCCCACAATGGTATTGGTTTTCTTTTTTTAATGCATATTATATTATAATGAGAAAATGCAGTTTCTGCCTGTTTAGAGTGTGTATTTAAACATACATAGTTATAACTCAATGCGACTTGGGCACACATACACATCACACCTATATATACACACATACATATATATCTATATTTGTATATAAGATATATGTATTTAGATAAATTGTTGCATTTATACTCAGATTAGCTTTTTAATATTATATACAACTTTTTACATATGTGATAAAAATGTTATTGAAAAAATGCATTTCCTTCACCGGCACCCGGATTGCACTCAGTGCTCACCCAGTAGCAAGAAGTTACCCCTGTACTCAGATCACACTCATAGAACCTACCCCAGCACCCAGATTGCACCAAGGCCGTCTTTAAAAGCGGGCCAGGGCTGCCACCACAAATTTCAAGGCCCCTTACTGAAAAAATTATGCCCCGCCCCGATAGTTTATCAATTAATATGTGACTAAAACCCTTGGGTCCGCATGGGTCACATATTAATTGATAAACTATTGGGGGGGGGGGGGGGGGGGCACCTAATGTGACCAGTAACAAAATCCAGACAGATATAGCCAGTGTCAGACGAGTTAACCCCTGGATTGCTTGACAGATATAGGCAGTGTCAGAGGAGTTAACCCCTTGGGTGGCTATACAGATCTAGGCAATGTCAGATGAGTTACCCCTTGGTAGCTGGACAGATATAGACAGTATCAGAGGAGTTAACCCCTTGGGTGGCTAGACAGATCTAGGCAGTGTCAGAGGAGTTAACCTCTTGGGTGGCTAGACAGATCTAGGCAGTGTCAGAGGAGTTAACTCCTTGGGTGGCTAGACAGATCTAGGCAATGTCAGATGAGTTAACCCCTTGGTAGCTGGACAGATATAGACAGTATCAGAGGAGTTAACCCCTTGGGTGGCTAGACAGATATATGCAGTGTCAAGTTAACCCCTTTATCCACACACTCCATCACACACATATACAGTCTGTCACTCACTCACACTGACATACACACACACACACTCACTCACACTGACAGACACACACTCACACTGACACACTCACTTACACTGACATACACTTACTCTCACTTACACTGACCTACACACACACACACTCACTCACACTGACATACACACACACTCACTCACTCACTCACTCACTCACACTGACATACACACACTCTCACTCACACTGACATACACACACTCACTCACACTGACATACACACACTCTTACTCACACTGACATACACACACACACACACACACTCACTCACACTGATGAACACACTCTCACCCACACTGACATACACACACACTCCCTCACACTGACATACACACACTCTCACTCACACTGACATACACACACACACACACTCACTCACTCACACTGACGAACACACTCACACTGACATACACACACTCACTCACACTGACATACACACACTCTCACTCACATACACACACTCTCACTCACACACACACACACTCACTCACACTGACATACACACACTCTCACTCATACTGACATACACACACACTCACTCACACTGACATACACACACTCTCACTCACACTGACATACACACACACACTCACTCACACTGACATACACACACACGTACACACACACACTCTCACTCACATACACACACACACTCACTCACACTGACATACACACACTCACTCTCACTGACACAGTCACTTTCACACACTCTCACTCACACTGACATACACACACTCACACACTCACTCACACTAACATACACACACTCTCACTCACACTGACATACACTCACACTGACATACACACACACTCACTCACACTGACATACACACACTCACTCACACTGACATACACACACACTCACTCACACTGATGTAAAACAAAAGCAGTTCAATTGGTGGCTGGATTGTACCTTTAATGCCTTTTTTTATTTTTATTTCCCCAAACAAATCCAAATAAGTGATCCCAGTGTTGTTGCAACGATTACTGATCCTGAACTACATTCTAGTGAAAAGACCCCGCAGGTGATTCAAGAGACCCAAGTGGAGTATGAGGAGATTTGGGAATCCTACGAGAGTGATGAGTCTGAAACGGTAACAAACATGTCTGTAAATGAGTCTAGCTAACTCTCAGCGGTAGCCCTGTACCCACCATGTTATGTGTCATTAAAACGAAGGACACATTACATCAAATTAAACAGTCTGAAGATCTAGTGCACCTTTTGGAGAACGTATTGTTTTTTAAGTTCCAAACAAAATAAATACACATGAATTTTTCCATGGATAAAAAAAATAAAAATCACAGATTATTTACTTTCTCAATGGCGGCACTGGCCTTCTTCTGGCCAACTGGAT
This sequence comes from Pelodytes ibericus, assembly GCA_036172795.1. Taxonomy (NCBI): domain Eukaryota; kingdom Metazoa; phylum Chordata; class Amphibia; order Anura; family Pelodytidae; genus Pelodytes; species Pelodytes ibericus. The sequence continues at coordinate 49,636,431 of CM069862.1, read as the reverse complement.
TGTTTATACAGGAAAAATGGAGGCGGGGAATTCTGGGTAACGACCATATCTGCAGTCAAGTGGTGACCTCCCAATACATGTTTAAAGTTACATAATGGGCTGGGAGCTTTGTATTGTGATTAGAAATGAGACAGACAATATTTGATAATAATATGTATTCAATATGAGGGCAAAAGGTTTATACATTTTTTATGTGAAAAGAATAAGATCTTTAAGATTTCTATTTAGACAAAAGACTTTTGATTAACCAGCATATCTGCTTACAGTTTTTCTCAGTAATCCCCACACTGATTTCAATGTGTGCAAGGCCATATACCTGCTCACTGCTACTGGCACCTATTTGTCCTGGTACAACTTTAATTATTTGATGAAGCAAACTAACCGGAGAGAGTAGTAGAGGCTGATCCATTGACATGTATTACTTGTTTCTGGCATAAACAGATCCTAGATAAAGAAAGGACAAGAGAGGAGATAGACAGTGCTACACTGGCTTCAATTTAAACACATTATCTGTAAAGTATTGAAACAACAGTTTGGAATTAGAAAATAAGTTTGAAATAGTATTTTCTTCCCGCCAGGCATCTACAAAGAACAATGCTAGCAAACTCGAAACCTTAGCTGCAGCTACTGGCCAAACAGAGGATGAGAAGTTACATAAGGAAGAAAAACTATAACAACCATTCAAGCAACTATTATAAAACCCATCAGCAAAGTAGGGCTTTGAGTTAATGTTGGTATACATCCATAAACTCAAAAGATATGCACACAATGACATGAATGGATCTATTAGACTCATGTCCTTATCAAATTTAAGCAATAGTAACAAAGCCCCAACTTAAACCTAGTAAATTCCAACAGTAAATGGCCGCCCTGCTGGCAAACAGTTCATGTACTAAAAACCATCATATAATCTCAACCTATACGGGAACAGCTGCATCCCAAGATGTCAATCACAACCTGACTTTTTCGGTACCCATCTACAATTATCAGATGAATTTATCACTGTATTGTGAGTAACATTTTAAATATCTAATTAGGTAGATTGGATGTGTTAGGTTTCAAGTTTTATTTTTAATCGTGCACCTTTTCATTCTATGTAAATTCCGATTAGGCACATGAGTAAAATAAAATAGTAAAAAAAAAATATTTAGTGTGTGCATTTATGATTACTTCACATATGAACATGAAATTCTATATTGATGGTGTTTATTGCCAATATTTGGCATATTTTGTTTTAAACATAGAAACATAGAATGTGTCAGCAGATAAGAACCATTCAACCCATCTAGCCTGCCCAATTTTCTAAATACTTTTATTAGTCCCCAGTTCCCTATCTTATATCTAGGACAGCCTTGTGTCTATCCCACGCATGCTTAAAATCCTTGACTGTGCTTACTTCTACCACTTCTGCTGGAAGGCTATTCAATACATCCACTACCCTCTCAGTAAAGTAATACTTCCAGATATTACTTTTAAATCGTTGCCCCTCTAATTTTAGACTATGTCCTCTAGTTGTGGTAGTTTTTCTTATTTTAAATATACTCTCTTCCTTTACTGTGTAGATTCCTTTTTTGATCCGTTTTGATCACTTAATAATATGTAACTTCATTACCATAAGTAATGATATCTATGAATTGATTTGACTTTACCTGGACAAGTTGTCCCACCCTCTTGATCACATTGCTTGTATAAATGTCCCATTATGTTCATATTTATCGTGTCGTGAAGACCTTTTGAGGTCAAAACGTTGCCACCTGGAGTTTGAATTAAAATCACTTCAGTTTGATGTGCTGAGCACTGGTTTTTCTGCAGATAATTATACTAGATATGCTTGATAGTGTCTGATAGAGGACGATCCTTTCATGGATTGATTTTCTTTAATAAAGTATGTAATTTTCATAAAATTCATCGTCATTGTCCAATAGGTCATGCTCGTGAGGCTATAATTAATTTCCTCGGTGCAGGGGAAACATTCTGGAATGCCACCTTTATTTAAAGTCATCTATGTGATTGGCTATGAAGCAAACAATGGCACACACAGCTTGTCCTTATGTTAATGATGGTTTTGTGCTTATACCAGACACCATTGGGACATATGTGTAATTTCTTTTTATTTAGAGGTCTATGTAACACACACACACACACACACACACACACACACACACACACACACACACACACACACACACACAAGTTAGGAGCTGTGGTTCCCTCACTCCTGCGTTTGGCAAGCCTTGTAGTAGCAAAATAGGTGGTTTTATAGTGTTTTTCATATCGCTTTACACCACAACATTATAAAGTTGTAAGGGAATCTTATAGTAGATCCTTAGACAAATTTCCTTGCACAAGTATCAAGTAACATCTTAGAATTTTATAGATTATACCAGCTGTATTGACAGAATTTAGCTTTTAAAAGCTAAAATGAATTCCCCAGAATCAAAGGAAGAAAAATTATATTTCAGGAAAATAAATATGTGATTGTGTCACCAGACCAGTCTCTGCACATAGAAAAAGAAAAAAAAAATGTATTTTAAAAAGATAAAACATAGTAAGTTAGGTTTGCAGAAAATAAAAAAAAAAAAAGACCAAAAACATTCCTGGTTCTGCCATCAAAACAAATGACAACAATTCTACACTGAAAGGTTTTCCAATAGTACTTCGTAAACTGTAACCGATATTAATGGGTCTAAATAATAATTACAGCTTCTAGGTTTAGTGACTGTAGATTGTCATGGGTAAGAATTATAGGCTGTCATGACATGACTTTATAACTGTGATCTCCTGGTGGCTACATCAATAGCCAGTGACTGATTACACTGTGTGTGATGTGAACCACATTTCTATATTTGCCTTTACTATGCATTTAAATCTGCAAATAAAAGATAATCTGTTTACTCAAACACAGTGACTGCGAGTACTTATTACTGGGTCTTTTGTCTCTACTTGATTCAATACTTTGCCGTTGTGGATCTTCGAGGCTGAACTCCTTCCTTACTACATTGTAATACTTGTTAGCAGAGCTGAGTCTCTCTTCATATCTGTGGATTTTAATACTGTAACAGTGACCAAACGCTGGACAAAACTACTGAAGTTCAATAGTGTTTGGGGCAGCTGTGTAGCACAGTAAAATAACTACAAATATATTACCTGAAACACCATGTACACCCTACACACCAGTCCCAATACTATTTAAATGAGATTTTTTTATTTTTCACATACAAATAAGTATATATATATATATATATATACTTACAATTACGCCATAGAAATTTGTCATGTGATTGGGTCATTTACAAAAAATATGACTATGAATTTGTAGTTGTTAATGGAGATAATCCATCAATACTACATTCACCCTTCATTTAACACATACTCTGATCAAGACAGTACCAAAAAGAACAATGGAAATAAATAACCAGCAAGCCTTGAATGTGCACCATTTCACCTTCTCTCAGTAGTTCCAAACTGTAATAGACGGAGTGTTGTTGTAGACAAATAAAAAATGTTTGGAACTACTGAGAGAAGGTGAAATGGTGCACATTCAAGGCTTGCTGGTTAATTATTTCCATTGATTATCTGCAGCTGAGAAAGCAGTTTGTGCTGCACGTCACCTGCTAATGCTTTCAGACATTCCTGCATCAGCTCCCGCTTGACGTGACCATTTACACAGCTTTTCCACTTTTTTTCTTTCCCAAAAAGACCACCACCATGCCACAGAGGACTTAAAGGGAATATGGAGCATAAAAAAAATGATTATTAAAGATCTAATACATTGTATTAGCAAAACTGCAAGCAAATTAGGAGAGAAATGTGTCTCCTGTTTATGACATCACCGCGGGTCCAAGGGGGGGGGGGGGGGGGGATGGGAGGTCAACAGGGCAATTGCCCCTCCCCGAGCAGTGCCGTGTTCTCTCCTCTCCGCGGAGAGGCGAGAACACTGAAGGGAGATAAGAGAATACAGACGGTGTAGAGGAGGAAAAGAGACAGCTATGAGGAAGAGGAGAGACATAGATGGGGAAGAGAATAGAGAGTGACATGGGAAGGTAGAGGACAGACAGACATGGGGAGCAATGGGAGAGCGACAGGTGGACATGGGAAGGGAGAGGAGAGCGACAGGTGGACATGGGAAGACATAGGAGAGCGACAGAAGGACATGGGGGAGAGGAAAGGACAGACGGAATGTGCCCCCCCCGATCAGGCTCTAGATTCGCCCCTGCATCACTGGTAACACGGTATTAAATGACCTGCTTTTCAATGGGAATTGTGTAATTTGCATACCGTGCCACAGGTGATGTCATAATTAGGAGACTACACCGACATATTTCTCTCCTAATTTAGGCATTTGCTTGCAGTTTTGCTAATACAATGTATAGATCATTATTTATGCTCTACATTCACAGTAAAAACCATGCTTATTTGACAACAGTCCCTTTAAGGTTAGAAAATGTACCAAAGAGTATTATAGCTATACCATGGTGATCAAATAAACCGAAAAGGCTTATGCTGTCCCTGCGTGGAAAAAAAATCCTGATTCCATTACATTGATAGTTGATTTGATTGATTATTTCAAATCACAAATAAAGCATCCAGAAATTCAGACATGCATAAACCATAAAATGTGATGAAATGTTTATCCATACAGGACTGTACTCATAGCTTAGGTTTGGGACACTCAATGCATGCATCGCTGAAGTAAATTCCTTTTATTAATATTCTTTAGTTTGAACCATGGAAGTACAGTGTTGCAATATGTCGTCTTCTCTAACATCATCCACTTTCTCAGAATTCTCATTTAAACAAAATGTTCTAGAAAACAAAGTCCTACAGCTTATGTTCTACTGTCATCACAACTTCACCAGTGGTAACAGGAAGTGGATTGCGTTGGGCCTCACCCGTCCTTTCATCTTCAGTACTTGTCTTTAAGCCCCTGAAACACTAACTTCTAAACACAATTGTAACATGGAAATTTAATAGAACTTCTGGATTTAGATTGTAATTTTACGTTGTACAAAATGAAGGTTCATCAACTAAATAGTAAAAATAAAAAAAAGGAAGCTAATGTACACAGAAATGAAAAGTCATCACAATTAGTTTAATGAAGTGCACAGAATAGCGATCAATCATGTCCATAAAATAAAACAATTATTTTTGTGGGGTTTTTTTTAATCTGTTTTTTACATCAAGTGTGCTTTATTTCCTTCACAGGTATTCTGTTAAATAAAGCACCATATATACTGCCAGGCCACAGCTAGAGAGGATTCTTTACAGAATCAAATTTCTTGTGGTTTAGTACAAGTAAACTTAATTTTGATAATAAGAACCACAGCGATTGAGGCAATCTGCCTCTAATATAAGGTACAAAACTGGCACAGAGGACACCATATTATACACAGTAAAAATGACAAGTTTAAATTACATCATATTGGGCAAGGAAACCTCTGTTTTTTTTTTATCCAGGCGGCCATATTAAATGAAAGCCACTACAGTGAACCTGAATTACGTAAAACATATCCATTATGATTGGCCTGTACAAAGTGTACTGTAGATGCAAGTTTCATTTTAGAACTTCTGCCTGACCAAGAATTAAGCATATAAATCTATCTCGCCATTCAAGCAGAAAGCACCTGACAAACTGAAGCACAAAACAGAAAAAAAATTGCAAAAACTGGTATTCAAACAGCATTAAAAAACTCAAAAATAAAACAAAATATTAATAAAAAACAAAAGACTTAAAAGCAGACATGCTACAACTAATGTCAAGAAGCAGCTTTGTTTTCTTTTCCTGATATCCTTGAGACCACAAGAATTGTGGACTCTATGGTCCTGCACAGGGTATCTAAAATGTCATTTTGTTGTACATGACTAAAAAGTCCCCTGGAATGGTCACAATTTAAAGACAGGTTTAGCTCTGGATCCTGTGAGGATAAAGGCTGACTGTCAGAGCTCCTTAGATCCGCCAAGTCGGCTAACACTGCAGAGATCGAGGTTGAAGGAAGCTCATTGTCTTCATCTGTCACATTAGTGTCTTTAGGGCTCTCAATGTCTTTCATTTCTTTGCTTTCTTCATATTTTACACTGCAGCCAGGTTCATCTTCGGCCTGCTGAGGCCTAGCAGGTAACAGTATATCTTCTGAAAATGAAGAGGAAACTTCTATCCTGTATTCTTTAGCAGAACTATTTTCCGGAGAAGGGGGGTCTTGCTCAGTTCCCGGGTCAATGATGGAGGAGTCTCTTGTTTCGTTGTCAGACGTGCTTGTTGGGGTGGATGCTTCGCGCTCATTTTTAAGATCTCTGATGCAACTGTCCACCATGGGTTCTTCATCGCTGCTAACTCTTCTCCTTTTCACAGGAGTGGCACCTTCATCATCTGAAAAGCAAGATAAAAACATTACAAATTGAACAATAACTGTTCGCATTTTTAATTTGACTATCACAACCCTTAATACTTATCTTCACTGGTAACGTGAGCCCATTATACACAAAACTTGTAGGTGACCAGCTCAGCTTTGGACAGGTACAAACATTTGATCTATATATTTTTATGGAGAAATCTCCAGGAAATCTATAGGTTAAAAGATATACTTAACTGAAGTGTTCTTCAGTCACCTTCAACATGGCTGCCAAATTTGCTGTTACATTAGCTTCCTTAGTTTTTTTTGATAATACAATTGTACAGCATAAAACAAAAGTTTGTCTAAATCCATGAAAAATATGGAAATGTAAGTGCGCAGACATTCTTATTCAAGAATGGTGACATCATGGACAGGACATTCAGACAACCATATGTGTAATACAAGTATGAAGCATTCCATTTTTAGATCTATATATTTTAGTTTGTTACATAAACATGTTGTGAATTTCTGTCGTTTTTTAACTGCTAAAGAATTGTGAATGATTATTTTGCTGTCTCTATTTTGGCGTTTCCATTTACTAATTGCTGTATTAGACACAAAATGGTCCGGAAAGGGAGCCCTATGTATCTTTATTAACAGTATATAATCTGTGTGAGTGCACTAGCGTTAGACGATTATGCTCAAAAGGGCAGTTCCTAGCTTATCTTCTGTATGTTGTACATTTTTTGTTAATATATGTGACATGTAATTTATTTTTGCTTTAGAACACATTACAGTTCACTTGTAGTTTTCTACTGAAAATAACTTGATAGGGGGCTCAGAATCTAGTGGCAACAGTGGGAGGGAGTACACAGGAGGGTTGGCATCCTCTGCGGTAGTTTTCACAGTCCGCTCTGCATGCATTCCAAATGTCCTTATTTAGGCGACTCTCAATTGATTATAAAGTCACCTCCAAATTCCCCTCCCATAGCCACACCTTCAACCACGCCCTAAAAACAAGCGTTCCTCTTTGGCATATGAAATGTTGGGTGGTATGCCTCTGAATAAGCGCAGCCATTACTATGGAACCAACTTCACTGTGCTAAATGCCAAGGAGGAAAGCATGTATAGCCAGTTTGTGTGCTGTGTTGTAACACAGAAAGGGCCCTAGTCAGGGCTGATGAAAAACATAAGGCAGATCGGTTTATTTTCCTTATTTTTAAATAAGTGCTGCATCATGTGAAGTGTGTTTGGTCATTGTAGGTAGAACTGATCCTATGGAAAGGACATAATTAAAAATAGAAAAATTGTCATGCAAGAGTGTTGGAGCCATCATTACTCTTCGTCCAATATTCCCCTTAACGCTTGCTCTGGGATTCCTTTTTACTTTTGCTTGCTACCCAGGATTGAATGGCACACGTTGAAAACACTAACCTATAATGAGTAGCTTCAACTGTATGAAGTGTGGTTTGGGCAATAACCTTTCCAATGTATACTAAGACTTAACCAAGTGTGCACGCCTCTTCCGTCTCACATCAAGACAATCAATAACCAGCATGATACCTCCCCCCAAATTACCACTAAATGCATCAAAGCATTCTTCAATACCCAATACGTTTTCAACACCTTTGACCAACTGGTAACGCCGATTGTAGAAATGCTGGTGATTAATCTGTGCTCGACCTACAACCAGAAGTAAAAAATAACTATTGCAATGAAATGCTGCTTCAGTTTTTTACAGCAGTGATCCACATGTAGCAACATAACAATAAAATACAAATGGTGAATAGCATCTTAACTATTACAAAAGAGGAAATATGTAAAAATAAAAATGCTCAAGACTGTAGGCCGTCATAGAGACAGTCAAAGGATATGATGAAACACGGGTAAGCTTACGTGTAAGAGATTTGGGTATGAAAAAGGCTGGTCTGCCAGGATCACACTACAGTCTAACAGAGGTCTTGCCCTGCAGCATGGGAAGTTACTGTACCGTTACTGATGGGCAAACAGACCGATTATATTGCAAATATAATAAGATTAAACCTGTATTCCAGCATGTTCTGCAACTTTAGTTTGGAAAATGCACTAATCAAACTAGTACTGTTCAGTGGCAGATATTACAATAACAATACAAACCTTTCGTTTTGCCTTCTTTGGCCTCTTGCTCTTGCAGTGAATTGCCTTGCTGCTGACATGCTCTGCATTTGTTTAACAGTTCTTGTAAGGTGGGAATTAAGGCTGCATTAAGCTGTTTTGGAGTGTGGACTGAGAGGAGGAGGACCAGTGCCCGGAGATCCTGAAATACAAAGAGAAATCAAGTTATGGATGCCAAGATTGAGCTTCTGAGGTATCTTTGCTCCCTTATCACATGGACATAGATTGCAAGATGCACAGGGTATCATAGAACATATATAATAGTGAGACAGGGATGCAGACACGTATTGTGTGCTTCAATCTACATCTCATTGGAGGTCATATTACTTCTATTTATTCTTTGTTGATTTTCTTGTTAGATTACAAACCACTTCCCTTAATTTAGCAAATCGAATTTGTTTTCCTTTTGTAGTTAATACTAGTTATTTATTGATTAAAAGCACTCCGTGATTATGCTTTATAAGCCCCAGGGAGCATGAAATACATCAACATTTTATGAAGCAACTTGTGATATGGTCATTTTATAAGAAAAGTAAATAAAACATACGTAGATGTATAATAAAGAAGAAATGTAGCTTGTTATTTGTGCCAAACTGCTTGGAATGTTTAGTTTACGGGCTCTCGTTTTTATCTGTTAACGTGTCGGTTACGGGGTCTCTTGTTTCTATGATAATAACGTGCAGTTTATGGGCTCTCGTGTTTCTATTATAATAACGTGTAGTTTACTGCCACTTGTGTTTTTATTATAATAACATGTAGTTTACCGGCTCTCGTGTGTCTATTATAATAACATGTCATTTACTTGCTCTCGTGTTTCTATTATAATAACGTGTCGTTTATGGCTCTCGTGTTTCTATTATAATAGCGTGTCGTTTATGGCCCTCGTGTTTCTATTATAATAACGTGTCGTTTATGGCTCTCGTGTTTCTATTATAATAGCGTGTCGTTTATGGCCCTCGTGTTTCTATTATAATAACGTGTCGTTTATGGCTCTCGTGTTTCTATTATAATAACGTGTCGTTTATGGCTCTCGTGTTTCTATTATAATAGCATGTCGTTTATGGCCCTCGTGTTTCTATTATAATAACGTGTCGTTTACTGGCTCTCGTGTTTCTATTATAATAATGTGTCGTTTATGGACTATCGTGTTTCTATTATAATAACGTGTCGTTTACGGGCTCTCATGTTTCTATTACATTAACGTGTTGTTTACGGGCTTGCTACGGATACTACGCTACACCACAGTACTGTACAGTACTTCTCCTTGTGTGACCACTGCAGGCTCGGTTTATTAAGACATTTCCACTGTAGACTATTTGAAAAAAAGGTAGAGCTTCACTTTAAGTACATTTTCCATGCATGCTCTGGACAGACTGTGCATGTCAATGTGGGATATGCCACTAATACCTGAAAGCAACGCATGACATGTAAGATATTCGTGATATACATGGCAAGCTAAAATATGCTTTAATGCCAATATACCTTTCATATCCAAAAGTGAATAAATCAATGGGACAATCTTTGGAATATTTAATTGTAATGTAAAGTTTTACAGTGTAACAAAGGTTTGTTTATTCAACATACACAAGGTTCCTAAGTTACTGTAATGTACATGGAGCTTTCTGGATTATGAGTCGATAGTGCATAGCAATTAAACTAATTGTTAGCTTTAGATTAACTGTTTCACCATTAGAAGCCACACAAACACAGACTATTAACAAGAGATACTGCAGGAACCTCTTACCCCATTTAAAGTGCTGCTTGCTTTGGAAATTTCAACTCTGTTGATAAAATCAGACTCTACATTTTGATATTGATTGATGAGATTTGCAATTATGGTGTTAACGAGGTTTGCACAGTTGGTTTCAGAGAACACCTGACTTTGGACCTATGAAAAAACAGATAAATTGGGCGAAACACGGACACACTGGTATGCTGCATCATGCACACGTGCAATAAGTACAGCAGTCTTCACGTAGGTCATACATGTCACCATATAAACAATAAATACCTTCATTAGGAAGTGAGTCAGGAACGTGTATACCACATTGTTATTCAGGAAGAGTCTTTCATCCATTAAAATGCATTTGATATATTCAGCGAAAACTGGATCTTCACACAGCAACTTAATGCAATTCTTTGCCATCGCAGACTAAATTGGAGAGAAAATGCTTTGTAGAATTAAGTAAGTATTTTCCATTATTAAATCTACATTCAGTTGTTAAAAGGGTGTGATTTAGGGCGCCTCCTTGCAGGGAAGATGCTAAATTGAGCCTTGTTAAACACATGATAAGGCGTGCATGATAATCTAACAAGATGCCCACGATTGCTTGTGAGGTGGTATTATGACGGAGATATATATTCTGTACCTGGGTTTGGCAGAGCTCCGTCCAGAGTTTTGGAAACAAAGCAAGATGTAAGGAGAGACCTTCATAAGCAATGAGAACACCTTAAACAAATAAAGAGATTATTTACTTAGTAAAAACTCAATGCTATTCATAGATAATATACTCCATTCTATCAAGCTCTCACATACTAGGGAACTTAAAAAGATCACCAAAGGTTTTATACTAGTTACTCCAATAAGCGTTAAACTAAAGAGGGATGAGACAATATAGAAGGATTAACAAAACATGGATGTTGTCTTTTCTAAAAACTGAAAGCCATTGGTGCATAAAATAGATTGCAAGCTTGTGGACAAAGCCCTTGGCCTTTCTGCTTCTATTTGTCTCATACCCAAAGCACTGCATAAATGATCTGCTATATAAATAATGGATAATAAAAAGTTGAAATCTACAGATGTCCAATAAATCCAATAAATATGGTAGTAGAACTTTTTCTGTTCAGAATTTTAAATCTGTGTCTGGTAGCAAGATTGCAACATGTTTAGTATTGACACTGCTGTATGTATACACTACCTAATGTATCACATTAAAGATAACAACACTTACTCAGCTTAATCAGGGTTTCTGTAAACTTTTCGCAGTTGATTGCGACACGGCAGAGAAGATGAATAAAGTGATGATATGAGGACAAGTAATCTAGCAGCATGTGGTCATACACCTCATCTTTCCCCTGCAAGCATAAACACAGGGTGCGCAGACTAATAAATTATCACAGTAATAGATGCAAAGGAACTGGAATATTTCTATATTACTGGTGTACAATAATAAACACAAGTCTATTTGCCCACCACAATGTATAGTAACTGCAAAAACCTAATGGAATTCTTTGGAGATGACTGTTGTTTTTTGTTGTTGTAAATTTTTTTGCTATATATCAGATAAATAGTCAATATCCGTGGTTTCAATTCTACAAACCGATCTTGAAGGCCGTGAAAAACAAACAGGTCATATATAAGAATATCTACCTACAATTTTTTGAGGACTTGCTGCCTGAAACGGTGAGATGGTAACGATGGAGGTTGGCTCCCTCGAGGTCAAATACAGATGGAACTTGCCCTATTAGCTTACTGTGAATCGAGACAATAAAGTGCTCACAAAAGAGTGTTCGGATGAAATAGCCAACTTTTTGTGTGACTTGAATTCACCACCGCTGCTAACAGCTACTGAGAAGTAGACTAAGAAGAATGGTCATACGGAGGAGAATTTGGGTTCGGAATGACACGGTCAGTGACATCGTGACTGAACATTTCAGGATTGCTTGCTTTCCCAGGCTGAGAGGCTATTTTTTCCTGACTTTTATTGATTTTATTTTTGCAACTTTGCTATTTTCCAGCCACTAACCTTTTCTTTTACATCTTATCTTTTTCTTTACTCATTCCATTACTCAGTGGAATGACTGTATCAGCTGTAAACTCTCCCTTACTCAGTGGAATAACTGTATCAGCTGTAAACGCTCCCTTACACAGTGGAATGACTGTATCAGCTGTAAACGCTCCCTTACACAGTGGAATGACTGTATCAGCTGTAAACTCTCCCTTACTCAGTGGAATGACTGTATCAGCTGTAAACTCTCCCTTACTCAGGGGAATGACTATCAGCTGTAAACTCTCCCTTACTCAGGGGAATGACTATCAGCTGTAAACTCTCCCTTACACAGGGGAATGACTATCAACTGTAAACTCTCCCTTACTCAGGGGAATGACTGTATCAGCTGTAAACTCTCCCTTACTCAGGGGAATGACTGTATCAGCTGTAAACTCTCCCTTACTCAGGGGAATGACTGTATCAGCTGTAAACTCTCCCTTACTCAGTGGAATGACTATCAGCTGTAAACTCTCCCTTACTCAGTTGAATGTCTGTATCAGCTTTAAACTCTCCCTTACTCAGGGGAATGACTGTATCAGCTGCAGACTCTCCCTTACTCAGTTGAATGTCTGTATCAGCTGCAGACTCTCCTTTACTCAGTGGAATGACAATTTTTTTATGGTTTCTTATTCAGGTCAGAATAATGGTTATTTATGAGCACAAAAAGGATGCCAACAGCATAAATATATTACAGGATTTGTTGTGATAGTGACTGAAAGAAACTTTGAAACCAGTGAGTTCACTTCTTGTCGACTTGTAAGTCTTGCTGTATGCTGGTTATGCAGAATGTTTATTAATATAGTTACAACCCTCATAGCTTAACAAGACACCCTTTATTAAAATAATAGGTAACTATAGGGTTTCTATAACCTCATGTGCCATGCTGAAGTGTGGAAATGATATCCCTCTTACAACTAATCACTATGTAAGCTCTGTGTAACATTACACCTAAATGTTTGTGGTTATATTATTAATGCTCTTAAAGTCTTTCAATTTGAAATCTAATAAAAAAAAAAAAATGCATTCCCCTGATAATCAAATCTAGAAAACATAGATAAATACAACCAAACACTATAAAACAGTCTGTTCCACGGTCACCTACCTTGCTGGACTCTACCATAGTGGGCAAGAGGCACATATTAAGCTCTGGGCGAGGCGGACGGATGTTACTTTTTCCTCCCATCAGTTTCATATTTTCGCGACATGGGAAATAGGGACCAAATGACACTGAAAGAAAACAGCAAAGACAGTGCTAAGTTCTAATGCCTCCTTTTGTAATGCTACCCCCTGATTATTGTATCTAGGCATTCTAGGGACGGAAAACTGAATTCTACAAAATATTTTTAATCAGATAACATCAATTGCATTAGAACTTTCATTTCAAGGACAGAACTATAGAGACCAGTGGTGCAAAAGGTATTTTCTACATTTTAGTACTAATTATGGTTTATTAAAATAAATATGGTAGAAATTGAAAGGCATACGTTACAACAAACATCAAATCAATTTGTGTGGGTAGACTAAATGAACATAAATTGTGAAAAAAAAAGCTCTAAGAATGTGTTCAAGCCACCTAACGTTCCAGTTAGAAGCATGCCGGAGGCTGCTTACTGAATGCGTGCATGTTACATGGTGGCGTACTTACTTGGGATGTTACTGTGATGGTATGTACAATGGTTGTGCTGTAAAAATGGGACCAGAGTGTGCAGAAAATCATGTGGACTCAGCAGCACGAGTTCTTTTAGCACATCTAGAAAACCAAATAAACAAATCCAGTATACTATATCCAGATCAATGGAAAGCACAATAATTATATTTACATACGGTTAATGGAAAATCAAAGAATTAAAAACCAGTATTTCCTGACTGTATTCTGGTAACAGTTTAATGTATCAACAAATTAAGTCAGGTGTGTACTTACAAACACAACCAGGCAACTTAACGTTTATAAAAGCAGTCATGAAAGGGTAGAAGGAATAATAAAGCAGAAACAGTGGGATACGTATGAACAGCCACAGCCATGATAGAAACCCTCACATAAATGTTGGGAAAAAATGAGAAGTCAAATGACTGTGCTATGTGCCGGATTCTAAAGAATGCACCCAATTATGGGACTAGCAAATCCAATGGGAGCTACTGAGTAACTGAACTGACAAGTGAACTGAAAAGTATCTGCATAAATAGTGGAGTAGAAAAAAAAGTCTCCTATTTGGCTATTTTCCAACTTGGCACCTGATTAATGCCTGATGTTCTTTTCACTCGTCCGCTCAGTTTTAGTGTATGGCTCCCATATCCATTTAATCAGACTTTTACACTGTGCATTTGAAATGATAAAGGCAGTACCTATTCACACATACACACCAGTGGTGGATGAAAGCAGGTACAATGTGATGCTCCCTCCCAATCTTCTCTTCCCTAGCACTCCTGATATTAACCATCTGTCTGATTGAGAATCATGGGGAATGTAGTCTACATAAGAGGAGTGCCTAAGGCACTTCCGGGGATGCTCAGCCAGTCAAAAGCTGCCCTGCATAACTTTTTCTGTATTACTCTTTCTATGTTCTCCTTTCCATCTTGCTCTTCAGTCAAATATTCAGGAGTTTAATTACAGTTGTAAAAAGGGGTTGTGTCTACTTAATAATAATAAATAAACTAATAATAAACACAAAAGCTTATCCTGCATGTTTTATAAGCAAATAAACGGAAAAAACCCCCCAAAAAACCCAGCATAAATTACTAATTTGCAACATCACAATATAGTAAAAAAAAAAAAAATTCAGAACCACAGTTCAATTCTCTAAATAAATTGTAATTTTAATTTCAGGAAAATAAAAACCTTATTTTAACCGTTTTTGGAATTCACCCTATATTTTATTCTGGCATCAAAGGTAAATGTAACTGTTTAGACATATATTACATCCAACGACATATAAACTATTTAACTTAAAACAGGGCTCGACAAACCCCAGGCGCCAGGTCGCCATGGCGGCCAGGAAATGAGACCTGGCGCCTGGGTGAAGTTACCCTCCCTGTCCCCTTGCCGCTGCCATCCGATGTTTTTTTCTTTTATCGCAGCGCGAGGGGGTAAAGTCTGTGCGGACAGCACAGACTGCAAGCTCCGCCCCCTCGCGCAACGCGTGTCTGAGTGCCGGGTGTCGTCACGTGACATCCTGGCACTCAGCAGGCCGATGAGTGAGGACATGCTGCAACACGGATGTCCCCTTCCCCTGCAATGAGGTAAAGCAGCAGGGAGGGGGGACACATCAAGAAAAGACTGTGTGAGGTGGGTGTGTGCTTGTATATATGTGTATATGTAAAGTAGGTGTGTGTGAGGTGTTTGTATATATGTGTATATGTAAAGTAGGTGTGTGTGAGGTGTTTGTATATATGTAAAGTAGGTGTGTGTGAGGTGTTTGTATATATGTGTATATGTAAAGTAGGTGTGTGTGTGAGGTGTTTGTATATATGTGTATATGTAAAGTAGGTGTGTGTGTGAGGTGTTTGTATATATGGGTATATGTAAAGTAGGTGTGTGTGTGTGAGGTGTTTGTATATATGGGTATATGTAAAGTAGGTGTGTGTGAGGTGTTTGGATATATGGGTATATGTAAAGTAGGTGTGTGTGAGGTGTTTGTATATATGTGTATATGTAAAGTAGGTGTGTGTGAGGTGTTTGTATATTTGTGTATATGTAAAGTAGGTGTGTGTGAGGTGTTTGTATATATGTGTATATGTAAAGTAGGTGTGTGTGTGAGGTGTTTGTATATATGTGTATATGTAAAGTAGGTGTGTGTGTGAGGTGTTTGTATATATGGGTATATGTAAAGTAGGTGTGTGAGGTGTTTGTATAAATGGGTATATGTAAAGTAGGTGTGTGAGGTGTTTGTATATATGGGTATATGTAAAGTAGGTGTGTGAGGTGTTTGTATAAATGGGTATATGTAAAGCAGGTGTGTGAGGTGTTTGTATTTATGTGCATATGTAAAGTATATGTGTGTGAGGTGTTTGGATATATGTGTATATGTAAAGTAGGTGTGTGTGTGTATATATGTGAGGAAGCCGTGTGTGTTTATGAATTGCGTGTATGCTTGCGTGATTGTCTGGCTCCTAAATTTTTTGGCTGGCTCCTAAAATCTAATTAGATTTGTCAAGCCCTGACTTAAAACATATATGAAATTTTGATATCCCATATTACCTATGCATGCGTTTCGTAATTCCGGAGGGCTGTAAGAATTTAACAAGGTTAAGAGTTTGTGGGCAAATTCAATCCTTTCTTGCCATTGGATTAATGCTTGTTTAACATCTGTGGAAACACAAGAACAATTGTAAATATATAAAAAATAAAATATCAAGTGATTCAAGAATTACAATTAGCTAAGCAATAAATACATTTAAAAAAAAAAATCATATAGATGCAATTATATCTATACACACAAAATATGCATGATTTACACAACTTTACCTAAAAATAACACAGGATTTGAGATCATTATTTACAGAGAAGATTGTAAGTTAAATATTTCTTTTACAGAACTATAGGTGATTGGATTCCTGACCTTTCCTTTGAAGATAAGGACGTGTAGATTTGAGAACGGACAGAAATATCGACAGAAGTTCCACCAGGTCTCCAGTCACGTGACAGGCTGTGGCTTCATGATACATCATGTGCAAAGTATTAAAGGACTGTGACAGTAAGGAAGCAAAATAATACAATGTAAACTTACAATTTCACAAAGAAACATTAACAAGTCTGGGATGTTTGCCTATTTGTAAGCAATCAATGAATGCAGAATAACTTTCAGATACTAAATGTCATTCTCAACATGATCTAAATATATATAAGAGTTGGGAAAAGGGCAAATTAACGGCACAAAAGCACTTCACAAAAATTGAGACATTTTTCAAATAAGGAAAATATTAATGTCTTTGAATTGCTCAGTATACCAATTCTAAATGTGTACAGGTTTCTACAAATAATTCAGGCATGTGCCCATAGACACTGGCCATAAAGGCAGAAATCGGTGGAGATTAAGAGAGAGTTACACCAAAGGTTTAAAACATTCAGTGAATTGACCTTGCAATGCTCATGTAATACCTTTTTCAATTATCTATTAAGTTTTGTGTGTCAGATGTTATGGCGGAGAGGAAGCCACTGTCAAAGGGAATCTGCCCTGACACAAAATGACTACACTAGCCTTTTTTAAATGCCCATCTGAGAGACCAGTAAGGGAACACCTGGACAGATCATGCCCTCAAGCAGACATTGGAGAATTCTCTCTTAGAAGACAACTAAGCATTTGTTTAGCACAGATGAAAGATGTAGCTCCCCTATTATGAGGATGAATTGGCAGGTACTTTTGATAGTACATGCCAATTCATTAACTGACCAGTAGGTGCCATGCTTCCGTGCCCCCTTTGTTGATCACCACTGAAAAACAGCATCTCTCTGCACTATGAGTTAGAGAACACTGGATCCCACAGACCAGATTGGCTGGGTGTGCTGACAGTGACAACGTGTGCCATCCTCCTCGTGGCTCTGCCTTAGTTCTGAGGTAGAGCTGAGAGTAAACCTGCCTGTATATGTAAAGATACATGTTGGGTTTACTCTGGTCAGAGGAGACCAACATTTTAATCCTAGATTCCTCCGAGCTCATAAACATGCGATTTGGGTAAATACTTAAAAATAGTTTCCTTCAAATGTCTTTTTGTTATGCGACTGTATTTAATAAAATATTTTACTAAACAAGTGTGACTGGGCGCCGCCATTTTGTGAAATATTTTTGGGTGCCACCCCCCAAAGACTTTACAGCACAAATGTCTCACTTTGGGGCTTGGGACTAGGGTTGCACCTTTTGTTCGGAAAAATACCGGCCTTACTACTCTCTCCATAGACTTAACATTGTCTTATGCCAATTCTTTTACCGGCCTGCCGGTAAAATAGCATCCAGGTGGCAACCCTACTTGGGACACAGAATGCAGTCTATAAGTCTGAATTCTGACTATAGACTTGCACTGAATGGGAGGGTGATGTAATTATTACATCACGAGGGGGCGGAGTTATGATCCTGTTTGATCAGGTTAATCTCCTCTATTTGTGTTGGAATGTAGGTAAACAAAAGTTGTACAAAGCCACCTAGTCCTGCCCACTATGATACACAGGAGCCATTAAGAGACCAGGGGAGTATCTTATGACATCATCATGCAGGCTTTGGCAACAGTTGTAAATTGAGACTGGCTGGAAGATTTTAGATGTTGTTGCATCATGGAAAATATTCACAAAATAGAGCCAGGAGATAAACACCTAATTTTATGTTTCCTTTAATATGCAATTAATTAAATCATATATTAAAAAAAAAAACACAGTGGCGTATGTTTTATCTATGTGTTTGTTTTAAATGGCCAGGTTATCTAGTTACATCTTATGTAAGTGGTAGTGTCCTTTTAAGGTTTTTAAAATAAACTATATGTGTAATACCTGATAACACACTTACCTCAGTCATTAAAATTAACCCTCTGTTAAATACAACAAGAAGGCGGTCTTCATCAGACTCTAACAATATTCTGAAGGCACTGCAAGAAAACAAATGAATTGTGGATTTACCGAATTAAAACTATCATTTTACATTTTATTGAAGGGAGAAACTAGGACAAGTGCACAGGTTTCAGGAACAGGTACAGCATGAAAAAACCATGTTATTTGCAGTCTGTGCCATGATTCGGTTTCAGGACTGCTCCATTGTTCTCGTATGACTAATTTGAAGTATGCTGACAGATCAGTACTGGGAGTGATTTCCAGATATTGTTGAAGGCTATTGAATATCATACCATACTTTGTTTATAAATTAAATAACACACACAAAAACCTGCTGCTATAATTGTGATGAATTTACAACGAGAACTTGTATTATAAAAACTGGTGTCAATTATTTCCGATCTGTTTGCAGTAAATCTGTTCTTGATAATCTGTATCAAATTAACTGGAGTTATTATACTCCCAAGAGCAAGGCCTCAGCTGCAGGCACATGATCAGTGTACGCACATGGGTGGAAGTTGAATATTTTCTAGAATGCATGAGGGGAAAAAAAAAAGACAAATAGTAATGCTTCAGGAAACCAGTGTTAAACATGCTGCCACTTGAAATATACAGTATGGTGGCTGTTATAAGGATTTTTAACATTTACATCCGTTGACTTGTCAATCTGCTACTGATGTACCTTATTAATGTTGTCCAGCAGGATCGGCCATCCAAGCAACGTAAATAGCAGCTGATGGTAGTTTTCTTAAACTGCTTTATATCTTCCAGTTCTTCTTCCCTCATGTCAGGCCTCTGGGCTACAAACAGCTGCATGAGGTTAAACAACTCTTCCACGGCCTGCACAAGAACACACCAACCATGAAAACAACCGCTTAACCAGAAGTGTATACAAAAGGTCTGGGCATTACCCTACACCAGTGATGGCGAACGTTTTTGGTCCCAAGTGCCCAATTTTTTACCGACACAAATTTGCAGACCACAAAGTGCCAACACTGCATACTCATAGACACTTATACACATACACATTTATACACATACACACACACACACACACACACACACATTTATACTCACACGCACTCATACTTATACTCACACATACACACACTTATACTCATACAGACACACACACACACTTATACCAAAACACACACGCTTATATTCATACACACACACACTTATACTCATACTCGCGGTGCGGAGCACCAGGGGCAGCTGTACCTTGAGATATGCATTTACTGCTCATTTGCTATGATTGCCCAAGTTTATGCATTTACTGCTCATTTGCTGATTTCCCAAGTTTATGCATTTACTGCTCATTTGCAAGGATACCCCAGGTTCATGCATTTACTGCTCATTTGCAAGGATACCCCAAGTTTATGCATTAGCTATGATTTCCCAAGTTTACCCATTTATTGCTCATTTGCTATGATTTCCCAAGTTTATGCATTTACTGTTCATTTGCGAGGATACACCAAGTTTATGCATTTACTGCTCATTTGCAAGGATACCCCAAGTTTATGCATTTACTGCTCATTTGCTAGGATACCCTAGGTTTATGCATTTACTGCTCATTTGCAAGGATACCCCAAGTTTATGCATTTTCTATGATTTACCAAGTTTACCCATGTATTGCTCATTTGCTATGATTTCCCAAGTTTATGCATTTACTGTTCATTTGCAAGGATACCCCAAGTTTATGCATTTACTGCTCATTTGGCCATGGATATCCCAGGTTTATTCGTTACTGCTCATTTGGCCATGATTTCCCAGGTTTATTCATTACTGCTCATTTGGCCATGATTTCCCAGGTTTATTCATTACTGCTCATTCGGCCATAAAATACCAGGTTTATTCATAACTGCTCATTAGGCCATAAAATACCAGGTTTATTCATAACTGCTCATTTGGCCGTAAAATACCAGGTTTATACATTACTGCTCATTTGCCCATAAAATGCAAAGTTTATGTTTTACTGCTCATTTGCTATGATATACTAAGTTTATACATTACTACACATGATTGGCATATACCAATGTGGTGTTTAATGTTTGTGATTGGCACAATATGCAAAGTTGACAAGTTTACTGCTCATGATTAGCATGATACACAAAGTTAATGCATTTACTGCTCATTGCCAGGATATACCAAGTTGTTGTGTTGTCTGCTCATGATACACGAGCACAAGTGCAAAAATATCTTAGTCCATACTGCACCTGTAATGAGGGGTGTATATATCAGCTCTGTGCCTTTGTCTGCTATACTGCAAATTTATTAACCAATATACATTTCTATAATTCTTGCTTCACTGTTTTTTTTTTTAGGGAGGGAGTAGGGGCCCCAGTGCTTTCCTTTGCCCAGGGCCTATGATGATGCTAAGATTGTCCTGCATTTCTATAATGTCAAATTTTATTGGCTTAAGTTTTACTTTTTATTTATTATTAACCAACACAATTTTAATGACTCAAGCACAAAACATTATTTTGTATCCTGTAATTAACTTAGATAAGAGATGCTATCCTCCTTTCAAAGCACAACTCATACTCTAAATTCGTGATGTCAGTCACCATTTATCTTTTTTTCACTGCTTTGGTCGCATTTTGTACTTACAATATGCTCACATAAATACATTTTGCACTTAAAGTAAGTGAGCTCCTGTCCCATCTGTACCAAGGGGAAAACAAATTGACCTAAGGTTTGCAATTTGGTGGTCAGTTCACCATTTTGCTTTAGAAGATTATTAAAGAATAAAAGAGGAAAAAGAGAGTAGACAATTATATACATTCAAGTAAAATCAGCCCTCAAATCAAATTCATTGCGTTTCTAACCAATCTAAATGTAGAAAAGGCCCCATTTTAAGATTTGCTCCCCTCTTACCGCAGGGTACTGGCTGGCATGTGGAGTGAGGTTTTTAAAGGCCCACTGAATATTTTGATGCGAGGCCAGCTGACGTGTAAAGGCAGGAGACTGCTCACAGCACATACGAAGGATTCCGTAATAAGCCGGCAGCATACCACGGTTGAAGAGGACTACATCTTGGTCATCATGATCTGCCAGGATGTAGTTAAAGGCGATATTTTTGGTCACCACGGGGTTCTGTACAATAAGGCGTACATTCTCTGGGCAGTCAACACATACATTGTACCAAAAAGACAGCAGAGCTTGCTTGTTGTGGTTTGTGGCAATGGCTGGTTCAGACAGTTTGGGTTGGAAAAGGTTCCATAAATCCATAAAATAGGTGGAGAACATTAGCTTCTCAGTTTTAGAAATCAAACAGTATGTCATGAAGCTAAAATAGGGCACCAGCTTGGTGGTACCATGTACAGCAGCATCAACATATAGTTTGGCTCTTGAAAGGAGGCCCAGGAGGACATTATATACTTGATGGAGTACAACTGTTGTGTCTGGACTTAGGGGCAGGTCTCTTGTGGGAATGTGAAGGGAGCGGGTAGAACGGAACATCTGACGGAATGAGTTACTTGGAATCAATGAAACCAAAAGATAGGCAGCGGCTGTAAAAAAGAAAGAATTACTGTGATAAACAGAACATTTGCCACACGTTAAATTGAATTAAACAAATCTAAATGAAAAGCTCTACAGGAGGAACTTGTTTCCTCTTTAGAAGAATACATGGCACAAAATGACAGATAAATTAATGGTGATAGTTAGCCTAAAAAAGAAAACTAGAAGCTAAGTGTATGTAAGAATATATTATAGGTATAGCAGATGGCTCTAAGTCAAAGAGATAGAGGTAGAACGTTACACAGATAGCCGCTGGACCCTCCCCCAATGGTAACAGTAACACACCACTCCATGATTAGCCTGCCTCTGATGCAAAAAGCTTAACTTTTCATCTACATTTTTTCTGCCGACTGAACTACCACAAGGTAGAAATTTTCGGTAAACCAAATACCACAATGGACAAAACGCCAATTGCATAATTTAGTGCAGGGACCGTTCATAATATTTTAGCCAGCAAATATTTAGTTTAAATGTTTAGATCTACCATCCAAAACTTTGAGTGAACTGGACACTTTACAAATATATATTTATTAAGAAATCAGAATTTATGAAGACTTAAAAAGTGATAAAGCTCATTCTGCTACAGTCAATATCCCAAAGAGCCAGAATTACTAACTACCATCCCTATAATTCTGTCACTGTAAGAGGCTGCCTGAGAAATTTGAGAGTAATGAACCAGCAGTTGAAGGGCTGCAGTTTGATACCATTTTCCTCAGACATGGATATCTACATCAACCCAACTTACATGTTCTCACTCTTGGATAGTTATGTGCCAACAGGAAACGCTCCACCCAGTTTTCCATGTTCTGCAATACCCAGCTGTGTGCCAGCTTATTTCGAGGAGTCTGAACAGCCAGCCAGTCCAAGCACTGAGAGGGGTTATATTCAATCACCTAAGATAAAAGCAAACATATTAAAACTTCCCACACACTCCTCCAAATGGCTTATGAACTTTCATTAATGTTATAGCCTAACAAGGCAGCAGTCACCAAACTAGTGGTTGACGGGCTCTGGTTGAAGCTGCCTGTGTATTTGCACATATCAGTAAACAGAGTTGTGATTTACCTCCCATATCCTTTGTAAAATGTAAGATGCAAAGGGTGGCATTCCTGGAGGCCCGCCAGCAAACTCCATTATCATTGTCAGCAACTTGAAAAATGGATTTGCAGCCTACAATAAATAGAAAGAGAATAAGTGAAATGATTACAGGAGATATGGTTTTCTGTTGTTTAAACATGGCTGATACAACAGTCAGCAACATCAGAATCAAGCCATCAGACATAAGGCAACTTTTGTAGTTTATTAAAGGGGCACTCTAGGCAGCAAACTAACTAAAAAAAGATATATAATTTGTGTAGGTGGACTGAACACAAATGAAGAAAATCACAGTTAAGCAAATATATGACAAAATGTAACAAAAATAATGAAATTCTGGTCACTAAGGGGTTAATATCTCAGATTTAAAATACATTTATTTGTCAAGGTTTTTTCCACAGACTGGAGTGATCCCTTAAGTCCCCTGGATTTTAACAAAAGGCATTTAAACTCTGGATACAAATTTGCTATCCTAATTGAGAATACTTAGTTTGTATATGGCCACAAGGCACCATTTGTAATGGCAGACTGCACAAAAATGTCTTTTGTTCTATGCATTTGTTTGCAATTGTCCAACACAATGCATTTTTATACAATCCATTACCATTGCAAACAGTCCGTTTACCCGCTTTAACACAAGCTCAAATCAAAGTCAAAGAAGACTCATGTAAAGTAAAGTCATTTGCAAGTGCGCTCTACAAAAGTGAGCTATATAAAGCTAAAGAATAATATTTATGTTTCAGATTTGATACAGACTGCTTCATATGACAAAACACAAGGCAACAGCTTCCTTTTCAGAGAATGCCAGCACTTACATTGATTAAGCAGAGAAAAAGTATCCCATTGCTGGCTACAAGCTAAATAATGTAACTTACCTCTGGGGTGAGCTTTGCAATGGATGTGAACAACATAGATGCAATCTGGAAGAAAAAATATGTCCTGTGAGTCACGACAGATATATTTTAGGCCGTATGTATAACATAGATAGCATTTTATTTGTACACAAATTACTGATGGGTTCAAGGTGTGTGTGAATATTGTGTTTAATTTCGTTATATCCATCTTGGAGTTTATACAGTGCATTAACATGGTAAACCTTGCACATACATGTCTGCAAAGGAAGAGGAGGGTAAAGGGGGATGTACTGTCACAGGGGTTATGGGATGATGGGGTAAAGTGCCAAACCAAGTATTTCCTTTCTGTTGGTCAGATGCTGCTCTGAAGGAGGCTGGAGGAAGGGCATTCAGGAAGAGACACACACATTGCATGGAAGACGACCGGCTCGGTTTTTACCTTGTGATATCGCTAGCGTGTTTTGGAATAACGGCAGTAACAGGAGAGTAAGGTATTTTACAGGTACATGGCTCTGTCTTCTGGATATCATGGAGTGAGGAGTAGACAGGCATGCTCACATACAGCCCACTGCTTCAGTCCAGAGAAGATGGGATCAGAAATGTGATGGCTTGGTGCTGTTTATTTATGGTACACAGGCTAGCACACCTTCTAGAGTTTTCAATGCAGTTTTCTCAGTTACCCCAATTTTAGTGAGAGGATGCTGCACCGCATTACTCCAAGGTTATTTTCCTGTCGAGATGGGGAGGTGGAAGACTTTGAGCAGTTGCCAATGATGGTCCAAAGGACTGCTGCTTCTTGTGTGGTGTTATTTGGTTTGAACAGGTTAGAGGCCATCTAATAGATGGTTTAAGAATTGTTTACCTCATCTAATGTTGGAGTGCCAGAGCTCTGCCACTTCAGTCACTATGTGGTGAAGAGTGTCAAAAAAGTCACGTAGATATTGGAGACTCAATTGTACATCTTTGCCTGGATGTCATGCCAGACTTTTACCAGGAGGGGAGGGATCTTGACAAGGTCAGTGCTTATTGTGATACTGAAGACAGACATCAGCCCTCCATTGTCTTGCTCACAGATAGCTTCCTGGTCATGGAAGGTGAGCTCCTTGGCCTTTTTTTCCCTGCCTTGGTGGGTAGACCTGGGAATAGGGCAGTTGAGGCAAGGGTCTTCTATCACTGTCTGGTTGATGTAGCTCTGGTCCAGGATATTGCCATATGTATACTTCAATACATTAAACATGGAGACATTGTACATTTTAAGTCAAAGGCTGTGTGTGGCACTAGACTACGTAAACAGTATATAAACCTTTGAATCTGTGAAATGTGTTACCATAGAGCTCTCCAAGATTGGAACTGCCCTTATACACAATACAATTCTCCTACATTGTAGGACAGAAGACAGACAAGACAAGACAATACTCACATGCTCAGCGAGACGATTATTGTATCGGCACAGGCTAAATATCAGATTGCATGTTTGCCGGATATTAATTCCATCCCGTATGTGTTGAAACAGAAAAGGAAAACCCTAAGACAAAAGCAAAGTATTAGTTACACTATAAATAAACACTGGATGAATCAGTATTAATGCACAATCTATAGACACTCAGCCACAAATATTGTACTAAGCTAAAGGAAAGCAGGTCAGATAATTTGCAGAAAAGCAAAGCTGTTGCAAATACTTCTAAAAAGGGGCAGTTGCTGGTTACAATGGAAGATATAAATAAATAAAATGTATGCAGATATGTCAGTTGGTTTCAATGTATTTTGGAAATATTGTCTAAATTATACACTGTTTTGTATTATATACTAAGACAATCTATTAATTTATTAAAGACTAAAAAATTTTTTTTTAAATGTATGCAGAAAAAAGCATTGTATTTACCTTTCCACCTGTCAGTGCTGCCATGTCATTCTGAGACAGTGTCAGATGCCTAAGAATACAAAAAAATAAATAAAATATTCCAGCCCTTTTTTCTAAAGAAAATGTTTTGTTAAAAAAAAATAAAAAAAAAATCTTCAATAAAGTAAAATAATACTTTATTATCTCTCAATTTCGTTTGAGGTAAAGGACTTGATCACAGAGGAGAATGGATGACTGTTGCATAAATCATTTTTGCATTAACAAAATGGGATAGTTTAATTAAATCAGTTACAAGTACTAAACATTAATTTAGCTTAAAGGTTCTGTAAACAGACTCAAGTGAGTCTGATATACGCTCCCATGTGGATTTGAACCAGACGGGCAAGCAATAAAACCACAGTGGCTTGCCAAAACCCAGCTTGACATCCAGTATTTACATGGCTGCTCAGGGACTCCACACAATTTGTCTTTCACGTTGGAGCCAACTTAATTTTAGTTGGTGTGATATATGAGCTTTTAAATCAGCTCCCCCTAGGCCCACATCTCTTCCACACACACCTTTCAGAGCGAGACTGCTCCACCAGAAATGCGATCAGAGCAATCATCTTTTCAAGAGCTGCCGGTCTGTACTTTTCTTCAGCTAGTGACAAGATGTCTTCCTCTTCCTCCTCCTCGCCTTCTTCTTCCTCCGACAACACTTCAACCTGTGGCTAAAACACCAAGCAGATGTTTGAAATAATCTCGTTATAAAACAATAACCAAAAGATTTATTGAAAGGTGAATATCTACTGGGCTAGGATTAAGCCTTTCCCGCTCACTCACGTTCTTTGCAATACATGCTGAAAGCAAGACAATAGATTAATGTGGATTCTTCGTTATGGGATCAAATCGTGTACATTACATCCACCACACATTTACAGGATGCAGTAAATGTGGTGGTCGCCTCATTACATTTTGATTCCTTCCATTACGTAGTGATTTAAATCATTTTCCTACCATTTGCATCTAAATAGCAGTAATCAGGAGTTCAGTCAACACAACATATTTTATACAGAGTGTAGAAATATATTCCATGCCGTAATATAGAAAGGTTAAGAAACTCACATTTTCAGGCCCTTTGGTTCCCATGTAAAAGTGCACCATTGTCGATATGGCTTGTAGTGACAGCAAGAATTGGCTCTGAAAGAAAAAAGGATCAGCTGTAACCAGCAATCTCAAACGCTTTAATCTCTTTTTATTTAGCAGTCAGACATACCTCTTCCTCCCCCATTTTGACAAATTCATACAGAAAGGCAAAGTACTCCGTGAGATGTTTACTGTGAGGCTTCACACCATGCTCCATAATAGACAACAGAGTCTTCACAAATCGAGTAACACAAGAGCGGCTTCCTATATCCTCCACAGGCCCATCCATATCATCAGAACTAAAACAAACACACAAGTATAAGATAATGAATGTGCATAATGTAAGCGGATTGTTAGTGAACAGGTTGTAAACATGACGGTTTTTATTACCCATCTTCCATGCCTGGCTGCAGGTACAAATGTGCGTGTACAGGTCTCAGCCTTTGAATCACATGAATACAAAGACGCTGGAACATCTAAACAAGACAAGGAGAAGGTGAGTGTCCAATACTCATAACATATTAAAATATCATATTGCTTACAGTAAAACATCACTAATAACTGCAGTCTGTGGGATGCAATAACATGATATAAATTGACTCAGGACACTGTATAGAGCCCAAGAAGTATCAATCTTAAAAAGGAGGGTGCAAGAGTACACTACCTTTTCTGTAACTTTATTTATTTGTTAAAATACAATACTCTAGTAGCAGCCATCTGATACAGACTGGCAATAGTGTGTAAACTTCCCCATCGACCATGGGCAATAATAAAATAGAATATTTTCTTTACTGTAAACAATGTATCATCTTGAATCAAAATCATGAAGAAAAAAACCCACTGAATTATATTGCCAAGGAAATTTTGAAAGCAAAACTATACATGGATCAAATAACATACAATATAATAAACTTCTACCCACCTGTCTGACAATCTGATTTGGACACTTAATCAAAATCTGCATAGGCCACCAATCATCATCAGCCATCCGGTCCAAAAACCACTGGAGAAAATAATAATAATAACATCCACGTAAACGAAAGATACGGTAATACAATGCTGCAGACAACTAAATGAATAATTACTCCTTCCAGTGATCAGGATTCCCGAAGTGAGCCTTTTGAAAGGTCATATCACGCTAAACACATGCTTTATATGTATCTCACCTCACAGGCTGCTTGGCTGTTGTTGAACTGCTTTGTCAGTAATTCAATCCACTGGAGCATGGTCGGCTAAACAGAGAGACAAACTGTAAGGATATTTTACTTGAATGCTTCAGTTCATTTTGTTATACAGAGACCCAATTCCACTGTCAGCATCATAGGCTTGGTACAAAAAACCACAATCTATACATCTATCACTTGTTTATATGTGGCAAATGGATTATACAATGGCTTCATTAATATTACCCAAAATAGAAGGTAAATATTAAAAGCTATAAGTAGCCATGAAAAAGTACCAGTTTTAACACCCATTAACAAATTAACACATCAAGCTTTCTGTTTTAAGGTGACAGTGTCGCCCTAGAGAACTAAAAACACCTACGACTTGTATTAGCATAATTGCAAGCATATATATATATATATATATATATATATGTTAAAATAAAAAGTTTTAAACATGTTTCTGGCATCTCCTGTTTAAGACATTTGCTTGTGGTCTAATATGGAAATGGACTTTGCATATCAGGCCAGTTAGTGATGCCATAAGCAGTAGAGATCACACAACTTTTGGTAATATCGCTTTACAGAAAAATCTGTTGCAACAACGCCAATCATCATCAAGCCGTGCCATGGTAGACAGCCCACCCTCCCCTTCACCCTATTTATTAAAGACACACATGGGACATTACCTCCCATACACTGTCCGTGAGCAGCAGACAACTAACCTTTTGTTTCACTTGTGCTTCAAATAAAGAAGCAGAAGTGGAGAATTTAGTCCCCTTGTAAGAGGATTAACTGGCATGTACTTTTCCTAGTACATGCCAGTGTATCCTCTCACCTGCTGCTGCCATGCTTCCTGGGAAAGCAGGTAGCCCGGTCAATGACCGTTTCTCTTTGGGTTAAAGCCTTGGTTTAAAAAATACTTAACTCTAAAAATTCATATAAGTTTTTGAGTTCCTTATGTGAAAAGAAGCTTATGTGAACTTTTATACGCAACAAGTCGCCCAATAAAGAGGTATAAATTACAATGCAAAGACTTCACATAGACAAATATAGGGCTATCAATCTCTGAACACGTAAGAGATAAAATAGAATGATAATTCCAAATGTTGCTGTCCCATCAAGCTTATATCCCAGAATTGCAAAAACATTCAAAATATGGCCACTAAATTCCAAGTATATGTTCTGCAGTGTGAATGACGCAGTGCTGCAAACACAACAGGTCACTATCGAAAGCAATAACAAAAGGCCTTAGCAAATAACCACAAGGAAATGATACCTTAATAATGATCCAAACAAACAATCTTAATGAAGGACATTACTACCGGATAATACACATTATATTGATATACACAACCGAGCCACAGATGCTACCTCACCATAGCTTGCCAGTTACACTCCTAGATTACTGAATTTAAAGGTTTATAGAAATCATTTTCACATAAAGCTACACGAGAAAAGGAAATTGTTTGGGGGGGGGGGGGGGGGGGGGAGTATTTCACATATATTATACATATTTGGGTGTACAAACATAGATTGGGTGGAACTGTAGTCAGAGTCGCCGGTATTCATTGTACACTTACCTTTACCATAATATACGTTTCATGAGGATACGCATAGTTCATTTTAAATACTTTATAGCTTATTTTTGGAACTAGCGTAGGCCTCACTAGATTAGCAAACCTTTCCAGATTCTGGTGTAAATGTGCTTATTACATCTTACAAATATCACTAATCTTCACAATGCTATATGCACACTAGGTTCAATCAATATATATATTTTAAACATGACAGGTCCACACTAAGGCATATCCTGTACCTCGCTATACAAAGTTTATATCCCTGGTTAATGCTATTTGGAAATACCTGTTTCTTACCTTCCTCCCCAGTATCCTCCAATCCTGCTTCTTCTTTGTTGACTGACAGCAGCAACAGAGCAACAAAGATTGTTAGAGTTACAGCAGTGGGAGTGGGATTACTAGGGAGGAAAGCTATGGCGGTCTCTTATCTATGACCCAGAATAACATAATACTTTCATTTAAATTAACTCTAAGCTTCCATTTCAAAATCTACGTCATATAAAAAAAAAATTAAAAAAATCAAACAAAAAAATAATAATAATCAGAGAATACAGTCATGAAAGATTCCAACAGAAACCTCAAGTGCAGAGATGTGAGCACAGTGGAAAAATACAGAAAAGTACATCTACTATAGAAATGCAGCCCATGTACACACTTCATATCAGTCTTTTGGTTTCTGCAGGTAACTTGTTAAACTTTGTTAAAGAATATGAAGTTATACATTATAAACAACTGAAAAGGAGGTACCAAAAATGTGCAGACAAAATGCAGACATAAGACACAGGATCAAAAATAAAACCTGACTAATGTATCAAAGTAAAATTAGCAGAAAGCCAAAGTAGAAGTCAGAAACAGACTTATGCGTTCTGTATGCCACGCAGACTTAATCGTATGGTCTGACTTCCCCAGAGGCAAACACAAAATACATCATGTAAATATGATTTACAAGATAAAAGCACACTGGTACCTAAAATGACAAACTGGCTACTTTATATACAAGTGTAAAAAAAATAATAATAAAAGGTATCATAGTATAGCCCTGTATATACATAGACAAGACAGGACACGGCTTACATTTAAATAAATTAGCTTATAAAATACAGAAATTTTCCAGTACAGAGTCGGGAGTAACAATTCCCAAATCTGTCAGTACATGGGCAATAGTGAATAGGATACCAAAAAAAAGAATGAAGAAAAAATAAAAATATACAAAGTAAGAATTAAAACGTAAAAGAATGAACTAAACTGTCTGAAATTGTATACAAGTGAATACCGGTTTAATCAAAAGTCCAAAATATAAAAGAAGATATAAAAGAAATAGAAAAATAAAATATATATTTTTATATATACCGTATGTATATATAATGAATGGAAAAGGAGACAGAGAAAGGGAGAAAAATTGCCATATATTGAGAGACAAGGGAAAAGTGCATGGTGAAACATGGACTATATAGACCTCATAGGCCCAATGTGTAAAATACACAAATACTTAATAGAAATGGCCCACATCCCACTAAGAGTTGAGGCCTCCTGGAACTCTGTTGAAAAATCCAGAAGACCTTCCTCTGGCATAGGAGACTATGTCCGTCACCTCCCCTGGGTGATGGCTTGACACACAATAACCATGCATCTAAAAGCATTTGTGCTGTGATCATGGGTCCTGAAATGTCTCCCAATATGACAGACACTACTGGTTATAATTTTGATGATAAAATCAAATTACAACCGGAAAATGTGTTTAGCTGAAAGCCTGCTCTTGTCACTGTTGAACAGAAATGTTTTACCACCTACATATACCTACAGCACATGCACACCTTATGTCCACACTTGTAAGTACCAATAATTAAGGTTTAGTCTTTTGCAATCATGTTGAGCAGTTAAACCTACAAGGTTCCCACGGGTCAAAGTACGTTTGGCTGAACAATTTACTCCTGCTTTTGGCCTCCCCATTTAGGTTAGGATCAGTATATAAAATGGGGAGGTTAGACCTAACTGTGCCACAGAAGTCATTACAGGGTTTAGACAACAATTTAATTCTTATCGTAACAGAAGATTTAAGCCAAGTCTGTCTACTAATCCGGTCAACAGTTCTCTTTGCCTTGAGTAAATGTCATCACAATCTGGTGGTTAAAGAGTGTTTGCCAACATGTTACAGGTGGCTAATTGTTATGTGGGGAAGAACCACCATTAAATCTTCATGAAATGTGTGTGCTGGTTCTTTAAATTTCATTAAAATGTTACCTGGCCCTTTATATTTGGCCACACAATTTAATGGTTCATTTTAGTGGCCTTGAAAGCATCTTTGTATTATAGTTTGCTTCTCAGAAACCCTTTTTCCTTCAAGCACAAACGATCATACTGCACACACAGCATCTCCATAACAAGTACCTTTTCCTTAGAATGAATGAATGTCTCCAGAACAAATGATGTACTAAGCTGCGGAGGAAAACAGGAAGTTAGTAAAACCATTTTCAGATTTCTTACAGCCAACAACAACAAAAATTACTAAAATGAACTAAACACAATCACCGCCCTGCTACCAAATATTTAAAATAAGGCTTTTGTCAGATATTTTCAATAATCTAAACTATCAATAAAAGCAAAGCCACATGCTTTGTTTTAATGCTACCAAAAATGTCACAAAAAATGTAATTTAATAGTCCACTTGAATATAGAGAAGGTTAGGTAAATTGTATATTTGTAAAAAAAAAAAGGAAAAAAAAAAAGAAAAAAAAAAAAAAAGCTAGTATTTCACATGACCATTTCTTATACAG
This sequence comes from Pelodytes ibericus, assembly GCA_036172795.1. NCBI lineage: Eukaryota > Metazoa > Chordata > Amphibia > Anura > Pelodytidae > Pelodytes > Pelodytes ibericus. The sequence continues at coordinate 49,603,666 of CM069862.1, read as the reverse complement.
ATGTTTGACATGCTTATTATGTTGTTAAAATCACCAGCATCAAAAAGGTAACTTTTCATTTACACATTGTCTTGGATTCGGCACAGCAATGTTAAACTGTTGGGAAGATAATGTCTTTCAGCAATGTCTATCTATATGTTTTATCACATGACAAGGAGCTGAATGAATCTGATGCGATCTGGCCCAAGACATGGGCCGCATGACTAGTGAACAGAATATTTATACTTGCTTCTCGTCAGTTACAGATATGTTGCTCAGAGCTTGGCAATTACCTTGGCAGTCATTAAAGACACTGCTTTGGGATCCGGTAAGGTGCTTGGTATGCTGCTGCACAGCTGCCACATGAACCTAAGAAACACAATGAGGAACATATTCACAGATACTCCAGGCCTCTGGGAAAACCAACAAACGGGAATATTTAACAACATCCACTTACCCAAAATACGTGTGCTCAAAAATGTTCTTGTCCTGAAGAAACTGCATATTGTCATGCCAAATCCACTAATTTGAGAAAATAAAGAAACAAAACAGCTGCTCCATAAATGTATTCCCATATATTGTTTATTTATCTTGATGCCTCAAGAAGACTCTCTAGGAATTCTATTTGGAAGTAGCTAGAATATCAGGGCTCAATAAGCGTCTTCCTACATTAAAAACATTTCTATTTAAAATGTCTACACTTGATGCAATGTTTCAATTAAACAGAACTTATTTTTTGCTGACAGTTGTTCTTTAAGAGTATATCCAACACATGAAAGATCACAGGGTCTCAGATTGGGATGTGCATTATGTGGTTATATGTTCTGTTATCATCCTTCCCACTCTTTTTTACCTCCATTTTTGCCTAGCACTCTTCATTCTCCATATTTTAGCTTCACTCCTTAACAACAATAACTGAGACATGCGTGTTGAAATTGATATGTAATATTTCATACAGGATTATTTCAGTTAAACAAATACATACCTCAAGAAGTTCTGAAGAGACATCAAACTTGAACTCTTTGCTGTTCTCCTCCTCTGGCTCCACACGCTTATAAAATAACATGTAAGCACTATGAGTCTGCAAATAAAATAATTGTTATCCACAGAAGGACACAATATATAGGATATAGACATATGCACACACATACATATACACACTGGTACCTTTTCAAATGAGAAGTCCATAAACTTATCAGTCACGGAGTCATACGTTTTTGTCTGAAAAGGAGAGTAAAGAAAATATTAAAAATGGTCTAAAGAGGTTTGAAATTTTACTCAGATTTCTATTTTCACTTAGGTTATGATAACTTCTTTACCTTGTCAGAACATTTTACCACAACTCAAAATAGTGAACCTTATCAGTTTTACACATGGCCTATTGCTCAAGCATCCACCAGGAACGTTACTGAATGGATACTAACATGAAGGCTGGGTTATATGCTTTCAGTACAGGTTACTTTACAAGAAATATATGTACATGTATGTGGAATCTGGATGAATTAAGACGTAACTTTTAATAGTAATGAATAAAATGGCACGTATATAACAAACAAGTAAAGTGAGAAAAAACGTGAGGTAAGTGAAATAGTGATTTAAAAAAATCTTGCGTTCCCATAAATGATTGAATGTTAATTACATTCAATCCTAGTTATGTAAAGTGTAAAATGGGATGCAATAACAGTAATTAGGTAAAGTTTTAGTCATAAATGTAAATCCAGATGACAAAAAGAAGTCACGTCAGGACATGTAAGTATCTTGAGTAAACCAATTACTGAAATAAGGGGGTACAGTTGTCCTCTCACTGAAATTCAACCATGTTCATTCACATATTAACTGATAAATCCCTTAAGATGAATTCTGCAGCTGATAATCACTTTAGCACAATAATGCCTTGTATCTGTTAAGGCTTTATAAAGAATATAACTGATAGTGAGAAAATGGGGAGAACAAACAAAATGAATGGTTGCTTTGAATTCTGCAGCTGAAAAAGATCATGCTCTATGCAAGCAATTCCTAACTCTCTGTTGCCAACATTTGATACAATTAAACAGTTAGCCAAAACTTTATCCCATGATAATTACGGCTGTTTAATCTAAGATGGAATACAAATATCTACTGCATATTTTAGGTAACAATGTTTTAGGCATAGAATTGATGTTGGTTAAATTGGAGGTGCAGCCAGGTCTGCCCTTTAATCTAAATGGATATACAAATTGTACTACACAAAGAATATCATATCAACTGCTTAGTGAACAAATGGGGAGAGAAGAGGAAATTAATTGTTGCTTTAAATTCTACAGCTGAAGAAAGATTATGCTCTATGCAGACAGGTTGCTTTACATACACATTGTTATGCCTTCACAATATATATAATATATGTATAGTACCAAAACTATCAGTAGCAATTAGGAAATAAAAACAGCAGCCTAGGATGAACAATCTGGTTTATAAAGCATAAACCTGTTTTAACATACAGACCATTTATCATTCAGAAATGTTCTACTCACCGTCATTTCTCCACCAAAACATTCAGACGCAAGCTGAGCAGAATCAAAGGGTTTAACTTCAGCATCATTGAAAAGATACCTAAAATAAAAAGGTACATCATTTTAATAGACTGTTATTTAAATATTTGCATGCATTTTACATATGAAAATATGAATATGTACATCAGGGAAGTGTTACTATTTATTATATTACTATATTGTAATAACACGTGTGCACCAGGCACCCAAGATAAAAAGAAAACTGCTGTATCTGGCAGTGGTTAAACTCTACATTGCACAGAGTTTAATCGTACAAAACACATGCGTTCCTTGGAAATGTTTTTTTAAACTTCCATGCTCCAATCCTGTTTCCCCATTTTTTTTGTTTGCATTGCACAATGATCAGTGCAGATGAAATGGGTCTTCTATTACACAAAATAATGAGAAATAACAGCTTCTAATTCAGAAATAGGTAACCACCACCCCATTTGAATTTTTACATCACAATTGCGTGGATTAGACATCACTGACATTCTGCACACGCACTGTGAGCCTCAGCATGCATCTCATAGGAGCCATCTGATTGGCTCCAAGGAGAAGCTGGGTACATCATATTTTTACTTGACCTGGAGAAGTTCTAGTGGGAAGGATAAATCCCCAGGAGAAAGTTAGGTATTGCAAATCCTAAGAAAGCAAAAACTGGAATAAAAGCTTATTGATTTCTAGAGTGCCTTCTTTTACATATGCGGTGTTATTTTTTCTTAATGGACATGTGTTAATTTAATGTGAAGATTTTTTTAGCTGACCGATCAGCTTTAAGGACCACATCGTGACATTGGATGGGGCAGGCAGAAACTCCAATGCCGACACAGGCATAGCACGTCCTGGGTTGGAACAAGTGGTGTTAGTGATCAATGTTAGCTAACACTGCTCAGGCAGTGTTGATGTAATGCCTTAATGTAGAGGCATTAAGCAACCCCTATATTCACTGCCAAAATCACCTGCGATCGATCAATGGATTGAACCTGGCACCATATTGGAGAGCAGTATGCCACTCCAATATGGTACTGCCATGTCATAGGCAAGAGCTTCAGAAGTTATCAATGAGTACTTCCGTCTCTAGACTGTCCTTTATAACAAAATAAATAAAAAGGATAAATTAGCCTTAGATTTAGAGTTAGTGTTAACTTTTGGGTTAGCATAAGGATTAGGACATTTATAGTAAATTATAGGATATGATGAAAATAATGGTATCTAAAGAAAAAAAATCCAATAAAACAATATATAATTGGTAAGGGTATCGTAAATGAGAAAGAAGAAATTTACAGCTAAACACAAACACCACAGAAATGTTTAAAAAAAAAAAAGCCCATGTGACCAAGGTTAAGACATGGCCAAATAGTCAAGTCACTAAGGGGTTATAAACTCTCTTGCCAAGTCAATATCTATTTAAAACGTCAATGTTCTGTAGAGCTACTATGGCTCATTTCATGCAAGCAAAATGTTTAGGGGAAAAAACTGCATGCAATATGGGAGTGATGGCATGCAATATCAGTTAAAGGAGCTTTTTGAGGAATGGAAAGGTACAGAATAAATAGGATGAATGGAAGGTACAGTTGTGCCACCATTAAAACGTACCACTTGTTGTTTTTGTATGCATGGGGATTAACGATATCCTTGATGAAGCTGTAGTAATGGCCGCCATCAGCAGTACCAGTATGAACAGTTACACCTATTAGATCATACTCATAGCTCTCTGCCTCCTTCATTTCTTCAACATCTTCTTTAAAACCTGAAATACCACAAAAGACGCTGTGTAACACATCTAGGTGACAAGTCTAATCCCGATTCCTCGGAAATGCCATTCACATCTATTTGTACATATTGCGCTACTCAGACAAAAGGATATGGTCTACCATAAGAATGATCTTATATCTTTATCAATATAAAATAATGAAGTGTATAACACATACAAACACTAACATCTGAAGGCACCATGAAGATCTAGGCATAAAGGTACTATGCTTGGCTTTTGACAGTATGTCCAAAACAAGACCCCCATGAAAAACATTTAAAGGACAACTAAAGCTTTTTTTTTACCCACACTTCAACAGAGAAAACAAGAGTAAAAAAAAAATGTTGTCCTAAGTAAACTAGACATATATCTTTAGAGGCACCCGCTGGTTTATTGTGAGGTGATTAAGACCCATCTGCTGATCCCATGAAAAAACAAGGGACAGTCGCCGACTTGATCAGAAACATGGACGCTGGCAGTCAGATGATAAACTGTCAAAGTAACATGCCAGTTTATCCTGATACCAGGAGCACTAAGTCTTTCATGGGCTCTTCTTTATTAGAAGCACAAGTGCGAAAACAACCTGTTTAATTGTCCTTTAAGGATATTTGTACCTAACAACCCACATAATGCTGATCTGATCTTCCTACTTATCAGCTTTATAGCAAAACTATATTCTTCAGTTCTGATTTTAAGCAAAAGGGCTTTCCCTTTGAGACCCCGGCCTATACTTACGGCTCCCTCCAGCACCAACAAGCATTACCTTCAATTCGATCATTCTTTCCCATGAGAAAATCTTCTGTATATGGGGTCATGTCCAAACGCAGAGGGAAAGAGAAGTGTGTGTTGACTTTTTCCTTCATCATAGTGACCATGTTAAATGTGTATCGCATGGTATTAAAGCTTAATATCCGTGGTAACTTCTTAAAACATGCCCTATTAAAAAAAAAAAAAAAAAATTAAAAAAAATTGTACATTTTTAACTATGAAAAATAAATTGACAAGTCACCGCTTACATAGGCTGCAATATTTAATAATTTGTCCTAGAATTTCTCATACTGTCCACTTCTTGATATAACAGAAAATAAAAATATCTGTGCGCTAAGCTAGTCACAGGCTCAAAAAGCAGGTGTGTGCATAGTACAAATACAGTGCAATTGGCTATACAGAATATACAAAAACTGTCTGCGCTTCTCAACCTAATAAGGTGATACTGTAGAATGTGAGAAGCACAAACATTACGTTTTTTGTATACACTATATTTGAAGCCAGGCTTTATTTTACGCATGTATATTATCTGAGTCTGTGACTTTTTTCTTTTCCCTGCTTGCACATAGCTGAGGTTATTGGCTCCTCTTTGTCTGGCAACTTGCTGTCGAGGGGTTAACTGGGAAAACAGCTTCATTGTACCTTCACCCTTAAAAGGTTTTGGTAGCAGTAGGTGAGGTTGGGTTCTCACCCTATTGAGAGTGTGCCTTGACATGGTGGGTGAGCTTAATTATGCAACAATTCCTATAACCAAAACCTCTCATTTATATTATGTTTATATTATTGTTGCCAACAAAGAGCAGATAGTTTTTGTAACAGAAAAGTTACACTGAGCTAAAGATAAATCGGCATATAATGGAATGTATTAATGGGGTTAATTAGCATGGTTTTGACTACTTTGTTTTTACAGTACATGCAACATATAAAATATATACAGTACACATACCATACATTAATTTGCAATGTAAAATGCAGTTTGTAATGCTCTACTGACGTAGAAGATAATAAAAAAAAAAAAAAAGTAGATTTAAGAAATAATTGTTGAATTGTGCAAATCTATTATACTGAACATTTATAAATTAAGGATGATACTCAAATACTCTGGAGATTTAAAGTAACTATGCTGATGTTTTTTCCCCATCAAGTTTATGAAGTTTTTAGGCAGAATAAACAAATGAAAAAAAGTGGTTAGGTACATAAGGAAATATGTAACTAAATATTCACATTACAATCCATACATCAGTAGAAATGGAGCGGTGAGTCTAACACAGCTGTTTCTAATTTAGGGATATCCCAGCAATGGTACTTTGCTTCTTACAAGACGTATTGCTGGTTTATATGCGGATGTTCAAGGCATAAAGATGTGAATTTACAGAAAAGGGACAGTGGATTGGGCAGATTGGCAAAATGTTTTGCTGATCACTTATAAGAGGGCCATACACCCATTTTTTTTTTTTTACTATCCACCTATGTGCTTGTTCACATTCCAGTTTTACATATTTATGGAACTTTTTCATTGTGCATATGATTTTTATCAAATAAACTTTAAATTTGAAGAAAAAAAAAACAGATTTGTTTTTAGAACTTTACAAATATTTTGTATAGGATCTCAATAGATCCATTAGGGCTTAACTGACCTTTTTTCAGCTCGCACTTTCTTGCCGCAGTGTGAACATGTGTACATATTGTCACCTTCCAAAGTGTCTTTAATGGTAACTTCATCCAGAGACTCCTGTGTTAAGGACATATTATCAGTTTTAACATTCATTTAGGATGGAGCAGATAGGTTTGCTTTAAGGACCAATAGAGAAGCCAGCCTGGGTGAGAACAAGCCACATTCCATGATTACTCAATAACCTCTAGCAATTCAAAGCGGGTTTTCTTTTTCACAGTTACCCTACTGCAAAATGTTAATGTGCAGACAGATATAATGTCTGCCTAGCACAACCACATAAATTCATAATGGCAACATTACTGGGATGGGACTAGTACTACATCCTATCCCTGGAATATTACACTTTGCAAAGCAACTGTAAGATGTGCAAAATGTGAATGGTAAAAGAAAGTATATGACCCCAAATTCAAATATGGAGCTGTACTGTGGTCTTTACAAGTCAAAATTAGCTACAGATTAAACATTTTTATTTTTCAACGAATTTATGTATGAATTACGCAGACTATTTTGCAGGTTCTGTTCAAAACTGGTAGGAGCAGATAAATTAAAAAGGTATAATAAAAATGAGGTGCTTTATTAGATAGTTTAGGAGAACCTATTCTATAAAATAATTAGAAACTGCGCAAGATGCGGACTCAACTATTTGGTTTGAAAGCGTGTAAAACCACACGAGATGTATGTGAACATGTATTGCTGCTCAGATTAGTAATAAATAGAGTATAAAACTAATTCTGAGAACTTGTAGACCCATGAGTCTATTAGCCTGTAGTAACCTACCAAACTCTTTCCAACAGTAACCTGTAACATCTTCCAACACTGGAAACAAAGACTCCATATTGTCAGCAATATTCAGAGCAACCATAAAATACTAGATGACAAGGTCAGGAAATCCATCCATGACCAAAAGACATTCACGCAATATAACCGTTATTATAAATAAGCACATGTCCAAAAACTAGCTATCCAAGACTGGTGAGGGGAATGATACTCACATAAATGTTCTTCATGTCGGCTACCTGACATCTGACAGTGTAGAATTCTTCAGCTGTCTGGCTCACATGTTCACAATCCTTGCGTGAAGAAATGAGACAATATCAATATCAAAGCAAAATGTAAACAATGCATGGAAAACAAAATGGTTCTATATTCAGAGAAGAGATGTGCCCCGCGCTTGGAAATTTTGTATTTTCTAGTCTCAAAGACACACTACAATGAAGAAAAAAAAAGAAAAATCTTTATTCTACTATTTAACTTTAGGCATCATTTAATATATTGTAAACTATTGTTTTCTGCGATATAGAGCTCTAGTCTGACAAAATTACAATGAGATTCTCATTTATTGACGTCCAAGATGTTTGTGTACAGATCTCACTTTCACTAAAATACAAGGGTCTGATCTCATCTAGCATCTGGATTTTAAAAAGATGTCAATGTTTCAGACGAGTCTTGGCAAGACTAGTATTGCTTGCCGCAAACAGTGAGACAAAATCTGGATGGAAGAATGCAAGACGTAATTAAATCTAAACACAAGTAATTTGTAATAAAACCATATTTTAGAATATTTGACATCTATTTGGCTCCAAAAATGCCAGTGCAGTTGAGCGCGGGGGCAAGAGGGAATGACGACACATGTTTAGGACTCTAACTGTTACAGAATATATAATGAAGGGATATTTGTCACACAATCATTCACAGTGAATAATAAAAGATTTTTTAATTTTACACATGTAGCAAAATAGTGTACAGCCACTTAGTACATCTTCTAAATCAAACTTCTAATGGCAGTATGGCTAAAAAGTGTCATTGCATGTACCACCTAAAAGTCTATCGCCAACAAACCTAATCGTGATTAACAAATTTGGAATGATGATCAATAACATTCAAGAAACCCAAGTGATACATACCAAAGAAACAACATTGTTTGTGATGACACCTCCAAATAAACTCTTAACAGTGTTTTTCTGTAAAAAAAAAAAAAGTTTTTTTTTTTTTTTATATCATATATACTTACATTTTGTACAAACAGTTTATGGTTCGTGAAAGACCTTACCAATTCAGGAGACATTTCTTCAATTTTTGTTATTAGATCAGTAAAGAACTCTGTCATGTCCTTCTGTTCTCCTGTATTGAGAGGCTGTTTATCCATTGTGTATGTCTTGCAGAACGGTCTGGGATTATAAGCTTTACATTCACTTTCCTAAACAAACAAAAATGCTCTTGTTGTTGTTTTCTCATTTCATCGAGACAAAAAGTACTCACATAGAATTGCACTGTCAATTGCGTTCACATTAACTTAACGGACAACTGTAAAAATGATCTAGATTTAAGATGTTTTAAAACGGAAATGATTTAACGTAAATACAAAATAACGACCTTATACAGCCCTCTTTGGTCCGTAGAGCTCTATAAGTGGCAGGACATGTGGTTTAGACTATTGGGTCAGATGTAGGAAGATCTGACCCAAGATTCTAAACGCCATCTGCTTCCTGATAAAGCTATTTGGACCAACGAGGGCTCCCTTTTGCCCTTTATTGAGATTTTTCATGAAAGTATTAATATTTTAAAAGCCTACACATTATATAATCTTTCAAATAAAACCATATTATTTTTTGATCATGGTTGTCCTTTAAACAAAAATTCAAGCAAACTAAAAAAAGCATATCTCAGGAGTCTCGCAGCACGCGCATTTTCACCAAAAAACTGCCTGGTACTGAGTAGAAATACCACAAAAAAAAAAAAAACTTTATTCATAGAACTGCAGGACAGTGAAACGCAACTGCAAGGGGAAGGAGCGTTTCAAGCATGTGAGGTACATTCTAGCAGCCTAAATGACAAGCGCTCATGCTTGAAATTATTTGTCCAGTCACGTGCTTATCTTGTCAATAAAGTTTTACTCTGGGAAGTGCAGTGATGAGTTCCATTACTGGGAACATTTTATTTCCTATCGATTCTAAGCAACAATATTTCTGCTTTAAGTTTAAACAATTTTCTTGAGTATCCAGCTTCCACCTTTAATGTACACGGTCACATAACTCGTGTGGAACTGTATAAACTGCGTGCACATACCATTAAATATGTAAACATTTTCTGGAGCTCCAACAATGTTGTCTTGTGCTTTATATCTTCAGAATACTGAAAAATGAAATGTGCAGTTACAATTCATCAATGTACAAACACAAAGACTCCATACAATACAGTAAATGGTCCAATCACCAAAAATAATGGTACCTGAAGTCAGAACTTCTGCTACCAAGAATATTTTGTGGCAAACATATTTGGGACTGGCTTAGAAAGCATTATGCTAGCGATATAGATAATGCACATGTTAGCGCCCTCTACCTTTACACAACGTTTAGGGTAAAACAAATAAAATAGCGTAAACAATCGTGAAAATGTTGAATGCTGGCATTTCATTTAGGATGTGAAGTATTATATGCACAAGACAAAAAATACAGATCTCCCCATACCTGCAGAGTCTATATTACTACTGTGGTACTATATATGTCCTGGAAAAAGGCCTATGATGGTGCACTTTACATGGATAGAATACCTTTGCAGTAAAGATGGCTTGCCTTGCCTCGGGTATCATGTACAACTGCTGAATGGTGGACGCCAGATAGCAGGTCGCTCCAAGATTAGTCAGGCCAACGAACCTGCACTCAGAGCGGACATCATCGTGGGGCCAATAGTCCCACTTATATGGAGAATGTGAGGCTGCAGCCGCAAAAGAAAAAGTACAATTTACTCTAGAAATGGCATGTAGCATAGAAAATAATAGAACTGGCAGGAACACATTTTTCTGGTTCAAAATGGCCTCTTATACATTGGCAGATTGAATTTTATCATAAATAGGTCAGAGTGATTTACCATCCAGTTTCAGTAGTCATTTACAAGAAATAAGGCTTATTTTTCTAAGATCACAAAGCACGGTCATTTGCTGGAGAAAACCCTGCAGCAGATCCTATCTTTGCAACCTTCAACTCCCTCAAGTACACCCTGATGGGAAATTAAGTGACATTTTGGAAGGGGTTTTGGAAGTGAGTAGGGTGATATGTTTAAAGTAGATGTGTGATGCTGCAGTAGGGGCCTGCTGTGGCTGGATGAGAGGGGCAGAAAATGCATAGGGCTTTATGCTGTAGTTGCATGTTAGATGATAGGAGATGTTAGATAATATGAAATGTTGAAAAGGGGTGATGTGCTGGATCTTTGATGAATTGGAAGGTCATATGGTGAAATCTGTGGAAGTTGTGGTGGGTAGTAAGAGAAAGGTGGTGGTAGGGGGAGGCAATTACAAGTAAAAACGGCCATGTGTTTACACAGTATAAATCATACATTTTTTTTTATAATACTATGAATAAGACGGTACTTACATTGCATGTGCTGTGCCATTACCCAGTTGTGTAACAGCCTGTAGTTCTCAACTGAGCCTTTGACCATTTCCACCAAGAGATCATATGCAGCAGCCCGAGAAGAGTGAGATTTACATTTCGGCTGCAATCTGTCCTTCAAACTTGGCAGCAGGAACAAGAGATTAAATATATCTCTGAGGAACTCCTGAAGGAGAAGATCGGTTAGAGCTTGGCAAGTAAACAAGTAGTTTATGACAGACAATGTAAATAATAGTTACCTGTCCCTCTCTGGAAAATTTAAAGGGAGGTTTATGTTTGATGACACTGGTGGCAAGTCTCAGAAGGCCGGTCATACCATCATCTTCTATATTTCCATCTTGGTAGTCGAGGATTTCTCGGCTGAAAAATAAAAATTTACTTTTAGGAATGGCTCAAGGTATGACTAGGCTAACTGAACACTAAATATGTAAGTAGGATTTAGTTTTACAGTTTCACCCTAAACTTAGGAATGCACATTTTAAAACTGCAAATACTAGAGTTATCTGTGTGTGTATTTATATATACCGTATTCTCCGGCGTATAAGACGACTGGGCGTATAAGACGACCCCCCAACTAAGTCGTCTTATAAGCCGAAAAAATTGCATCTATATTTTAACCTTTTAGGTTCTCAGGCCGCGCGGACAATAAAGTTTTGTTTAAAAAAAAAGTTTAAACAGACTTTATTGAGCCGCGCGGCCTGAGGGGAGCTCACAACGCTTCCCTCACAGCCACGGACCGGCTTAACAGCGTGAGCGGAGACAGAGCAGAAAATAGGTGAGTAAATCCCAGTACCCGGCGTATAAGACGACCCCCCAACTTTTGAGAAGATTTTCAGGGGTTAAAAAGTCGTCTTATACGCCGGAAAATACTGTATATATATAAGCACAAAACAGCTCCTGAGAACCTCTGCCAAACACCGCTTGCACTGTTAAATGTTGGGATGTACAAATTTATACATAACAAACCGTGATTGTGCCTTTATATTTCACTTACTGACACTTTACACACTACCCACAGTTTGTACAGAATTACAGAGAGACACTCAAACGAAACCAATTGCAAAAAGCAAGCTCTATAAACACGGTGTACATTTACATCACAGTATCACTCACGACAGAGAGCAAGAAAACATTTTTTTTACATTTTTTTTTCAAGTTCCTAAAGTTTTGCTTACGTCAAGGTAAACAACATGCAAAATATCATGTGTTCCGGTTTCAATATCAAAGAAAATGGTGCACACTAACCTGCGAATGCAGTCGGCCAAGTGTCTTGCCAAGTCATCCAAGTCAAGCAAGGTTGTCTAGAAATCCAACATATACAAAAAGCTATTAAAACAATTTGGGAAACTACGGTAAAATGAAACTCATTTCTGTTCATATCTAAGTAACAAAAGAAAACCAAATAACAAAACAAACCCAAAACAGCCATTCTACGTTACCTGGCTGGCATCTTTGACATGGATATTATCAATCAGTTTACACAGTAACCAAAAATATTCTTTACATCCAGGTCGCAAAATAGTTTCTTCCTCAAAATCCTCCATCTATTAAATGATACAAATCATGATATCTCTTAACATATGCTTATGATGACACAACTTTCAATGCATTATACAAAAGTGTTAAATAAATAAATAAATAAAAAGCAGGACTGTGGAGTTCGAACCATTTTCCATTATAAAAAAAGCAATGTTACAATAATACACGGACGGAAAACGTATGCTACAAATGGAATAAGGCGTAGCAGACATTGCTAGACTAGCAGTACAGGCGTTGGCCACAATTTCATAGGTAAAGCTCATAAAACAAAATGAGTGTAGGCTGCGTGCAGTAAAATGATTTAAAATAGTCTGACACTGTTCATCACAACACAAGCAACTCATCCATTAACATGTTATCTATATGTTACCCGAATAGGCTTCAGAGCTTGAGCATCAGGAAGAAACTTTAGTAATGTAGATGCTGCCAGTAGCAAGAAGGACCTGTTGATTGAATCCCCACCATCCAGGCCAGAAAGGGAAAGCTTGTACAGACCATTGCATGATTCATGACGAACAGCAGTCTGAAACAAAACCATTTATTAATCACAATAATAGCAGCAACTGAGCAAATCTCTGAAACTAGATCATCTAAATAAAACCTTAATAGTCGTCAAATATTTTTAGCCTGTAACGTATCCACAAATTATTATTAACTTTCTCTATAATGTGCTAGCAAATGTAAACATTTCATTTCTAAGCCCTCCGGATGGTTTATGCATAACAGTAAAAACAACAAAGATGGCCTCCAGAAAGGATGTGTGCATGCATCTTCCCTCCCCCCACATGATGACATCACCAATCATCACATTAGTGCTGATTGCAAGCTATGCGAATGTCACCGTTTAAGTATTTTTTTTAAACTTCATATTTTATTTTGCTAGTAAATATACACATTAAATATTTATACTGATCCAATGCTGAACTGTTTTTTTTTTTCCATCAGTTTACTAGATGACGGGGTTCACATTAATGGAGCTCTTTGGGAAATCAACTTGCATTTTCCACTGTGCAAGTGGTTTGCTCCCCCAACCAGACTCTTTCTGCAAAAAGCTGACAGAATGTTCCAGTTAGCAACAGATTTTCTCCGTTGCTAGGGAGAGATATCCAGTGTCTCACTCTAATAGATCTCAACAAGAGTTTAAATATCAATTTTAAGAAAAATTGTTTCTCTGCAGGAGCAAAAAGCATTTGATGTTGCTATGGCAAAAAACAGTTTCGGGCCCCGGTAGAATTATTTTCAAAGTAAAACTACAGGAGGAACTGTAATTTGGTTGAAATGAAAAATAAGTTAATGCTGAATATATGAGAAATGTATACATAAAATAAGCTAGGTGGAACCGCCCTGTTAAATTCTCCAGAAATGACAATAAAAACACACCGTATTGTATTTGTTGATAATATAAAAGGTTTATCCACATTCAGTCCTACCCTTCTACTAAAATAATTTCCTTTCTTACCTCTGGAATAAGAAGGGTTAACTTTTTGAGCCAATCTTGTAAATTATCACTGTCCGCAAGGCTGGATTTCACCACAGAGCAGCAATGAGCCCAGCTAACCAAGAGCCACATTGAATAATGTGTGACTATGTGAAGGAAACACAGAAAAGAGATCAGTTAGAGACTGCAGATAACCAACGTGGACTCTTCAACACAAGGGTATCATATCAACATTTCGAACAAATGACATAAGTATCAATTCTTTATCAAACCAATAACTCCTATGTATTTATTGCAATACTCTGCATCCACAGAACTCCTGTGTATAAAACAATACTCTGCATCCACAGAACTCCTATGTATACAGCAATACTCTGCATCCACAGAACTCCTATGTATACAGCAATACACTGCATCCACAGAACTCCTATGTATACAGCAATACTCTGCATCCACAGAACTCCTATGTATACAGCAATACACTGCATCCACAGAACTCCTATGTATATAGCAATACTCTGCATCCACAGAACTCCTATGTATACCGCAACACTCTGAATACAAAGAACTCCTATGTATTTACTGCAATACTCTGCATCCAAAGAACTCCTATGTATACAGCAATACTCTGCATCCAAAGAACTCCTATGTATACAGCAATACTCTGCATCCAAAGAACTCCTATGTATACAGCAATACTCTGCATCCAAAGAACTCCTATGTATTTACTGCAATACTCTGCATCCACAGAACTCCTATGTATTTACTGCAATACTCTGCATCCAAAGAACTCCTATGTATACAGCAATACTCTGCATCCACAGAACTCCTATGTATACCGCAACACTCTGAATACAAAGAACTCCTATGTATTTACTGCAATACTCTGCATCCAAAGAACTCCTATGTATACAGCAATACTCTGCATCCACAGAACTCCTATGTATTTACTGCAATACTCTGCATCCAAAGAACTCCTATGTATACAGCAATACTCTGCATCCAAAGAACTCCTATGTATACAGCAATACTATGCATCCAAAGAACTCCTATGTATACAGCAATACTATGCATCCAAAGAACTCCTATGTATACAGCAATACTCTGCATCCAAAGAACTCCTATGTATTTACTGCAATACTCTGCATCCAAAGAACTCCTATGTATACATCAATACTCTGCATCCAAAGAGCTCCTATGTATACAGCAATACTCTGCATCCACAGAACTCCTATGTATACAGCAATACTCTGCATCCAAAGAGCTCCTATGTATACAGCAATACTCTGCATCCACAGAACTCCTATGTATACAGCAATACTCTGCATCCAAAGAGCTCCTATGTATACAGCAATACTCTGCATCCAAAGAACTCCTATGTATACAGCAATACTCTGCATCCAAAGAACTCCTATGTATACAGCAATACTCTGCATCCAAAGAGCTCCTATGTATACAGCAATACTCTGCATCCAAAGAACTCCTATGTATACAGCAATACTCTGCATCCAAAGAACTCCTATGTATTTACTGCAATACTCTGCATCCAAAGAACTCCTATGTATACAGCAATACTCTGTATCCACAGAACTCCTATGTATACCGCAACACTCTGAATACAAAGAACTCCTATGTATTTACTGCAATACTCTGCATCCAAAGAACTCCTATGTATTTACTGCAATACTCTGCATCCAAAGAACTCCTATGTATACAGCAATACTCTGCATCCACAGAACTCCTATGTATTTACTGCAATACTCTGCATCCAAAGAACTCCTATGTATTTACTGCAATACTCTGCATCCAAAGAACTCCTATGTATACAGCAATACTCTGTATCCAAAGAACTCCTATGTATACAGCAATACTCTGCATCCACAGAACTCCTATGTATACCGCAACACTCTGAATACAAAGAACTCCTATGTATTTACTGCAATACTCTGCATCCAAAGAACTCCTATGTATTTACTGCAATACTCTGCATCCAAAGAACTCCTATGTATACAGCAATACTCTGCATCCACAGAACTCCTATGTATTTACTGCAATACTCTGCATCCAAAGAACTCCTATGTATTTACTGCAATACTCTGCATCCAAAGAACTCCTATGTATACAGCAATACTCTGCATCCACAGAACTCCTATGTATACAGCAATACTCTGCATCCAAAGAACTCCTATGTATACAGCAATACTATGCATCCAAAGAACTCCTATGTATACAGCAATACTATGCATCCAAAGAACTCCTATGTATACAGCAATACTCTGCATCCAAAGAACTCCTATGTATTTACTGCAATACTCTGCATCCAAAGAACTCCTATGTATTTACTGCAATACTCTGCATCCAAAGAACTCCTATGTATACAGCAATACTCTGCATCCACAGAACTCCTATGTATACAGCAATACTATGCATCCAAAGAACTCCTATGTATACAGCAATACTATGCATCCAAAGAACTCCTATGTATACAGCAATACTCTGCATCCAAAGAACTCCTATGTATACAGCAATACTCTGCATCCAAAGAACTCCTATGTATACATCAATACTCTGCATCCAAAGAACTCCTATGTATACAGCAATACTCTGCATCCAAAGAACTCCTATGTATACAGCAATACTCTGCATCCACAGAACTCCTATGTATACAGCAATACTCTGCATCCAAAGAGCTCCTATGTATACAGCAATACTCTGCATCCACAGAACTCCTATGTATACAGCAATACTCTGCATCCAAAGAGCTCCTATGTATACAGCAATACTCTGCATCCACAGAACTCCTATGTATACAGCAATACACTGCATCCACAGAACTCCTATGTATACAGCAATACTCTGCATCCAAAGAATCACATTGTGACATAAAATAGGACCGTGATGGGATTCATTGGACCCAGAGAATCGCCATTTAGTGATAAGGAAACTAGATTTCCAAGTTTCTAAAGCCATCAGCCCATTGTTCATTGTCTGTAACACTGTAAAGTAGGACGGACCTTATAACTGACAGTATTGAGTGGACCATGAAAATGGCAGA
This sequence comes from Pelodytes ibericus, assembly GCA_036172795.1. Classification (NCBI taxonomy): domain Eukaryota; kingdom Metazoa; phylum Chordata; class Amphibia; order Anura; family Pelodytidae; genus Pelodytes; species Pelodytes ibericus. The sequence continues at coordinate 49,586,540 of CM069862.1, read as the reverse complement.
AGGTAAAAATCATCTTTTTTTTACAATAACTTGCATTTCAATGACAAATATGTATGAACATTACACATTTATCAGGGTCTGTGCACTGTGCTATCACCATGGGTTAAACTAATGGTCCTTTGACAAATTGGGGAGATCTCACCTCTGTTTTCTATACAGCTACCAAGTAATATAAGTCAATTGGGGAAAAGGAGCCAGTAACCGGGAGAGGAGGAACCATAACAGCAGGAACACTGGTTTACAGATCTATTTTATTCACTCATTAACCTAGAGCCAAATTCAGTTATTTTTGTTTCACTAATGCAAATAATTTGTACAACCCTTGTATTTAATGTCATATACTGTACATTACATAGTGCAGAAATAGAGGTCACATAGTCAGATGGACGTTAAAAAAAGTCCAACTTCCCAATCACCAACATGAGACAGCATATAACTGATTTGCATAGAGCTATTTTTGAATATTAGCGGTTTATTGGGTTTATATATTACAAAAATATTCAAAACACAAACACTGGAAAGATATACACTTTGTAACAGAGGATCAGTATTATGCATACCTTCATGCCTGGATCTGTGGTCTGACTGGGCCTTGAGTACCCTACAATGAAAGTCATGGCATATAATAAGAATAGGATGATTTATTTTAACACCAAATGCATCAGATGACCGTACAGACTTTGCATTGTGCTGCCAGTCAGAAATCGCTGGCTATAATTACCTTTGAGCTAAATTGTCATATGTGTAGGCAACAGACATTAACCGCTGAATCAAACAGGTGCCTTGGACAAGAACAAGAAACACCTTGAAAGAAGAGGATATGAGAGAGAAAGTATATTAAACATTGTTTCAACTTAAATTAGAAAATAGAAAGAGAAAAAAAAAATAAAGCTGTATCTGTAGCCATGAGCACATTTATGTATTTTACTGAATTGTTTACTTTACAAGGTTAATATTTCACATTACAGATCGCATATAACTTGCCAGAATCTGTAACAACCAATAACTAACACAATGGTTTGCACACCCACCTCAAGTTAATGCAACTGCATATACCGCATCAGAAATAGCTGAACATCCAAGACAAAAAAAAACTTATTTGTACCTCAGTTAAACGTGGTATGTGCAGACCCTTGGAATGTTCTCCAGCGGACTTCCTCGATTTTCCAGGCCAAGTCCTTTTCCTGTGGCTCTCGGATATTCCTGACCAGGCAAAGACATCGTGGTATGCCAGATCCAGATCTGTTGGATCCACAGCAAACTGACATATCAACTTTAGCAAGCATGCTAAACAGTCCAGCTGCCACTGTAAAGATACAGATTGTGTTTACAATAAATTGAATCTGGCAAAAGGGAAAGTAATTTAATGGAATCCATTGTTAAATTGTGTTTCTAATTAAAGTTTTTTTATTTTTTTTATTGAGTCATACGTTGTTAACTTTTAATAAAATCAAATTTCAATTTAAACCTGGTCGGTGTTCATCCATTTGTTATGGGTCAGGAAAATCTGTTCATACCTATGTTGTAACCCAACTTATTCATACATGTGTTTGCAACTTTAAACCTTCATTTAGGAGGAGAACTTGAGGCTGCTAGAAATTTCAACCAGAGATTTTAATAAATCACACTAATTTGGACCTAGAATAATTGAGGTTTTTTTTTTTAAATATATAACATAATAATGATGTATAAGAATACATAATGCTGAAAGCCAATGATCACTTTGAACAATGCTCCTCACAACAATAGAAGGATACAATAAAAGAAGAATACTATAGAAGAAGGATACAACAGAAGAAGAATACTATAGAAGAAGGATACAACAGAAGAATGCAAACTTACCACTGTCCAAGATTCCTGTTCTTTGGGTTCCAGTATTCCTGAATTAAATATTTCTATCAGTTGTTGTAGACCGCCTGCCGCCACAAACTACGGAGGCATAACCAACAAAAATGTACAGATAAACTCAGTTTAAGTAGAAAGAAAATAAGAAAACATTACCATTTTCAGAATTCTAACATCGCTTTCTGGTTCACTCATTTTAACTATTTAGTCTTTAAATGCTGCATTGTGATTACTAAGTGTATTAAATTGTAAACGATGTAGGATGGAGACAAGCATTACATTTACAATTAGTATGTATAAGCAAAGATCAAACAGGAAAACTATCATTTTCAAACAGTAATCCCTTAAAATCTACATTACGCACATACTGAGCAAACTATCATTGCTTCCAACAATAGTATCAATGGATCCAAACCTTGCAACTCCATGTATTTTTACTGTTCTCTATTTGATCTTCACTTGAATCATCAGAGTCTGGATACAAATCACTGTAGCTGCCCTACAAACAAAGAAATAGATTTGTTATTCATACCGTCAGGACAAACTTAGAATTGTTTTATGACTGGATGCTTGAATAAAGATATTGTAATGACTCCCCTAAACAGTCAATGTTCTTCACATGTCTTAAGGTTCCCATTCTCATCACCTCTACATTGTAAGCCTGCGAGTAGGGCTCTCTACCGCATTTAGCAGTCTGTCTCTGTTCGTAGTATGTGGTACCTTTCTATTCTCTGTACCAAGCGCTTTGTGAACTGTTGGCGCTATATAAAACATGAATATAATGGCCTTTCTTCCTACACATATCCACAAGACTTCTCTCAAACAGCAAAAAAAAAAAAAAGAAGCCAATTTGGTGGGAAATGAACTAGGTATAAAGTATGATATAGTTCATCATTACCGTAGATTCTCTCCTTATTCTCCTGTTAGGTTTGCCCAGCGCTTCAATAATTTCCAGAGCATAGAGGAGCTTATGAGCACTTTTTATTCGAAGCAAGTCCTTCCAGCAAGGTCCATCACCACCCTAAAAAGCAATCATAAAAGAATATCATACTAAAGCATTAGTGTATCTCAAGACTATGGCCAGCAAATACTGGAAACTCAAAATAAACAAACCTCTATAACAGTGGCTGACAGATTATTAAGGGGACTTTTACCAGCGACTCACCTGCTCGTCGGAAACATTCTGAAAGGCCTGGAGCATATTGGGACAGGTAGGAAGAAGCATCAGTAGCTCCCAGACTCTCCGGGACAAGTTCTCAGCATGGAGGTGCAGCTCTTCACACCGAATACTCTGCAACCAACAGAAAAGTCATTAAGATTAGAGTACAGTGTATTTAACAAAAAAAACAACGAAATTGCGTTCATTATCAGTAGCCCTCACGTTTTTGAGTATTTATTTCAATTATTAAAGGCAAATGCTTAAAAATGCAATGGTGGCTGCAGTTCTGCCATCCTCAACTTATACTAAAAATTAGGTTGATTGCTTCCCCAGTTAACGTATTTTAAAAAGCAGCACAGGACTGCATATATAAAAAGATTAGGAATCCATGCACATTGCCTGCTACTCAATAGAGCACAATAATTGTGTTATCTATAAAGTACCCACATGCTCTGTTGCTTAATACATTCCCTTATTATAAATACTGTGTAAATATGACACCATTAACGGACGTTTACCTCCGCATCCTCCATGACCATTTCACCAGACGGTGGTTTGAAGGAGGCCAACATCTCCAGCAAGTCAAATAATGTGGTGAGGTGAGGCTCTTGAAGAAGCAGTAGCATGGGGATATTCTCCTTTTGTGGAGGAGGAAGACATGATGCAGGTAGCTGTACACCTTCACCTTTCCTCTCCCGACGTGGTGCACCCAAGGACACAAATACCATCTGGACGAAATACATTGAAAATAAAATGCCACTATATTGAGACTAAGTGGAAAGAGGCATAGAGTAAAACAATTATTTTATAGCTGAACGTGAGGCCACCTGAAACAGATACCTCGTGTCTTCATGATATACCTCAATCACAGAGATCATAAAAAGGCAAGACAGTAGTGAAAACCAACTACACCTATGAGGAAGCACATACCTATAACAACATACTGACATAATTGAATGGAAAGGCAACACTAAACTAATAGAATCTTAAGGAGGGATTTGGAAATACTTCCTATTAGTCCTGGTCCAATGTACTGGATCAACTAACTTACCCAAGAATACTGAGCTTCTTCTGTTCTCAATCTTCCACTCCAGCGCTGACTTCCTGGATAACCCCTGAGGCTCAGTCCCCCCCCCAACCCATCCATATTCTCATTGCCTCCCTGTTACTTCCTACTTCACAATCATTGTTGCTATCTGTTCAAATTAGCATTTTCATTCACAGAGCTTTATACATATTTTCCTTGCACCCAGCTTAGAGGAGTGACAGAAGCAGTTTGACTAAATTATTTTCACCCGTTCTTTGTTTTTGAACTATGGTATATCATTTTAATAGTCATTCAGCAAATAATAAAAATAATTATCTAAAATGTTAGTGTTCTGTTTTACACCATTATCAAAACACACTAAACAACATATGTTGGTAAATACCTGCATATCTTTAAAGCCAAGTTCATGGAGAGTCTTTTCATCATAGTCTGTTGTCAGCTCGTGGCCCGAAGAAATCATTCGTACAGGCCCCATCAGACCACCTTAAAGAGAGGCACAAGGAACATTACATTTTATAGGAAATCACTCAGTTATGACATTTTGAAGCATTGGAGATTGAGCCAGTGATGATATGCATGCAGTCTTGTGTTGTAAATACTACTAACCACTCAGGTGCCAAATTAGTCTGAAATACCACATTTCCAAAGTTGTACTATTAAGAGAATATGTTCTATATAGTCAGTGGTATCACTAGGGGATAGGTGGCATAAGTAGGCGGGACCTCGGAGGCTACTGTAGAAATCCTTGACTCCGTGTCTCGGCTGAGAGATACTCATGCAGAAAAAAATACCACACTGGGGTATCTGCACAATCCAAATATTTTTGGTTGCACTCTCTTTAAAAAAAAAAAAAAAATGATGGCTGGTTCCAGTTGTTGTGGACTCCATGTTCCTCGATATAAATCAGTCTTAATGTGATCTGAGCATCATGAGATGTATACAGCCTTTAGGGTGGCTCAGCATCATGGTTAGTCTGACATATAATGCTCACCCAAGCATACCTATTTTTACCTCAATCTGTCTCCAACACAAATGAAGTTAAATAGCAACACAATGCACACTAATGTACCATCCCACTTACATTAGAAATCTAAAAATACTCACCAGGAAAATCTCCTTTACGACTGCTTTGTCCAAATTCCTGGAGCTGTGCCTGTTGGTTTAACTGGTCCTTCTGTAAATTCTCATACCAGTGAGTCACTTCAGCTCTCAGGTCTGCTACTTGGTCACTTGGGTACATTTCTATAGTCATCTAAAGTGGGGGAGAAAGCAGCCATGTAAGTGACAGGGATAGTAGTAATTGTTTCTCTTCAGACCTGTAATCACCAGCGGCTGGCAAGTTTTATGTTTTACTGGCAGCAAACAGACCTTATCAGGAAGCCCAGCTGGCTGACATACAATTCTTAACGGCAGCGATTGCTTGTCATTAAGTGCCTTCAAATGACTGCTGATGCCAGTTCCTTCAATTTGCCATTGTCGAAGATGATATGCAAACCTAAACAGCAAGAAAAGATAACATTTTTAGAGATGTTACAGATTTGCAATAGTGTGATCAATGCTTTTTCGAACTATCACTGAGCGAATGAATTAACAAAATTTAAAGCAACTGATTTACTCTAATTAGCTCATCCAAAATCTAAATATATCTGTAGCCCATAAGAGGCCATGTGGCCATCAGGTAACTATGGCAGATACAAGTTAAACACTACATTTTAAAACTTAAGGCATCTTGATAGCTGCAGTACTGGAGTCAAAGCACCTTCCAGCTGACCCTGACAAATACACCTCAGTGAGGTAAATATTATAAGAGCTGTGGAGAGCACTGCTGAACTGATTGCACTGCAACTGAACTCCATATTAAATTATGCAGATATATTTCCTTTTGTGCCCTTTTTTTGTCCAATATCAAGGGCCGTTTAGTACTTCGCAAAATGCACATTTAAACACCCTCATTGTATAATCATATGCCCACTCCTGCTGGGAGGCTATTGCTTTAAAATAGACTTCTCCCCTTTATCTTATTTAATCCCTTTGTGGAAATATTACCATCCCCGAATCTTTCAGATTACGTATTTGTAAACAATGCACCATTTTAAGAGGTCTGACTAGTGATCTTTAAAGAGGCATAATTCCCAATGGCTGCTGCCCAGCCACACTATCATTTTATTTGTTACATTGCCTGATGACTCTTAAGTCAGCCCTTCTTTAGTAGTTGACTGGTACCTTTAATGCTATATTGCGCCTCTGGATTTTTACAATAGTGACTGTACAACATGACTCTGCATTAACTCAATAGCTGCAAGTTCCTATTGAGTGTTGTTGCACTATATAGATCACCGTAAATGCATGTGAATACGCAGCTCAAAGTGTCAGTGGCTAAACTTGGGGGAAAATAAAAATGAATGTCTTATAGAGTAACTCAAAATAAATAATCTTGCCTTCTCCGAAAAGCTTCCAGATGAGTCTTCAGCATCAGGAGTCCCCTTTCAATAATCGTGAGGCTGGACTGAGAGTCTTGTTCAAGACTACTAGACGCGATCATAAGACTTTCCATACACTTACTGATAAACTCATGTTCTTTCTCCAATCCAGTCTTACCTGAAAAAAATAGTAACACATTAATTAAACAACATATGTTACAAGAGCACGGAAAGCAATACTGGATTCCACATCACCATTGGTGTGGCAAAATCACACACTTCTGTGGCATCAGCATTCCTGCATATGCTACATGTAGGGATGAAGAGAGTGTGTGAACATCACAGGGAATACTTTAGAAGCATGTTCACTCTGACATCAGAAGCTTGTCAAGGAACTCAGATCTATGAAATGCTTTACAGAAACTAGGAAAATGGTCATAAAGGATATCGTGAAGCACTTTTACTAAATAAAAAAAGTGACATCTTACCGTTGATGTAATATGAATTGATGTATTGGATCGCTGCTCTGCTGACATCGCCAGTGTGTGCTCTTAAAGCAATGCCCCAAAACTGATCCATGCCACATAACTAAAAGAAATTATATTTAAAAACAGTTTAGAATCCACAGGCCTGAAATTTACATAAAGTACACACAACATCCGTTATAGTGGGGGGAAAAGGTTATGGGAAAACCCCTCCAGGCAAAATTAAAGAAGTAGCAAAGGCATTATTAAATCCAAATCTACATGAACCAGGCAAGTCCGAAGACTTGCTATTCCCACAGAAATCCTAAACTGGCAGTGCTATCACCACTGTAAGGGATTCTGGGTAAACATACGCAAGCAAGGGTAACAATGATCACCTTTTTTGCCTCTATATACACTTTATACATGGACTACATGAAGCATATGTGCGCTGTACAAAGACAGCCTTTAAACACAGCCCAGAACAGATGTGTAGAGCCAGATAACCACTCCTTAAGAAGTCTGAGAAACGCACAAAACACAAGTTGCAATGTAATAGTTTTTATTTTTTTCAAACTCCTACTTAATCTCTTAATGTTACATGGCTAACATTACATGGAGTAATAGTGAATTCCCATTATTATTATTATAATGGATTTTTGTAAGCTTTAGGAGTCAAACAAAGCAACTCAGGAGCCAGAAAAATGGCTCTTCTATAGAAGTTATACAATCAAAAATGTTAGAATCCAGCAGCAGGAATTTTAATAGTCATGAATACTTGGGGCATCTGTACCGAACACATTTGAATGCAGTTCGCCATCTCCAAAAAAATAAAATGGGAGATCACTCAAAACAGTAGAATTCCAGATTTATTCTTCAGGCAAAAACATACAAAACGAATGCATCCAGGACACATGGGCTCTGTGACATAAGACATACCAACTGTCTTGAGAGAGCTCCCATTCTATTTGTTGGGCTGGTAGGAAAACCAACATTAAGACCATCGATATTACCTCAGAATTTGAGCCTCCATCATAAGCACTAGTCGCAAGGCGGGCCAGGTTGCACAAGTGTTGAAAAAGGTTCAAACCAGTCATGCTGATAGTTTCAGGTTTAAGTTGTGGCATCTGCAAGTACGAGAGAAATATAAGACACCAAAACGAACCAGATTACTGCATTTGTCTAAAAAATATGGAAAACAAACATACTTTTTCCAGGAAGAGATGCTTGTAAGTTTCCATTCCCATAGCATGTTGATCTTTGCTGCGAACTTGATTTAAGAACCAGTGCAGTGCGTCGTCATAACACTCCAAGTCTTCCACCAAACAGTGCCATAGGATGTCTACCTGCTCTAAACTCAGCCCTGCACGAATGAACAAGCAAATATTAATTACACCACATGATTATAAAGGCTCTTCTAAAACAATGCATGCCTTCAAAAATGTGCAATAATGTAATCACAGTGAATGAACAAGTATTTTTACAACAGATAAAATGCACACTTTACTTTATAACTAAATTGACATTTCAAGCATTTTCAAAGTGTGCTGCTAGGTAGGTACACTGAGATATTCCAGTTTCAAGTACATCAAGGAGGTGCTACCATTGCCCAACATGCAGGGGATATTACTATTACCCAGCTTAAATGGTATCCTTCAATGGAAGGATGAACGGATGAACTGACCTTCTCGGGAACCTGCAAACCAAAGGTTTGAACAGATCCTAGAGTTGGAGCAACTGGGTAAATTTTGGGGGAAAGGTATTAAAAAAATATGTACATATTTCTCCAGACACATTTAAAAATAAATTTCAATAAAAAAAAAAACTCCCTTGCTAATAGTACCATATGTACTAATCAAAACAAGTCTCAGACAGTATTAACCTAAAACCCCATTTAGATCACAAAGATAATTTGAAAAAGTCCACATTCCCAGTACTGTCCAACCTTGTCCAGCTTCAATGTAGAAAGCCAAAAGAAGACGCACAGAAGATACAGTCAGAGCATCTACTTTCAACTTCTCTTCCATGCCTCCAGGGTAATATATTACACGTGTCTAATCACTGCACAGCATTGCCAAAGATATAGTACAACACAAAATATGTATTGAACGGCTACAAAATAATAAACTTGATACAAAGCACTGCATATTCAGTCTAAAGGTTTAATGAGAGTAATGCCACAGATAAAATATTTTCCATATACATACTGAAATGATCGGGTGACCCCAAAGTGGAGAAGACGCACGTTAAAAACTGAAGACGAACTTGAACCTCTGCACTGTGACTGTACCTGAACCAGAAACAAAACGCAATAATAAACATCGCACACTGTTATATTGGTCTCTTTAGCAAAGAAAGGTTATCACACAGGTTTTTAAGATTAGTTTCAATGAGTGTCAAGCAGATATGTGCTAGAAAGGGGTCAACAGTAACTAGCAGAAGGGGAACGTTGTTAAAGGGTTAAAAATCTTCTCCAGATGCATTATTTTTAAGTCTGTGAAAAAAAATAACTTTTCCACTAATGAGGTTTTTTTTTTTTAAAGTCAGAAAGACAAACTAGATTCAAAATCCCAAAATGTTCCACAAGGTTTCCAGAGTTCAAAACCAAACTTACAGGGCATGTTTATGTCGCCCATCTCGGATAGATTGGATGTAGTGTACCAAGTTGTCAAAGAATAGCTTCATCATATTCAGTTCCTTCTCTGCCCACCTAAGAAGAGGACAAAATCACGTTTACAACCTCAGTGGGACAGATCCACAAAGCAATAAAAAAATAAATGAAAATACTTCCTTAGACGGCGCTTGGGAAGAAAGTCACTGAAATTAGTGTTCACATTTTTTTAAAAAGAATCTTTAAGAATAGTTGTTAAAAAATTCCAAGAAATGCTCAATCATTCCCCTCAACCCATGAACACAGCATATCGGGAAAATAGACTGGCACATACAGAGTTTTTGTAATCTTGCTTTAGGTTGCACATACTGAACACATATTGATTCCTCCATAGGATACTAAACCTGTCAGGAAAGTAAAATAGCAGTCCTTCCTGATGTGTTTTTAGATTTTTGGTATTACTATATACATAAGATGACACTGCTTGGTGCAATGAGCATCAGTGAAATTCATTCTTATTTTATATTCATCATATAAATAATCCTTTACTGGCTGCTTACAGGATAAAATAACATAAAATCAAGTCAATGCTCTCTACCACTGCAGGAGACTTTCCACAGAACTTGATTATTATGATGCTGACCCCACGGCTCAGAATGAATACAGTTAGTTTACCTTGATCTTTTCCTGAGCAGATAAATACACGTTTAGATATTATTTATATATATTTATTCTATTTAGGATCCACAACAACCAAAAACGTATTTCAAATAGTGATGCGCGTGGGTAAACACCTGTGAAAATTAAATCCAGTGGTCATCTATGTAAAAGAACATAATCTCAGGCATTGTTTATAGGAGTTTGTATAATGCAGTATAAATTACATTATCCCTTTGTTTGCGAGTTATTGTATTTTAGCTTATCATTTATTATATTAAATTATGTCATTAATGAGATCAATTATAATCCAACCTACATTGTTATCCAGTGGGTGTCATAACTGCTTCCGAACTGTTGAAAAGTGCCAAATAACTTGGGTAGAAGTCGTAACGACACAACAACGGATCTGTGAGAGGGGAAAGGAACATCAAATTGAGGGCTCCACATGTACATTTTATTTACAGATAAGATTTTCAATATAAGAAAAAACACATATTAACCTTTCAGACAAATATGATAGAAAACTGGATCAAGTGTAATCTTGCACATATATAGACCGGTTATTTTTGTTTCAGTACACTACAGCCTATGGATTTAAATTTCTCGAGCTGGGTGAATGCAGATCAAGTAACATTTATATAGATCCAGTGCACATGAAACAAAGAGCCAGATCTCGTCCTACAAACCAGTGTTATGAAACAAGAGCAGGTGTAGTGTCAAACCAATGCAATGCTAAGGATAAACTAGTAACAACGAGAATTATTAACGCTAAAACCAAGTAAAATTAAAAATTTAAAAACCTTTAAAGAGATTGGCCATTACCTATTATTGGCTAGATTTTCCAGGCAACCTTCAATGAAGCGCATTCGGATCTGTCTGTCAGTAAACCAGCACACCAAGGAGCAGAGGAGTTTTTCTGCTTCATTTATTAATCCCTCAGACAGGTGAATCTGTAGAAGACAGACAGATAATGACACACTCTGCCTTTCATATTCCTAATCCTCCCTTTGGAAAGTTAAACCATTTTTGGGATTAACTCACCGCATCTTCATCCTGGACTAGGTCCCACAGCAGAGTGTTACCTTTCTTACACACGTTATCCAGATTTATGTCAACAACCGCATTGCAGTTGTACTGATGTTTATGAACCGAGGGACCTGCCGAATTGACAAAATATAATGTGCAGCGTTCACAGAATACATGACAAAAATAATTCAAATATATATTTGTAGGTTGAAGACAATCAATATGAACCAAGAATGTGTGATCATAGGAGGTCTTCCTCAAAGCACCATGATGTGTGAAAGGGTTCTATAAGGATAGGATTCGTATATTACATGGGTTCACTGGGCATAGGTTCTAGAGAGCACCGTTCAAAAGTGATCCAACTTTCTTTTGGAAGTGTCATGGTTGCCGTGGTGTGGGCAGGGGTGTATCGTGCCCCTGAGTGACAGGCGTGCTGCCAGTCCAGAGCACACCTGTCACTCGGAGGCACAATGTATCTCGTGTATTTCCGGGGGTTTGTGTGCTGAGGACGCTAGAAATACGCGAGATGAATCCGAGGGGCCGACTGCAGCTGTGAATACGGCAACAGTCACTCACTCTATTGCCAATTCAACCAGCATGAAAAGTATACAAATATATATATATATATATATATATATACACACATACATATATTTATATAAATATAATATAGAATCGAAATTAGCATTACCTTGACTCAGGTGTTCATGGTAAATTGAAGCCAGATTTGGAAGGTGTTGTTGAAGATGTGATGTGAGTTCAGCATGAGAATTGATCTGCACCAGTTCTTCTTCACATCCAGATTCCTCACCATCGAAGTCAGCCATGTTTTTCTCTGATTTTGCACTAACTTGTGAGCTACTGCAACTGACATCATCTGCACTCAACATGTCATCCACCATGTGCCTAAATAATGTAGCAAAGAAATCCATGAATAATAATGGCATACATAATGCTCTAACAAGGATTGGGGGGGGGGGGGGAGGAGACATAAAAATGTTATTTTATTTTTGAAAATGCATTCGTACACTCTACTTGTGGCCTTAAGCGTAGAGCTGGTGTAGATGAAATCACCTAACTAAAAGCTTTAGGACTTTATTAATAAAAAAAAGAGAATTGAAGGGAATTTCAAGGCCAAAGTATAAGAGTTGGTAAAATTCTTCAGTCACATGGGACTATAAACCATTCAAGGATGACTGTTTGCAAGAAATCCCTGCATGTGATATCAGTAATACATTTCATACCAATAAGAGTTCATCTACATTGATAAACACTTGTAAGTCATTAAAAAAAAATATTGCATCCATCTCTAAGCTACAGAATGTGTGTTGGCATCAGCATGTTTTAATAAGGGAAAGGAATAAACAGAAGGAAAATTACAGTGGATTGTAAAAGACAGATACTGCGTTTTAACCATGCTTCTTGGAGAATAGGGAAAAATATATAAAAAGATAGAACTTACCCCTCATGGTGGTGATGGTGGTGGTGGTGGTGATGATGATGGTGGTGGTGATGATGGTGGTGGTGAGGTCCAATAAACCGTCTGCAGTTGAACAGCTCATTACCAATGGCTTCTCCAAGGAAGTCTCCAGTACGAGCGATGCATGTATCGTGAGATCCTTGCATGTGGCCACCACTCATCTCCCCGGTGATATCATGCTCAGGTTCTTCCGTATGTGAGCAGGCATCCAAGATCCGAATGCAGCTATCTCCTGGTTGAACAGACTCGGAATTAAAAACCAGGTCCTTGCCAGTCCCGTTACTTGATGTGCTCATATCTGCTGGCCCCTGTGACTCCCCCAAACAAATACCCGATTGAGACTCCAACTTTCGCTTCTGCAGCTCATGAACTCGGTTTTTCGTGGAGTTGTGAGAACGCTCTTCCTCCTCCTCATCTTCCTTTAGAGCTTCCATATCGGCAATGTCTTCCGAGTGCACCTCGCTGCCTGGGCTGCCTGCTGACTGACTTGCATGGCTGGAGTTCACTTCATTACTTGACCCATCGCTGTGCCCACTGCTACTGCCAGGTCCACTGCTCGCATCCTCACCACTATTTGCAGTTTCATCTGAACTACCTTGCATGGACTCCTAATAAATGTAATAAATAAAAACAAAGTGTGTATGTGCATATGTGTGTGTATACACATCTTATATATATATACACATACATACAAACATACATACATACATACATACACGGATATAATGATTAAAAGAATCAAAACTGTGTTTCCTATGGGTCAAAGCAAATCTATTTGACATTTAACCACAAAATTATACATGCACACTATAATGGGCCATACTTGCAAAAGCAAAACATGATTACATTGCATACAATAAGGGCTTGACAAATTTAATTTACTTTTAGGAGACAGCAAAAAAATTTAGGAGCCAGACAACGGCACATTCACGCAACCATACACACATACAAAGACAGTCAGTCACATCCATACACATACAGAGACAGTCAGTCACATCCATACACAGAGACAGTCAGATCTATACACATACAGAGACAGTCAGTCACATCCATACACACACAGAGACAGTCAGTCACATCCATACACACACAGAGACAGTCAGTCACATCCATACACACACACACACAGAGACAGTCAGTCACATCCATACACACACACACACACACAGAGTCAGTCACATCCATACACACACACACACAGAGAGACAGTCAGTCACATCCATACACACACACACACACAGAGACAGTCAGTCACATCCATACACACAAAGATACAGTCAGTCACATCCATACACACACAGAGACAGTCAATCACATCCATACACAAAGACAGTCAGTCACATCCATATACACACAGAGACAGAGAGACAGTCAGTCACATCCATATACACACAGAGACAGAGAGACAGTCAGTCACATACACACACACACACACACACACACAGAGACAGTCAGTCACATCCATACACAGAGACAGTCAGTCACATCCATACACACACACAGAGACAGAGTCAGTCACATCCATACACACACACACACAGAGAGAGAGACAGTCAGTCACATCCATACACACACACACACACACACACACACACACAGAGAGACAGTCAGTCACATCCATACACACACACAGAGACAGTCAGTCACATCCATACACACACACACACACACACACAGAGACAGTCAGTCACATCTATACACATACAGAGACAGTCAGTCACATCCATACACACACAGAGACAGTCAGTCAGTCACATCCATACACACACACACACACAGAGACAGTCAGTCAGTCACATCCATACACACACAGAGACAGTCAGTCACATCCATACACATACAGAGACAGTCCGTCAGTCACATCCATACACATACAGAGACAGGCAGTCACATACACACATTCACATACACACACCCCCACCCCCTTCACATACACACACACACTTCACCTCACACATACACATATACATATACACCACACATACACAGTTTTTTTTCTCTTTCTTAACTTGTGCGAGTGCTGGAAGATTGGCTGCAGCACGAAATGTCCCCCCTCCCCTGCAATGAGGTAAAGCAGCAGGGAGGGGGAACATTCATGATGCAGCCGATCTTCATTGCTCTTTCGGCTGAGTGCTGGGTTGTCAATTGACGACACCCAGCACTCACACACGCATTGCGTGAGGGGGCGGAGCTTGCAGTCAGCACAGACTTGTGAAATCAGCACAGACTTTCCCCCCTCACGGCCGGGGTTTGTCGAGCCCTGAATTAACACTACCTCAAAAATGTATTAAATACTGTGAAATTGTGGTTGTCTTGGCACCCTTCCTTAGAAAAAGGATCGGGGCCCAATTTACTAGTATTTGTGTTTAGCTTTAATTTCCTTCTTTGTCATTTGCTGTACCCACACAAATTATGTATTAGGGGGTTTTCAGGACAAGAAGGGCTGTCTTTTGTTC
The DNA here is from genome assembly GCA_036172795.1 of Pelodytes ibericus. NCBI lineage: Eukaryota > Metazoa > Chordata > Amphibia > Anura > Pelodytidae > Pelodytes > Pelodytes ibericus. Next base: position 49,571,371 of record CM069862.1, on the reverse strand, counting down.
ATATCATTTATTGTATTGTGAAATAAATAGTAAAATATGGTGAAAATTAAAAAAAAAACAAAAAACTTTTCCTGACTTTTATTTGTAAAATCTTTCACTAAGCTCCAACAGCTAATGAAAAAACCTGCTAAATAGATTCTAATATTGGTCCTGAGTTTAGAAATACCCAATGTTTATAAACTTTTTTTTTAAATACATATATAGACGTTTCAAAACCATTTTTTAAAAATAAATTAGCGTTAGTGTCATTGTAACATAATATCTGTTATGAACCCTGATTAACCCCCCCCCCCCCCCCCCCAGGTACACATTTTTATAAAGAAGTTACATTTATACATTTTTCAGTCAGTCATTTTACCACCAATCTTTGACAAGTTTTGGCGAAGTAATTTTGTGTGTGTTATTTGCACACACTCTGAACTTTAGGTATAAATTTAATGGGGCTGTTCTACTTTATTGCCAAACAAAACCCCAATTTATGTTCAGCAACTTTCCCTGAGTAAAGCGGTACCCCACATGTATAGGTTTGCTAGGGTTTTGTGACAGGTACAGGGCTTGCAGACTACATTTCCTATCATGCTCAGGCAGCCAAAAGCTACCGTAGCAGCATAGGAAATGTAGTCTATAGTAAGAAGCACAGTTGCCGGACACTTAGCCGTGTCATTTTTAGCACGATCACGGTAAGTCGGCGTGCATAATGCGATCAGGATCTGCATGTTGGCCCTGGACCATCATCGGTCACCAAGGGAGTTTTTCCCTATAACAGTCTAGGACCGTCATCGGTCACGAAGGGGTTAAATACAATCACTATAAAAGCACTGATCATGAAGGGCTATTACCTCTGTGTCAGAGAGGCGCTGCTGCACATGCTTTGATCTGCTGTTCATAATTTGATCATCCATTTCTATATCACTTCCTCCACTGTGATGAGTGTCACTGTTGTCACTGCTCTGGGGACTTGCTGTTGGAGATCCTAAAATAAAATGAAAGGGCATTTGTCATTTTATGTTCCCATTAACTAGCTAGGGCTGCAAACACAATGTAACTTCAACTATTCATCCAAGGGAATGCAGTTTTCAGATTAGAAAGAAACCAATTGAAATACTGGCTACCTGCCATCTGTTTGACTATGATACAAGAGCACCAAAAAAACAGGAGAGAACAAGACTCGAAAATAAAAGGAAACTGCACCTCGTTGGTTGTACACAAGAATGGGGGGGGACAATCGACATTTCAAGAAGTGGTTGGTTACACTGAAGGACCTGTATGAAGGCTTTCAAGGCTCATGTTAGAAGTGACGATATGACTTTTTAGAACCATTTGAGAGAGATTTGCAATGGTTCAGCAGTGATGTTGTTTAACAAAAATGTCACTCGGCTGGAATTGTATATTTCCTATTTTGCTGCATTCAGACATCTGAACTTACTATAGAAATGGCCAACGCCATAAGGATATTGTAAAAGGTGAAGTACATTTTCCTTACCATTATTTCTGAACGTGGATCATGCACACTTCATTTTATTAAATAAATATAGGAAAGGTAAGCACCTGATGCAAGTCTAATGTTTATATGCTTATATTCCTTCTACTAAAACAGGAATATATTGTGTTTGTCTTTTTGATTACAAGAGTTGTCCATACTTGCTTAGTTTTCTTGTACATACACATGTCATGTGCACACCCTCACCTTTCTTATTCCCCATAGGTAAATTGGTATTTAACAAGGATGCAAAGGAACTCTGTTTAGAAAGCTGGGCTTTGGCTGCTAGTGCATTATTCCAAAGTGCTTTAATCAGCATGGATGCCAAATACAAGGTCTGTAAAAAAAAAAAGAACCATATATTAGTTAATGTCTGGAGTTTGCAAATCTAATTCAAACCAAAAAGGTTGTTTATTATTTGCCAAAGTAAATAAAACAAGTACATTAAAATATAAACATTAAAGTAAGCTGTATTTTCCATAGATATCCAAGGTATATTTAAGTTGTATTAAACAAATTAGTTATGCTTATCCAATTATAAATCACACACTAAATGACGCTTTAAAACAAAACGTTTTAAAAGCTGCTATCAGGAGTGGCAAAATGATTACACGGTAGTAAATATGTTTTATCCTCTCTGTCGTAAGTAAACCAGCACACATTACATTTCTAAATAGGGCTCTAGAAAAAACAAATTCTTTTGTCTTGGTCTTTGCTTATTCAAATCTCACTAGAATGGAAATAAATATAGTAAGAGGCTGGCCGTATTACCTGCTCTGTGTGGGCACTCGGATGTAGACAGGATACCAGGTTTAGCAGGTGCCTCAGTGGCACAGGATCCAGGTTTTTAATCAATGAAGGAAATAAGTCATGTATGTAGCGACTGCAATGTTTTAACTGCAAAAACAAAGTGAGACAGTATATGTTGTATCAATCCTTAGACTCACATAAGCATTAAACTCTGCTGTAATACCCTAAGGTGAATGCCATGACTGTAATAGTATATTGCCATTGGAACATTCAAGGATGCTATTACGGTACTGTTTAAACTTCTCAACAGCTTATTGGAAACACAGATCTATATATGTTTATATATGGTAACTGGATATACAACATGGAGGTATGCTTGTACTACAATGTCTGTGCTTTCCCACTCTTTGGTTAGCCATACACACATTTTTGTTTCTCCACCTTCAGTATCAGAGGCTTTAGGTCTGGGGGTCTGTATTATAATAAAGCAGGGGTGTCCAAATGTTTTTGAAGTGGGCCACATGATTAGAAATAAATGTGTGTAATTGTTTTTACCATGAATGTAGAGAATAAAAAAAATATTGAAAATTATCTATATAGTGTTTGCAAAATGCCTAAAGTATGGGGGGGAATGTGTTTTAAATGTGTGTGTTATTTCTCCTGCTTATGACATCACCTGTGGCTTGATATGCAAATTACACATTTCACATTGAAAAGTAGTTCATTTGCATATCATGGCACAGATGATGTCATAAGCAGGAGACAACAGACACATTTAAGAATTTTGCTAATAGAATATACAAATAATTGTCAATAATTTTTTATTCTCTACATTCACAGTAAAAACAGTGTTTAGTGATAGAGTCCCTTTAAGCAGTAATACAAATGTAGGCCAAAAACAGTGTAAACCAATTTTTTCAAACAAAAGTAAGTTTGTAGGGCTAACGGGAATATGATAGTCATGTTGCCATATTTGGCCAATAGGCATCACCTTGGACACCCCTGTAGTAAAGCCTGCTGTGCCACAGTGGGAAGAAACCTGTCCATTTAGAAAAACAACCAAGACAAATCTCAACTGTCTTTAACTGTAAAAATCTGTTCTCCAGATAAAAACCTGGCTCCTTTTCTTCGTTTTTTCTGTTACCCTACTCTGCTGGCCTTGTCTAAAACCTTGTATTGTTTGTATGTGTTTTGTTTATTCTTGTGTAAAAGAAATGAAAACTGAGTAAACTTTAAATTGAAGAGAGAAAAAAACATGGCTCCATGCTTAAAGGACAATTAAAACCTTTTTTTCTTCACTTGTGCTTCCAATATAGAAGCGCAATTAAAAAACGTAATATCCCTAGTATGATGCTAAACTGGCACGTACTTTTTAAAGTAGATGGCAGTTTATCCTCTGACCAGTAGCTGCCATGCTTCCTTGGGAAGCAGACAGCCTAGTAAGGTCAGCGACTGTCATTCTCTGCTAGAGAGACCCTACTTTTCAAAGAGGAATAAAAGATGGGATATTATCTAGGTCACCTCTGTTGATCAGCTTTGAAAATAAGGTCTCTCTTAGCCATATACGAGAGACCCTGGCCAGACGAGCTCTGATTGACTGAACACGTGCTGGCACGGTCAGCACGCACCATCCTCCTGACTGGCTCTGCCTCACCTCTGAGGAACCTTTGCTTCCTTTAGGCAAATAAGAAGATGACCGAGCAGGGCTTGTTACTACCCAGAGCCAGAGAGCCATGGCTCCTTTTTGATAGGTTTACATAGAACTTCTGTCTCCTCCTACAAATAACTGGGCGGGCTCCTGAATTGCTCTGTATGTCTCTTAAAGTCTGCTAATATTTGAGAACCCATGACATACACACAATTAAGATTTCCTGAAGTGCATGGAACAAACTATTGAGTTATAATACCTGTGCAGCTGCCCAAATACAATCTATGTGCTGTGTACTTAGCCGACCTTCAGCTGCGAGGAAGTTCAGAATAACTTGACACTGCTTGATGATCTGAAAAATTATAAACATGTTGTTAGCGACAGCATTCACATTTCAACCATCTGATCAAATATTACTCATTTATTGCTATTTACGCACCTCAATGTGTAGGTTTGGTCCAAAAATATGCTCTACAACATTATTGCTGATTAGCCAATCTGCAAGCTCCTTCGCTATCGATCTGGGATACAAGGGGGAAAAATACATATCAAAATATTTTTACTGATGGCTTTAATAGCACATAAAATAATAAACATTTTATTTAAGTTAGTGAAAACGTAGACAACTAAATTGACTATAATATTGTAAGAAAACTCTAATCTCGTGGTAGTCTTGTTTTAAAACAGTAACGTAACGATGCATAAAAACAAATACTTTTTAACTTACGTTTCTGTGTCAGAGACCAAGGATTCATTGTTGCAAACATCATTAAATGTATGGAGCTGATTCTATTCACGGTAATTGTGTAAAAGGGGGGAGAAAACAAAATATCTGTCAGATGAATTAGGACGAAAATTACACCGTTTATGAAAAAAGTGTGGGAAAAAAAGACCCAAATCGATTTACAATTAATCCCAAAAAAAAAAAAAACAGACAAAATGATATTTAAATCAGGGCTTGACAAATTTAATTTGATTCTAGGAGCCAGCAAAAATTTTTAGGAGCCAGACAATCACGCAAAACATACACGCAATTCATAAACACACACACACCAACCCACTTCACATATGCACCACACACACCAACCCACTTCACATATACACACACGCCAACCCACTTCACATATACACACACACACACACACACACACACCAACCCACTTCACATATACACACACACACACACACACACAACAAGCCACTTCACATAACACACACACACAACAAGCCACTTCACATATACACCCCCCTCATCACATATACACCTCACACATACACCTATACACCACACACATACACACAACACCTACACCTCACACATACACATATACACCACACACACACCACACCTCACACATACACACCTACACCTCACACATACACATATACACCTACACCTCACACATACACCTACACCTCACACATACACATATACACCTACACCTCACACATATACACCTCACACATACAAAAGTTGCTTTTTTCCCGGGGTTTATCGAGCCCTGATTTAAATATATAGAATCAGAAAAAAGTGATAACAGTAAACTGTTGCGCAATATAAAAACAATATAAATTTATATTGTAAAACTTATAAATTAAGTCTTAACAATTAAGGTATAGAAGTCAAGTTCTCATATGTGATCCAGAACCTGGCTGGCATTATCCCTGGATAGCACCTATCCATGGATTCTTCATTACTGAGGTTGTAACATTTCTCTATTAGGGAATAATATACTCTGTGATTAAATTATTCCTGAATTTGCAGATCTCCAGTTTCTTCAACTTTGTTGTTATAAATATGTGGATCAAAAGGTTTAGTTATTTTATCTCAATTTTCGGGGGATTTAAGAGGAATAGAGCCATCTCTGGCGTTAAGAGTATCATTCTTTTTAATATGTGTTGGTGAATGAAGTGGATCAGAAACAGATTTTATCATTGTTTATATCTGATTTACTCGATTTTGATATGAAATTGATTATACATTTTTTTGTAAATGCGTAAACCAAATATTTATAATTGCAAGAAATAAAAATATTTTTATTGTCTATAGCTAGCCACAAGGCTAACAATACCAATATTCTGAAAGATAAGTTTATTCAATTATTTGGATTGAGCACCCTCAAAATATTTTTATTAAACTAATTTTAACTTAATCAAAACAAGAAAAGAATCCAACTGGAATTATGTTAAGGAAACGAAAACAAAAGAACAGACACAATGTATAAACATTAACTAAAACTTAAAATTTTCCAGAACCGTGTAATTTATAGCATGCGTTCCTTCAAATTTTCCAAAAGAAAGTCTTGTGGCGAACACCATTTATAGTGTGTGATTTAGAAGAGCTGGATTAATAACGATATGTCTGAATACACAGTAAAAGAACAACTTTTATTTAGTTAATTAGATTGCAAAAAGACAATAGCCCTGCGAGATGCTGATCCAGAAAAAATAAATAAATAAAAGTTTAAATATTTGCCAGAGATTTTATTTTCAATATATTTTCAGCTATTTATCAAAAGACTTAGGTTGACAGGGGGGGGGGGGGGGGGAAGAAAAACCACACACAGTATACACAGATATAGACAAAATCTACAAATCATCTAAGCAACTAAGAGGGGAAATATGTTCAATGTTTCAAAGTTTAGCCCAAATAATAAATAAATAAAATCACAAGTTCATTAAAATATGTATTTCAAAACAACCAATACATTTCATGAAAGTGAGATTGTATCTTACTGTTATCTGACTCAGGCCAGCAAGTCTCATTGTTAGTGTTGGGGACATAAAATATTTGAAAGCCAGATCTAGACTTTCTTTGTCAAAGCACAACGCGGTATCCAAAGGCTCTTTCACTGTGCTCCACATCAAGTCAGCCATATTACGCGCCGCACTCTGTCGCAGTTCCTGGTCGGACAGTTTACACAAATACCTGTGTGGTTAAAAGAAGAATAAATATGTTTATGTAAAAAAATTCCTTCATGGAGAGCACTGACCAATACTCCTAAACAGGGCTCAAGAAATGTTTCTAGACTTTAGGAGCCAAATAAACCAATTAAAGGGAGCTAATCTAGTCCTTTTAACCCCTTCCCGACAATGGACGTGTCAGGCACGTCCTGCCGGGAACTCTGTTCCCGACAATGGACGTGCCTGGCACGTCCTGTGGTGAATCAAGCGGTTTTCGCAATCAACGATCGTGAAAACCGATTTAACGGTGCTGGTCTATTGCCTCAATGGCAATAGCCAGCGCCAAAATTTCCTCTCTGGGGCACCCACGATCACACCATGGAGCGATCATGGGCACCATATTGACGGTGGTCTGAGCTTCGGAAGTGAAAGTAAATTCACTTCCGTCGCTCTGAATATGATGCTTGACTGCCCCTAGAGGCAGCAACCAACATAGCAATGTTTAACCCCTTGACGACAAAGGACGTGCCTGGCACGTCCTGCAGTGAATGAAGCGGTATCCGCGATCAACGATCGCGAAAACCGCTTTAACAGTGCTGGTCTATTGCCTCGACATCGAGGCAATAGCCAGCACCGAAATTTCTATTTTGGGACCCCCACGATCGCCCCACGGAGTGCTGCTCCGTCAATATGGCTAAGCCCTCTGCCGGTCTGAGCTTCGGAAGTGAAAGTAAACTTCACTTCCGTTGCTCTGAATATGCTACTTAACTTAAACAGGTTATTTAGCTATATTAGCCTATAGGGTTAAAATTAAATATTTTTTAGCATAAGGGATAGGGTTAAAATTAAATTAAAGTTAAAAAATATTAAGGGATATAATAAGGATTAGAGTTGGGGTTAAATTTAGTGTTAGGGTTACATTTTGGGTTCGGGTTGGGGGTCAAAAGATCAATATAGGAAAAAAACAAAAAACACTATTTTTGGTTTTTGCCCCATAACTCGCAAAAAAATATCGAAAAATATGGAAACATTAATATTTCTGAACTCGGGACAACATTTAGAAACTATTTAGACGGGGTCTTTTTTTAATTATTGTATTTATGTAAATTATATTTTAGGTCAAAATTAGAAAAAGTGTTTTTTTTTTTAATTTGTCATAATATTTTATGATTTTTTTTGTAGTAAATTATAAGATATGATGAACATAATGGTATCTAATGAAAGCCCTTCTTATGACTATAAAAACCACATATAATTTGTGTGGGTACAGTATGTGAGAAAGAAGAAAATTACAGCTAAACACAAACACCCCAGAAATGGCAAAACAGCCATTGTCACCAAGGGAAAGTCAAGGTAAAAATGTCTTGTCACTAAGGGGTTAAAAAGACAAGGAAATTATACTTCCATAGATCTGTGTGAAACCATCAAAAATGGTGATTTAACCATTTAGACTCCCACACAAATCCAGATATCTATTAGGTGTTATATATAAAATTCCATCGCTTCCCATAGGGCTGATAAACACAACAAAAATAGTAAGTGAAAAATACATATTTGAACAAAAAGGTGAGGAAGGCCTTCCTCACAAGTGCACAGTCTACAAAGACGTGCGGTATAGATAAACCAGAGGTAAACATGTAATATGTTGGGGTCCTGAAGGGATAATTAAGTGCTAGATGTACAAACAATGCCTAGTTTTCAGGACTACTTCAAGGATATAGTTCTGTAAAGCAAGTGGAAGGCGTAGTTTAGGTGAGGTAAGGTGAGGACATAAAACAGGCCATCATTCCATGGACATTGCCTGACGAAGAGGGACTTTTTGAAGGTTTGGAAACTAGGGGGAAACCCAAATATACGGGTAATCTATAAAGCTGGGTAAGCCCAGAAATGTCCTGTGAGATATAGAGCAATACATGTTTTTAAAAGGAACATTAAGGAAGATTTCTTGATTAGTAGTAATGTGCAGAAAACTGCAAATCTTTTAATGATCAGCACATTAGCATATATAAGGAAAGTCTCAAAACAGCAGAGGTGCACCCTGGGTCAATTGTCATACACACAGCAAAGCAGGCAAAAATCACAAAAAAAGGATGAATTCTAAAGGGAACATCATTCTCAAGTCTGTCCAGGCTATAACCACTGGGAGAGCATCATTATAGCCAACAAGGGAGCACAGCATCTTTTAAACCTATTTCAGGTATCTAACAATACAGTTGCTCAGGAATTAACACTGGATAACTTGGGTAGACCCAGCAATATATAACGATAGCTCAGATTCTGCTCAAACTTACTGAGCATGAAGTAAAGGATCAATATAACCACTGATATCCAGCACTGATAAAAATGCCACAAAACCAAAAACCCGGGTATTCACATGATTATTGAAGTGTGATCACAGAACAGTGTATACAATCCTTAACTAACACTTTTCAGCCAATTGTGGAATGAACACACACTTTTGTGATTTAAAAAAAAAAAAATAGAACAAACTTAAAAAATGACAATAACAGGGTGGACTAAACATCAGCTTATTTCTGTCCACTTTTTAAACTTATCAAAATTGCAGCAGACACCTACCTTATAACATAGGTCCTAAACGGTATAATATGCTGCATAACAGCTGGTATGTGTAGCCATATTCGAATCTAAAGATAAATAAATAGTGCTTAAGGATTGTATAAAATATAAAGATTGCATAAACCCCCTTTTAATTTTATACAGTAACAGAAGATCTTAAAGGAACATTAAACGTTGTTGCTTGAAGGTAGCAAGGGTTAAACAATACATGTCCCGGTGGAATTAAGTAAACCCGACGTGTATCTTAATAGATACACGCGGGTTTACTAACTGATGTGTCTCACATGCGAGACACAGCAGTTCCTGGTTGTCGCATGTTAACAAACGTTAAAACGCTCGCAGCCAATCAGAGCGGGGGCTTGCCAGCTGAATGTGACTGTATCTTGCTGCTAGCACAGCGAGAGACCCTCGTTTTTGCATGGGATCAGCAGGGGGACCTAGTTAAGTTACCCGCTGCTGATCTCATGCAAAAACAAGGGTCTCTCTCTGCGTTAGCAGCGAGAGATCCTCGTCGACCAGATGGCTGCCTACTTCCTATGGAAACATGGCAGCTGTCGGTCAGAGGATAAACTGGCGTGTACTATCAAAAGTACACACCAGTTCATCCCCATACTAGGGACAACTAACTTTTCACTTGTGCTTCTATATTAAAAGCACAAGTGAAAAAAAACATTTAGTGTGCCTTTAAGATGAAAGCAAAAAAAATCATTACCAACATCCAATTATTGAATACTTTCAAGTGTTGTTCCACTTGCTTGCTTAAAAACAAATTGAAACCTAAACTACGCCAGTGTTGTCAGAATTCTCCAATGTTTGATACCTGCACATACCCCTCTATCTGACAAACAGTATATTTTCTAATGATTGTTATTCACTTTGGCTATGCTACATGAGCCAATAGTAGTCTGGGCTTTGGCAAATATAGTAGCATTAAAATCCACGGTATTCTAAAAACATTTGTCTTTTAATTTAATTCTGATTACAATCATGCACTATATAAATAACTGCCAATGTAATGTCATTACAAGAATTAAAGAAATAAAGCATTTGCCTTTCAATAGTGGTTAAACAAATGAAAAGGTAACTTACATTTGATACAACAGTGATGAATGCGTGAGCGATTAGAAAGGGGAGAGTTTCAGGAGATCCGTATTCAAAGCAATCCTTCATGAGGGAAAGCCCATTCTTTCCACAGAACAGACACACGTAACGGAGAAGGTGCAAAGGTACTTCCACATCCTGAAACAAAGACCAAGACACAATAGTATAGCAATCTTATCGCACATCACAAATCTGTCCGATATTAACCAGATTTAAATGAACATGTACAAGGGCATGCCTGTTACAACTTAAATCACTGATCTCTCACAAAGACTTGTCAAGTAAAAATATATACATTTCCCAAAGAATCTTTACATACCCTGCATTAGCCAGTACACTGTATTAATTAGTGTATCTTTACCATTCCCTCTATGCTGCAGGCACAGAGGTAAGAACTAGAATATGGCACGTCTCTTTTGGCAAGCATCTCGGAGACTCATGGTGGAAGCTTCACGTAAACATATTGGTCAAAGAGAGAGACTTTTTTTTACATTTTAGTATCCCTCTTATGGTGTTAAATGGCATGTACTTTTAAGATACATGTCTATTTTATCATCATCTAACCGGCAGTCTCCAGGCTTATGTGAAGCTTCTGTAACTCATTGCTAGAATTAGTTTCCCTCTTCCGATTACAAGTAAAAACTAGAGCTTCCCTCTGCACTAGCAGCGATAAACAGACCCCAAACAGATGTGGCTTCCTATAACTACGCATAAACTTGTCAGCTGTATTAAACTGGACTTTTAGAACAGTGGCTGGTAAATTGAGCAGCTTCAGCTCAGTACATGGTAGAACACCTTTTTGTAAGCAATTTCTGCATTCAGCTTCTCGGGTATGACTGACCCCAAGCACTACAGATGCTCTGTATTGGGGCTCCAATGATCTGCCGCCAATTACACGTCTTGGTGGAAAACGCAATTCGGCCAGTTCCAAGTATACTGGCAGCACAGTAAACAACATGACAATGCTGGGACATAAGGCAATCTAAACTTCATTGCTGCTAAGCACATAATGATATTATTTAGAATAAAACAATAAAAACCACATTAGCTTATATAAAGCACAAGAAGTGTATTAATATGTGTGGTGTGAGTAGGAACTTACATTCATGTCACAGAAGGCCCCTAGTATATTGCTTTCTTGAGCAGAGATGTCCTGAAAATTCAAAAAACAACATCAGAATCAAAATATTAACAATGGAAATATAATAATATAGTAAATTTGTATGCGCTTTTATCATTAATTACTATTTATATGTAGGCAAACATAACTACAGGAAACAATCCTGTAATTACCCGGAGCGACTCTCTAAATGTGAGAGGTGAATATTATTTCAAAGGTTTATAAAATTGCTTGATGCAAGGCCAACTGAGCTCTTCTATCAGGATAAAACTCAGCAGATTTGTCCAAGCACACTGCATAGTTAAGCCAGTGAGATGTGAGGTGTAGGCGAGACAAACCTTTTCTTTAAGGAATAGCTCCCATGACCACAACTGGAACACAATCTGACAGCAGCAGCATTCAAGCTGGATGCCACAATATATTCTATAACTATTGCCTTTTCACAAGTTATTTTCGCATATTGGAACCAACTTAATATATAGAATCAGATCAAAATCATATTACACACTTTAAATTATTGGAGGGGTTTGGATAGGTCTAAGCTTCACAAACAACATAACATTAAAAAGCTACCCGAAGCAGCTTATGTTCTTTCTGGTAATGAGTTTCAGACGCGTTAAAAGACCACATCAGGCACACAAAAAACTTATTCCATTGGTTTATTACTGGTACCTAGGGGTGCCACTTCAGACATTAATTTCTTTCTTTTTTAAAGGCCACATAACTTTTACATGTTGCCTTGCAGTGTGAGGAAAACATATATGACTAGAAGGAAATCAACTAATTAACGATCGGATGCCATCCAACTAGGTTAATTGATTTCGTTCCGGTCACGTCTTCCATACTGCACTGTAAACCAGTATATAAGGTAAAACACGGGCAAAATGTCAACCCTAGTTGTAGTCTAAGCAGCCATCCCGCTCACATTTTCTGAATTGCTACTGTGTCCTTGCTATTACTCTGAATGGACCTTACCTTAATGGACGACTGTACACAAAAAAATAAGTTCTGTTTTACTGAAATTATATCAAATATAGGCATTTTAAATAGAAATGCTTTCATTCAAAAATATAAACTCCATAAAGCTCAGGGGCAGACATTTTGGGTCAGATCTTCATTCATCTAATCCAAGATTCTAAACAACATGTCTGCCCCCTGAGAGAACTATAAAAGCTAAAAGGGCTCAATAAGGTACTTTATATGTATGCTTTTACTGAGACACTATTATATGCTGCCCTGCACATTGTATAATTCATATATGTACAGAGGGAAATTAATTCACCAAAGCAGTACCAATGGGATCCCCTACTCGATAAATTGGTTCCTCCTGGACACACATGCTTATATATTATGTGTAGGAACATGTAAAATGTAATGTCAACCAGTTAATAAATAACATATAAACTTGCTGACCCGTCATCCCATCCCTTGCTGTACATAAAAAACAACAACGGTCAGATGTATGCACACATTGCCAGTTAGAGGTCATTTGGGACACTGTATTGCATTGATCTTGCCAGTCTCCCATCAAATGAGTGGGTCAGTAGAACAAAATGTGAGTAAATTAACATAGGTTATGGATATTTACATTTTAATAAACACATTATTTTCTAGAATTAGGGAACTTCGATATCCATGAAAGATCCTTTTCAGACGGTCATTTCATCAGGTTATCAGACTTTAGGTAAAATAGAACTGGTAAATTTGAATTCTTTTTAACATGCATTTAGTTTGATATCTGGTCTCATTAATCACATCATTCAAAAGCCGGAAATCAACAAAAGGACAAATAAATAAAAAATATGCCAAACACTTAAACCATTTGTCAAAAAAAGAGAATTGTTAAAAGATAATGTCTAAAGACAGCACTAATATGCAACACTCTAATTTGGCAAATATATAACAGTGTTAACAATGAACTCAATTATGACTGATTTCAAAAATATTTTAAATACATATTTTAAGAGATGAAGTCACTCGTGAAGTCACGAGAAAAAAAAACCTGAACTCTGTGGAATGTTTCAAAGAGGTCTATCAAATTCAATTATCCCTAATCCAAAGCCCCTATTGTTCATTGATTGCAAGCACACATAGGGCTTGGAAAATTCCAGAAGCGAGGGAGCAATGGCTCCTAAAGATGCTCCTGTAGACATCTAACTTTAATTGTTTTACATTTTTCAAACTAAATGGAAGTTCCATTTTCCTTGAGTTATGCAGAAATTCATAAATTGTTTATTTGCACACTATATCGCCGATATCACACCTCACAATGTGCTGATCTAAGGATATTTAAACAAAAATACAAATTCTTGGTTAAAAAAAGTTTTTATGCCACTAAAAGAATGTTTTGTGTGTGCCTATACGGCCTCCTGGTTCTCACTGTGGCACAACATGAAAATCACATATCCCATACTCTAATAGTTCATTAAAAATTAGTTCACAAGTGAGAGGTCACACAAAGTAAATGTGCAGTAAAGCAGACACCCTATGTAAGCATCACTTATTTTGCCAATTTAACTGCAATCAATAAATCTTTCTCCCTTCTGGAGTACAAACACAGTTATTACTTTGGCAGATTGATATCACAGAAAAAGAATTAACATTAACAAGAATAAAATAACTTCTTCAGGGTCACGAATCAATAATGTGACTTCTCCATAACACCAGTGCACGTCACGGACAGCAAAACCCATAATGCAGAGAATTCTGGGTAAAACCTACCAAATCAAGTATATCTAACTAGGCAAAGTGATAATCTGTAGACAGCACAAACACATTTAAACAAAATCCTTGTTTACAAGCCTTTTTAATCCGATTTGGATAAGATTTGTTCGATTAAAATGATTGCAATTCCGCTAACACAATGTATAGATTATATCTGTATTCTATATTCACAGTACAAGCAATTTTTAGACAAAGTATATATTTTATGAGAATTGTACTAATATTAGCTGGTAAGATGAGCAGATGTTGAATAATCCACTCATCGAATGGCAACTTTTAAACTCTAGGAGGGGAGTAAAAATTATGTTTTTCATATAACAGCATAAAGGTATAGGAGGTAATAAACGGTTACTAAAATATAATTTAAGAGAAGCCCATAAAAACAGAAGGATTTGGAAGTAATGGCAAATGAAAGAATCTTGGAGTCAAAATCAGAGATCTTCTTAATGTGGCCAAAAAAAGCGCTAAAATATTGTATATTTCTGAATAGTTCCACTGTAAATAATATCAATACACACTTTCAAGTTTGTTACATTAAGCTCCATTTTCTTGCATGGAAAAAAAAAAAAAAAACCTAAGTCTCCACTGATCCCCTCACTCAAAATAACCTATGCAGTGTGTGACAAATTCCAGCTCCTAACTTGTTTAACTGTTTAATTCAGGGCTCGACTACCCCCGGGCGCCAGGTCGCCCTAATGTGCGTATTGCACAGACCGCAAGCTCCGCCCCCTAGCGCAACGCGTGTGTGAGTGCTGGGTGTCGTCACTTGACAACCCAGCACTCTTTCGGCTGACACATGCGTTGCGCGAGGGGGCGGAGCTTGCGGTCTGTGCAATACGCACAGACTTCCTCCCTCGCGGTGCAAAAAACGGATAGCAGCGGCAAGGGGAACATTAGGGTAACGGCACCCGGGCGCCAGGCTCAATTGACCTGGCGCCCGGGGTTTGTCGAGCCCTGGTTTAATTGATTTACATAGCAGTCAATGGAAGTACCATTGAACGGGCTTTTAAAAATGTCCTACAAAATATTCACGAATCCCTGAACCTATATACGAAATATGATGGTATGCCAGTGCAATGTACTCAGGACAGCAGGAGTACATCAATATTAAACATTCTGTGGTTTTGTTAGCCTTTATGCGAGGGATGAGATAGAAGGTTTAAAAACATTATAAAACTTGACTGCTTTGTTTTATCAGCCCCTAAAATGGTGTGATTGGTCACCTTAGCAGAAAGTGTAGTCAGAACTCCCTTCATGCGACATACTGGAGGAGATGCTGGAGGAGTTTGGACCAAAAGTTCTGCCAAGATGACAAGATGAGCATTCCTTCCTACTGCAAAATGAAGCAGATGACTCTATTCATATTCTATAATTAAGAATATTTCTTATTAAAGGGACAGTTCCACCTAGCTTATTTTCTTTGTCTTGGAGAAAGCCAGAACTGTAAAAATCTATTACATTTTATTTGCAGTTTTTTTGGAGATTGGAAGTGGTGTGGAAAAATGATAAGTCAGATTTTGTTCTTTACATCAGGGATTTGCCGACTTTAGGAGCCAGGCAGACAAACGCAAGAACCAGCCTAGTCATTTTTAGGAGTTAGGGAGACTGTGCCCCCACTGAGTTCTATGTAAAACAAGCATAAAGGTTAAGACAGGGCTTGACAAATTTATCAGAGTTTTAGGAGCCAGCTAAAAAATTTAGGAGCCAGACAACGGCACATAAAAACAAACACAAGCAGTCACACACAGACACAGTCTGTCACATATACATACAAAATAAAGGATCCTTTATTCTGATTTGGAGGACTAGGGTGAAAGTCCTCTCCGTGCACCCTCCACTTCTGAACGTAAAACCTGTTACACCTTGTATTTCTACATATACATACAAACACCCACACATCCAATCAGTCACATATATATATATATATATATATATATATATATATATATACATACACATATATATATATATATATACATACACACACACACACACACACACACATCCGGTCAGTCAGTCACATACATACACACACACACACATTCAGTCAGTCAGTCAGTCAGTCAGTCACATACACACACACACACACACACACACATCCAGTCAGACACATATATACACACAAAACACATCCAGGCAGACACATATATACACACACAAAACACATCCAGGCAGACACATATATACACACAAAACACATCCAGGCAGACATATATACACACAGACACATATATACCTGTCCCCCCTCCCTGCTATTACACCTCAGTACAGGGAGGGGGGGTATGGTTTCCGTTGCAGCCCGGTGGCACAGAGCAGCTTCCCTGCTATCCTCCCAGGTGATCAGCGATATAACGCAGTGGACGAGGGGGAGGAGCAGGAAGTCTGTGCAGCCGGTGCACTCACTCTGCTCCCTCACGCACCGCTGTGGGAATAAAGAAAAGGAAAAAAAAAACCCGATCCCATTGCCGAGGGCACCACGCGGGGCTCGCGATACCCAGGCGCCAGGTCCGATTTCCTGGTCGCCATGGCGACCGGGGTTTGTCGAGCCCTGGGTTAAGAGCCACCAGCTATGGCTCCCTGGCACCTGGGATTTGTCAAGCTCTGCTTTACATAATGCAGTACTTATCTCAAAGTTTTTTTTAACTGCCCCTTAAAAAGAAAACAAATCTGGATGCTTTCTTTCATTACACTTCAAGTTAATTTCCCAGCCAGCTATCCTTTAATAACACAATTTGGAAGCGCAGGTTTGTGTATCTAGTGTAAATGATGTTTTTCGCTTAGTTCACACTTTTTTTCTACTTTTAGATTACCTGTTTGTAAAACAATCACAAGATTTAGCAGTGGCTTACCACAAGGCCAATAGCCTAGAACACAGCAATAAAGATCATTTGTTACAAACTAAAAAGACATGACTGCTCAAAATCTTTACTTCTACATCCAAGGAATACAACCGAGGTCACATGTGCCCCGATAACAGAGCACACAGCAAGAAAAAACACATTACAACTATTAAGCAAACTTTCTTTACTACTCAACAAATAGATAACCTGGAATCTTTCAATACACCCAAGAAGATATGCAACTGCACCAATGATTTTACAATCCTCATTAAAAGCTATATTCCAAGCTAAAACTGGGGGCAATTCATGCTCTCATCAAATTTACTATTTACAGTCAGCTCTCAGACAGTTTATAACAAATACAAATAGGGAACAAGTAGCCAAAATGGCCAGAGTTGTCAGCAAGTTACTAGAAGGGAGTGCACATTTGGTCTAACTCAATTGGATCCAAGGTTTGGTGGGCTGTAATTCACTTCATGAACAGATCGAGAAAAGGCCTCCTGAAGGAATTAACAATAATAATAATAAAAAAAAAGGTATAAAGTAACAATTTGCCCAATCCTTTTCTGTAATTTAACTCAGCAAAAAGTATACTGCAGGGGGTTAATAAACGCTGGGTGCGAGATCGCCAGAAAGATCAGAATTTGAGCTCCGGACCAAAGGCTTAATTCACACACATTCGCAGACAGCCAGGACTTGAATAACCAACGTTCTCATCCACGCAGCTCACACGCTAGAGAGTTGGGTGCAGGATTTGTGCCAACAGACGTGGCTCCTCCCTTTCCCAAACAGCAGGAAGGCCGTTTGGGAAAGGGAGGAGCCACGTCTGTTGGCACAAATCCTGCACCCAAGTCTCTAGCGTGTGAGCTGCGTGGATGAGAACGTTGGTTATACAGTTGTATCCTTCATCAAAATCGTCTCTAAAAACATGACCAGATTTCCCTGCAATAGAACACCTTGTGATGTTACATTCAATGCATTTCATGGCATTGTCTGCCATCCATCAACTGGCAAATACCAAATCTCAACATTTTGAAGAAATATATCCATATCTGTAAAAGCTCAACATTACAGAGAAGCACAATTATTTGGGGGGGGGGGGTTCCTTTTAAAATAAAAAATATTAGATCTTAAATATGTATTTGATAGACTACCTACAACACACAGTAAATAGAATGTATATATACACATACTAAAAATAATCTAATTGTATTGTGCATGCAATAAAGAAAAATCTGAGAGACACACAATAAGTAAAAGTAAGGACAAACGTAACCCTCTAAGCTGTAGATCTAAAGGCTTCATGATGAAGAGCTAGTTGTGGGCATCACAAGAACTGTAATACAACAGTAATTGGAGATCACTTGTGACCAGTGTCGGTTGACTCATTTGCTTATAAAAAGTAGGAGCCCTTTACTAACTCCCAATACGCTCTGTTGATCAGATAGTATTTACATGCATGAAAGCATACAGCAATGTCCTTGTTTCACATGTCATCATGCATTAAGCACATAGAAAGCAGCAATTAGAAATACCTCTATTGTGGGATGCGTATTATGCTTATAGGCAGTGTAGAGAGGGAACTGAATCTGAAAGATTTTTGCCACACATAGTAAGAGTTTTTCTTTTTCGTCAGTACTCCATAAATTAAATGGGTCAGTGCTTTTCAATGACGGCTCCTCCTCTGTCAGGTTACACGTCCTTTCCAACTTCTTCTCTGGAGTTTTGCAGGGTTCTGCATTTCCTTCCATCTCCTCCTCCTCCACCTCCTCTTCCTGGGGATCCTTCTCCACATTCAGCAGCTCCTCGGATGGGTTTGCCTCATCCCGCCAGTTTGAATTGGGGCTAGTAGTGCAAATTTTCAAAAGCTGGTCCCTCAGGGCCTGGACTTGGCCAATCACCAAGTTAATAAGGGCACATACCACTTGGTTAAAGATCTCCAAATGTTTATACTCCTTAAAGCAGCACAGACATTGCCTGAGGGAAAGAAAAAAAATAGTTTATAAATCAGAACACTGGTCTCCGGTTCCCAGATATGTACAGTCCAGACATTATTATTAGCTCTACTTGATCACGCGTCAATTATTGAACAGATTAGATTGCCCACCATTTAGTGACGTGCGGTTATGTTTATAGATTTAAGTTCCAGTGGGGTGTATAACACACAAAAAGGTATATCATATGGAAAACAAGTTCATACTTACACAAGGATTTCATAACATGCACAAAAAGGTTTTTAAGCCTTCCTTCATTTTGATATATTTTCTTGTATATAGGGCTTAAATATTTGTAGACTTCAGGAGCTAATACAATTGTTTTACATAGAACTCTATGGAAGAAACATCAGATTGGTGTGCAGGAATATTTTATAAAGTACAAGTAGACTATTTGACAGGGACTTCAACCATCTCCCTATCTGAATTTACATGTTACTGAAGGGACACCAGCCAGAAAAGAAATAGGTTATGCTTAATTGAAAGATTGTATCAAATGTAGGCATTTGTAAATACAGATGTTTCAATAAAGAAAATACAAATAAAGTACCTTATTGAGCCATCTTTGTTTGTCTATATTTCTATCAAAGGCGGCAAAGCTGGGTCAGAAGAAGGAAGATCTGACACATCTAACCCAAGATTCTAAATATGTCAGCCCCCTGGTAGTGCTAGACAAGCAAAGAAGGCTCATGAAGATACTTTATAAGTAGGCATAACCCTCATGCAAGTTTCAGTTAAATTGGAATTTACTGACATCTGTACTTTTGCACGATCCTTTCCACCTCTCCAGCATTAGTATACTTATTGGTGCATAATAACTACATTGTTGTAGATTGATGTCGCAGCAAATAATAAATCCAAAATGTAATGCTGCTTTTAGTGATTTATATTTAGGCAACTTCGATAAATCCCTGGAGCCAGAGTGCCAAGACTCCTAATTCCTACTGGAATGTAAAACAATCCTAACTGATGGTTTTACATTGAATTCTTTCCCTGCCTCCTAAAAAATAACCAGGCTGGCTCCTGAAGTGCTCTGTCTCCTAAAGCCTACAAAAAAGTGTCAATCAATGTCCATCAGGTTTATAAAGTATATATATATTTTTAAAACCTGATGATGAACGAGACTGATCAAGCAGTCTGAACTACGCATAAGTACGGTGATGGAAATAGAGAGGGGGGGGGGGGGGGGGCGAAACCCATACGATTTGACTATTACCTTTGTGTCCATGAATTAATGTAGGCAAATATCTTAAGAGCATGTTCTTTTCTGAGCTGTAATCCATCGCTGCCTTCAGTGTCTGATACTGCAATAAAACAAAATAAACATTAACTTGGTTTTCAAATAAACTGATCAATATAACAATAGTTTGAATATGTCACACCATTATAAACCTTACGTCTGCACATCATCAGCTTATAGATTTATCTGTTTCTTCCTTTATATGGGGAAAAAAAAAAAAGGTACAGGCAATTTTATTTGCCCGAATCCAATTAATGCAGCCAGATTCCTCCCAAACCTTAACTATAGGCACCACAGGATTTCATATAGACTTCATCTCGCAAGGGCTCAAATTTGAACCCTGCATTGTGCATGATAATATAGGTGCACTAAGCAGAATGCTGTGTGGGTATTTTCCTCAGTCTCTGAGCTCATTCACTGGACCTATGACAAGCAGGTAAATAAAAAATGTAAATTTGTTTTGGTCTGAAATACACCATTCAGAGCATTAAATGGCTGAGCAGCGCAGCAGATCTCATCTCAGAAATTGTAAAAAAGATACCATCTCAACTCCAATAATCCCATAAAGGGGTTAATAAACGAATCGCTTTTACTTTTGTGGTTATATTGACCTAGTCTATTCTCTGGAAAAATATGGCTCATCGGTAGTAATCTTCCTTGTGCTGTGGGGTGAATTATCACTGATCTGTAAATTTACAAGATAACCTACAGCTATACTACACTTTTCCTTTTTAGGCTTATAATTTATTATGAATACAATTAAAACTGGTTGCCAAGTTTCCACGTGCTGTCAGGTATACATTTCTGGGCCAGGTACGCATTATAATAGGATATGAATACCTGAGAGATTGTATATTTTTTATATGCTGTGTTTCCTTCTATGTGCTCTTAATATGATGGTTTGGGCTATACCAGTGTCTAAGTATGTTTTTGTAATAAAGATCACAGGTATATTGGGTACATTGGTCTTTTTAAATCTCATGAGTGTCAGTTATTGGAATACTCACATTTTTGTATTTTTAAACGAGTACATTTACCAACTACCAGCAAGTTTGTTCTACTTGAAGAGAACATGCATGCTGTGAAATCACTGACTAAGGGGTCAAATAAGTGCAACATATCAGCTGCAATGGGAATACCATGTGTACTGCTTTTCATTACATTCAAGTGCATAGTCTGCCAGGTATTCATTTTATTAGAACACTTTTAAAGAAAGGATAGCCAAAAAAAAAAAAAGCGAGAGAAAAAGACAAATTGTACAGATGTCTTCTAAATCCAAAGCTTTTATTAAATAAAATGAATGCTGCTTCCCTTTGGGACCGTTTCAATATCCCTTACCTCGCTTTCTCCCCCCCAGTAGCATTACAGGTTGAGTATCCCTTTATCCAAAATGCTTGGGACCAGAAGTGTGTTGGATAACAGATCATTTCCCCCAAAAAGATATATTAAAGCCTCTCAGCGCTCATGAAATACAGTAATATCAGTGCAAATACTGTACAAAGCAAATAAATCACTTTTACAGTGATGTGAGGCATCATTGGGATCCTGCCGTTGCCACATCAGGCCTGCACACGTATCATTGTATTACCCTTGGTGGGTGTGGGGGAATCTCAGCATGCATGGAAAGGCTATATCACAGCTTAAAGGGGCTAAACTGTTGTGCACTTGCATTCTGACAGGTGTGTGTGGAAAATGTTTGGATAACAGATCTTTTGGATAACGGATTTCTTTATAAGGGATACTCAACCTGTATTTGCGTTAGGAGAGAGCTGCCATTATATTTACCCCTTCAGTCGGGTCATTACAGATACGATCTATCGGAGGCTGAACAGATTCTTGCTGTTCTTAGTGCTATTCCAAGTGAGAGCTTCAGTTGCATCAAACTGCTTCAAAACACATGCACTTAAAGCCCTGAAAGCTTTCAATAGGCAGGGTACTCTATCTCCCATCAGTCAGATCAGTAATGACTCCACTGAAGAGATGAGTAAAATTACAGCTGACCAGCAGTGCGTGGGAACATTATATATTTAGACCATTACATTAAATTAGTTTAATAAAAACTTGGGTTGTAGAGAAGTGCTATAGTTTCACTACAGTTGCCCTTTAATGACATGGTGTAGACCACAGTCATGGATTCTATAACACTGAACCAGATGCATTACTGATCAGCATGTTTACTCTCTACTAACAGTCATGCCTCACTGTACTTTTTTTCTGTTAGCGATCAACACTGTTTGTATATCTAAAATACAAATGTACTGCCAAATTAAATATGCCTAAAAAGAACAAAAATAGATGTACATCTATTTTTATTTTAAAAAAAACACAGTTTACAGAGTAAACCTTCAAATAAATCCCCCCTTGTCCAAACCTTAAAAAAGGTAAACGTAATGTTTATTTTAGAAGGCGACAGAGAGAAGCATTAATTTAATTCAGGCTTGACAAATCCCAGGAGGACATCATGGCTCCTAAAGCCTTAATGATAGCCATTTTTGTTTTCCAAAGACGTTCCATTACCATGGCCCCTTCAAATAACCATGCTGGCTCCTAAAATCTAAAAATGTGAAAAGACTTGATTTATCCAAGTGGGTAAAATGCAATAGACGTACAATTCCCGATAGGTGTAACTGTTAAATTGTATTCATGCAAGTGTACTAAATGGCATAAGAAAAGCTCTTGGCTCCTCCTCTCCTCAGTTCTGTTTGCTCCACTGCAGCTTGACCGACAGGTTGTCAGCCATCAGCACAGCACAGAAAGAGCATAAAACCTGCTTTCTCCCCGCCACTGGATTCACTCACTGCCAGGTAATTATAGGGCTGAAGACGTTTGCTTGGATACACATTGTAATTAGCTTCACAAATAACTAAAAATAAAATGTCACAGGAGACCTTTATGGCCCTTAAGCCAACCCAGTAACATTTCAGGTGTGAAAATGGCCAGTCTCTCATAGTATTATTAAAAGGACACATTGTGATCAGGATACTTAGTGTTCAGACATTAAAGGCATGCGAGATGTTGTAAACCTGCCAGAAGACCACAGACAATGATTGATTAGTACTGTACAACTGGTTCCAGCTGATTGAGGAGATCTTCTTGATTTGGCCTCTATTCTGCCATGTAGGATATTAATGAACTTACACAACTTAGAGAGATTCCAACAAAGAGAAGATTTCAAAACAAACAAACAAAATGTGGTTTCCATGCGCGCCAGCAGGATTTGTGTCTAGGAAGGGGCAAAATAGCCGCTTTCCTTGAATACCTCCTCACCCCTCCCGATATCCTGCCTTTGTTGGTTCAGTAGTGTGGTTCCTTGGTGAGAGATAACAGTCAGTTGTCACATAACAAGTAAGAAATAAGACTGGGGTAGTAATGTCTATACCAGGGGTGTCCAAGTTTATTCCGCAAAGGGCCACTTCGCTAGAAATGTATGCGTGCGTGGGCCGCATTCATTTTTCATTCATTCAGAGAATAATATATATATATATATATATATATATATATATATATTACACTAATGTGTAGTGGTCACATTAACTACAAACACACACATGCATACACAGTCACACTTACCCCCCCTTCCCACACACACAGTCACAATTACCACACACACACATACACATTTATACACACATACTCACATACATACACTAACACCACACACATACACATGCATACACAGTCACAATTACCCCACACACACATACACATTTATACACACATACTCACATACATACATACACTTACCCCCACACACATACACATTTATACACTCACAAACACACATCCACATTTATACACACACTCACATACATACACTTACCCCACTCACACACATACACATTTATACACACACACACACTCACATACATACAGTTACCCCATACACACACTGACATACATACATACATACACTTACCCCACACACACATTGATACACACACTCACATACATACATACATACATACATACATACACTTACCCCACACACTAATACACATTTATACACACACATGCATACACTTACCCCCACACACGTGGCTGTGGAGGTTGTGGGCTCCCGGTGCGCTTCTTCCCTCCCTCTGACCCTTGCGCATGACCTCACACGCAGGGTAGAGGAGGGGATTTGTGCACAAGACCACTGCTGCTCCACACTGCACGGGAAGCTGTATCGGGGAACGAAGTTCCCTACACAGAGCGTGTACCCGACACAGCTTCTCGTGTGGTGTGCAGTTCGAGGTGCGGCTACCGAACCAGAGCTCAGGCGGGCCGCACCTTGATGCCCGGCGGGCCGCATTTGGCCCACGGGCCGCACGTTGGACGCCTCTGGTCTATACATTGGTATCCCAGGTGTTGTAAACGACAGTCCCTATGATGCTCAGTCAGAATAATCTTTAGCATCTTGGTAACTTTAGATTACATTAGCTGGGATGGCAACGATTAGCCAACACTGCCCAAGTCTATAGTTAACTACAATTACCATGACTATCAGCCAGCAATAATGCAGACTGCATATCATGGAAGCTGCAGTAGTGTACAAAGGGTGGGACTGCCACCTTTACCAGCCACATATAAAGCCTTTGCATGCTGCCTCTCAAATCATTTGTGACCAAAAGGAAATCGATTAAACTAATCAAACATTGGATATACCAAACACGTTAATTGGTTTAATTCTGGTCACAAATGACTTCTACATAATGCAAGCCAGCATGCAAAAGTGATGCACGACTGGTAAAAATAAAATGGCCAGTGTCAACCCTAAGGGTATAATAGATATTTCCACTCCCCCACACACCCGCAGTTCACTATAGTTAACTACAAGTCCATTTCCAACATGGCTGGCTGAATATCATGGGAGCAAAAAGCATTTAAAGTGCCTTCAGTGAAAACTCCACCTTATACAATGTTAAGTTAAATACATTTCACATGACTTTCTGCCACCATTATGGCTGGCTGAATATCATGGGGGTTGCAGTTAACACAAAAGAGTGTGTATTTTATTGTGCAGGGCTCCGCCCCTGGTGAGCCAGTGTCAGCGGGGGGTACCTGCTGCTAACCTTTGGTGATCCAATACAGCAGGGCCATCCAAGTGGGTTTTTTTTAAAGTGGGGCACAAGAAATGCCTGTGTGTTTTGGATGAATATGTTTTTTTTATTTGTAGTGACTGAAAATGGATTGGTTTAGAAAATGGATTGGTTATTAGAAGTAGTACAAAATAATCCAAAAACAGTTTAACTGTATTCAAAAAATCCACACATGTATAGGGCTAATAAGACTATGGGTAGTTAAGTCAGGTGGGCCGCATTTAGCCCTCAAACTGCACACTGGACGCCCCCTGCAGTAGAGAGGATTCCTGAAATCCATAGTGATCCAGTGATGGTTTTTCTGACATCCCTGGCGTCATCCCAGGCTGCATACAGCACTCACAGTGCTTCCTGCAAGTGCATTGTCACTGGTGTTTGGAACTCTGGAGGATGATGTCATTCCCCAGAGATCTAACTCCAGAGGCATCACAGGGGAGTGCAGTTAGTTTAGCACCTCTCTGTGCTACAAAAGTAGCCACTGAAATCCCAAACCAGTTTAGAGCTGTTCTCTAAGAAAAAGGTGGTTTGCCAGCTAAGTGAAGTTCCAGGGTAGGGCAAGTTCTCCCTCTTACTGCCCCCCTCTCTAAACATCCATGTCTAGTTAATATCTAAACATGGTTTTTTGCACAGATTGGGTTTGCTGGATTTACAATTCTAAGCATTTTTAGAACATAAGTGTTGCTGATACTATAAGAGAATTATCTGAATCAGGGCTCAGCAAACCATTGTACAAGCTAGGAGCAAGCCCTATGTAATAACTAGTCAACTTGCTAGGGAAGTCATCAGCAATTTCCTGTGGGACAAGTGTATGTGCCCCAGATCAAGTAACCCGACACTGGGTGCCTGGTGACTGTGTACACACTGTATAATACCATAC